>JAOANJ010000022.1:26032473-26048315 GCA_026413345.1 Ariopsis seemanni | reverse complement strand
GGGGGGGGGGCATTGTGAAAAAATGGGTTTGGCTTGCCTCCCACTCAGCATTGCTAAGCAAGTCTGAACTTGCCCATTCAAAGTAGAGACATGGCCAGAAGGATTACACAAGGCAAGGTCTGAACTTGGCTGCCATGGGCTTTGTTGTGTTTCTTTTTCTTCATCTCTATGCAATTCTCACCCTCTTTCCACTCTCAGGGGCAATTTGCTGTGCCCTCTCTTCCAAGTCCAGAGATCAGGTGTTAGTTGAGTGCTCCTCTTCTAACATATGTGATAAGGAAATCAGATTGTGCACTGAATTGTTTGCACTCCAATACAATGCCATCATATGTGATCATTCAGGCCTGCTATACCTGTCCACAGAGGCCTTATAACTGTACCATTTTTCTTGCCCTAAGGGAAATATGATCATATCAACATTTGTATTTTCTGTTTTTCCAACTGGTCCTTGTTCAGTTTAGTTGTTACTGACAAGGTGATAGTGTGGTCTGATCATGAAAATGAGGTGCTTACAGGTGCTATTTGCTCACAGATGGCACCACCTGCTTCTCAAAAAAAACAGTTTTTATTCACAGTTTAGGAACCTGATGCAAGTAGTCCAGTTCCTCCTGAAACCACAGGCAGTATTATATATTCACTTTTAGATTATTTACTACCATAAAGAACTTAATAGGAATAATAGAATAACATAGAATGGCAACTTATCACTCCAAGACTCTTAACTGGCTAAGGTGGTAAACAGTTTTGTCATGGCAATCTTTTGCCATCTCATCCCCCTCTGTTTCCCAAACACCTACAAAAGAGAGTCACAGCTTTGTGTAATGAATAAGAGGCCTCCCACAGTTTCACTCGGCATTGTTCTTTCTGCACTTGCTCACTGTGTGTATTGCCCACTAAGTTGGTGATGGATGTCAGATTACCCTGATACTAGTGTCTCACCCACAAAGAAGCATTGGCTCAGAGAACACACACACATCATAAACCCACCACCAGCAACTCTGCATACAATGACAGCTCTTGTGTGGCGTCCACCTTTCGTATGCATCTGTGTCTGTAAGGTGACGATATTTTTGTTTTACTTAAACATTGTTTGCTTATTGGGAATATAAGGACAATGCTTGGAACAATATGAAGAAACTACTATGAATAATCTGTTTAGAGGACACAGTGAGATTATGTATAATCCCAGTGCTCATCTTTTACTAATTTGAACTGCGACAGCACATTTATTTCCTCAGCTGTACAACATAGCATTTTGTACACACTATAGTATAGAATTTTGTTACAGTTTACCAGTTAAAGCCTAGTTATATAATCAGGGCATTAATGTCATCTGTTATAAACGTCATGGAGCATGGATGTTCAATCAGAAGACTGCAGATACGCAAATAATTTTTCTTTCACTGCCATCATAACATTGAGAAAAGTATCTTATCTAACTGAAGAAGAAACCCAAAGTTTGTCCTGTGTCCTATGAATTCACTCTTGTATGTGCCTTGATGTTTTAGCAGATCACTTTGGCTGGATAATTGTCATTTAAAAACTCTGCACAATCACTGTGATAAATCCTGAGTAACACCAGGCTCTTTCTTTTTCTGTGCTTTGCAGCAACTGTTATGGGCCCTCTCCCATTTTGCATCAAGTCCTCACGACAATGGCACCCACAGTTACCCAGGAGACAGGCCGTTATGTGAGGGGCATGTGCTGAAAAAAAGATGTTTTCTACCTCTCTTGTCCAGTTTTCCTCCTTTTCAGCATTTATTTTCTGGAAAAAGGGGGTAAGTTGAGCTTGGAGATGATTGCTGAACCAGTGGTCACTGTTCTTTCCACTTTTAGTGCATAGCTCTAGGAATAGCATTGGAGTTATAGGGGCAATAGTGGAAAATCTATCCTGAAATCACAGCTTGATACTAGCTCTGATACAAAGTTGTGTTTGACCCAAAGTCTTACTACCTGACCATTACATCTTACCTGTCAATATGTGTGATGCTCCTGAATTACATCACAGCACAGAATGTCTAAATGTTTTCTCCCTTTTTCAGACAGACATTTTTAAATGGTGTAAAGGTACTATGCAGTTTTGGTTCTAAATAATTTTGGACTAGCTGAAAAAGTGCTATGGTTAACATTTCATCAGTGAGCTCTCCTTACAGTACGAGCAGCCTTCAGCAGTGACGGACTCACTGCTTGCATCAGGTTACTCTGGCCTCTCATTTAACCAAGCCTCAACATTGTCATTACCAACCATGCATTCCACCTGGAAAGACTCTTCCAGCATGGTCTGGTTATTCCAGAAGTAACCTGTCATTTGTAAAGAGGTTGGTAAAGCATATAACAGCTAAAACATTAAATGTTAAATGAACATTTTCACAGTGTTAATGTAATCTTTGATTATATTTCCCTGCAGTATTAACACTGCAAGTGTTAATACTGCAGGGAAAATAATCTTAATCATTAATAATAAAACTAACAATGATCCTCACACCATCTGCCCCATTTATCAACAGCAAAATCACTGAGCGATGTTACACTAAAAATATAGCAGAAGAAATGCATTTTGGCTTCAGTTCTGCTTTGTCTTTGAATATCCTAGGGAAAGGGGGGAATGTTTTTGGGTCACCTTCAGTGCACTAAGGGATGTGCATCTACTAACACTATAGCATTCAATTATGATAAAAACGTTTTATTAGATACTAAATGTTATTGAATACATATGTAAGCTAATCATGCTCACTCACGAAACAAGTGGTGGTGGTAGCCAATACACGGTTCAACTAATGATATATAAGGGAGTGGAACACTTATCCAGATCAGTCTCCCTATGGCTCCACTAAAGGGATGAAGGCCTGTAACAACAGCGGATGTGAAAACTTGTCTGAACAAAATACACACACACAAACACCATACTCTAAGTATACTCTAAGACTCACCTTCAAAATGAGACTGACTGAAATACTCTTAACCAGCATAAGCCAATATATAATTATTTTCACTAAAAGTGTCAAGTTATATTGCTATTTAATTATAATATACTGAAGGAGAATAACAATATTTCATTCAAATTTCATTAGAACCCAGAATGCATATTTGTGAAGCAGAATAACACATCAGACAATTTCTTTGCCAGTTATTATACTTGGCACATTAAACAGTATAGGTACAAGCATCTGTAGCTGAATTACACATTTTTTAAAAATAAAGAATTAAACAGTACTCAGGAAATAAAATTTGACCAGCTCTTCATTGTAATATATTGTAGAGACTCGATAATGTAATATGTGTAAAAATTTTATACTATAACTGAAGGTATAGTCTAATATAAAAAGATTAGATTTACCAGTGAAAATAATTGATTAGCATGCTATGTTAATCAAAATAAACTAAGATAATCATGAGTGAGAAATTTTAAATCAAAAGGATTTTTAAGAACACATTTTGGGGTGCCATTCTAATACATATTTTTGTTTATGTACAATTTTATTCATAGCATATGACCTGAAAAGACTGCATCCACCCTTTTCTGTTGTAATGGGAATGAAAACAGTTTCAGTACATGAAACCTCATATAGCTAGGAGTCCACTACATCAGTGTGGGATATGTTTATTTGTATATTTTATTTTGTTCCTTCCAAGCAGGCACCTCAATTGCAATAAACCATTACATTTACATGTGTCAGCCTTGTGATGACCTAGCGACTTGTCCAGGGTGTACCCCACCTTTCGCCCATAGTCAGCTGGGATAGGCTCCAGCTTGCCTGCGACCCTGTAGAACAGGATAAAGCGGCTAGAGATAATGAGATGAGATTATTATTATTATTATTATTCCCCCACACTCTTTTCCACTTAAAAAAAATAAGAGAACACTTTTCTCGCACCTTATTCCCACTTTTCGAATTTGTTTCAAGTCCTTACCGCAAGAGGTGCTACACAGCTAAATTGTTTATTGTTAATAAAATTATAACTGTTCAGAAGTTTAACGGACTGTGTTTAACAGAGAATGTTGTGAAGGCTGTGTTTAACACCAGCCTTGTCTAACTGGCAGAGGAGGAAAGTCACAGTTATTTATAATGATAATCTTGGCATCACACAAGACCATAGACAAATTCAATGTGTGTTGAAATTCTTTATGCTTACATAACATATGTAGCAACAAAAAATAAGTCTACCCAGTCGATTTCACTCATTACTCGTTACAGATCCCTGGAGCCATATTCTGAATATCTTTGTGAATTTGCTGATTTCATCTCAAACCTGCTTGTTTCTTTAGACAACGTTTTAATCATTGCAGACTTTAATATTTACTTTGATAACCTGGAAGACCCTCTAAGAACAGCATTCATGTCCATTCTAAATTCAGTCTGGGTTAATCAGAACATCATAGGACCCACTCATGATGGTGGTCACGCTCTTGAGCTAATACTAATATCAGATTAAATGTACAACTATGCCCATGCATATTTCAGCAAGACAATTCAAAACCACATTCTGCATACATTACAAAGGCATGGATGTGGAAGAAGTGGGTGCGGGTGCTTGGTCTGTCCCCAACAGAGAGTGTGTGGCAAATTTTGAAACAAAAAAATGTGATGACGACCCTGTACTGTTTGTCAGGGTGCAGGCACTTACGGATGCAAACGGAGGGGAGAGCAAGTGCATTGCAAACTGTAAACAAAGCCAAATTGTGAACCTTGAGACGTAGTCAGGGACGGGCAAGGGTCAGTCGATCAGCGAATGGAATATCAGATATCAGGCGAGAGAACGAAGTCAGAAATAAACGTAGACAGGGTTCAATAACGAGACGTAAGGCAGATAGTCAAACGGCTTGGTAAAGTCAGGCACGGGGACACAGAATGATACTTTACAAAGTCAGAGTGTGAGAGCTGAGCTTATATAGGGAAGGTGATTGCTGGTAAATTAGAGACAGGTATTGAGGTTAGAATTCTGGTGAGGAGGAGTGCTGTGGCGGTTGGGAAGTGTATTCTGGAGTGGCCATGTTTGGAAGCTGTGCCAAACTCAGGTTTTCAGCACTGTTACTGACAGAAACCCCCTACTCCCAGGAGCTCCCTCTGGGAGCAACTTCTTTTCTTGGGCGACCTCTCTTCCTTGGTGCTGGTTTGTCTGGGTGCTCCCTGTGGAACTCTTGAGTGAGGAAGGGGTCTAAGATGTCCTTGGAGCTAACCCAGCTGCACTCTTCTGGGCCAAACCCCTCCCAGTCAACCAGGTATTTGAGTTGGCCTTGTCTGCAATGGGAGTTGAGGGTCTTATTGACTTGGTAAATGAAGTTGCCTTCTAGATCTTGGGAGGGAGATTCTTGTGTGGGTATGTCTGTGGCTAGGGAACCTTGGATGGCAGGTTTTAAGCATGCTATGTGGAATGTGGGAGCCATCTTACAGTGAGGTGGGAGCTTGAGCTTGTAGGAGACCTCATTGACCTTGCACACTACCTTGTACGGGCCGATGTATCAGGCTTGAAGCTTCTTGAAGGTGCTGGGTTCCCTCAAGTCATTAGTGGATACACACACTTGGTCCCCTGGGGCATACTCTGGGGTCTCCCCTCTGTGCTTGTTGGCATATTGTTTGTACTTTGAACTGACATACTCCAGTCTCTGATGGACCTCCTCCCATACCTGTTGACTCCTCTGGAACCAAGAGTCTACTGCCAGGATCTGAGTGGGTGCATCATCCCAAAGGAAAAGTGGTGGTTGATAGCCTAGAACACACTGGAAAGTGATTAACTGAGTAGTAGAGTGTTTTAGTGAGTTCTGTGCATATTTGGCCCAGGGGAGGAATCATACGCAGTCCTTCTGGTTCTTCATGCAGAAGATTCAGAAGAAGCAACCCACCTCTTGGTTCACACACTCCACCTGACTGTTGGATTGAGGGTGATATCCTGAAGTGAAACTTACTGATACTCCTAGCCTGTCCATGAATTTGGACCACAGTCTGGAGATGAACTGGGGACCCTGGTCACAAACAATGTCTTCAGGAATACCATAATAGCAGAAAATGTGATTGAACAACAGTTCTGTGGTTTCAAATGTTGCGGGTAGGCTGGGTAATGGGATAAG
Organism: Ariopsis seemanni; assembly: GCA_026413345.1. Lineage (NCBI taxonomy): Eukaryota > Metazoa > Chordata > Actinopteri > Siluriformes > Ariidae > Ariopsis > Ariopsis seemanni. The sequence continues at coordinate 26,042,248 of JAOANJ010000022.1, read as the reverse complement.
CTTGAGTGCCTTGGAGAACTGGTCTATGATCACCAGGATGACTGTATTGCCTTGGGATTGAGGTAGGTCAGTGAAAAAGTCAATGGCGATATGTGACCAGGGTCGCTGGGGTACCAGGATAGGACAGAGTTTACCAGCAGGTGGAGCACGAGGTACCTTGGCTTGGGCACAGGCGGAGCACAAGGAGACAAAGTGGTTGATATCGGAGACGATGTTCTCCCACCAATACTTGCTCCCCAAAGATGAAGTGCGATAGCTACTGGGATGCCCTGTGGCTGGAGAGGAGTGAGCCCATGTGAAGAGTTCGCCTCTGAGTCTTGGTGGCACATGCATGAGTCCAGGAGAACAGTTCTCAGGTGGGTTAGCTGGTTGAGATTGCCTGATTTCTTTGTCGATGTCCCAAGTAATAGCTTGTACAAAACAGGCCGGTGGAAGAATGGGAGTGGGTTTCGATGTACGAGTTGATGTGTTATGGATTCTGGAGAGGGTGTCAGCCTTAGTATTTCTGGAGCCAGGGCGGTAGGATATTGTGAAATGGAATCGGGTGAAGAATAGGGCCCATCTGGCTTGGTGGGGATTCAGACATTTAGCTGTCTTTATGTACTCCAAGTTCTTGTGGTCAGTGAGGATGGTGAATGGGTGTGCAGTGCCTTCCAACCAGTGCTTCCATTCTTCTAGCACCAGTTTAATCGCCAAGAGCTCTCGGTTTACGATGTCATAATTTCGTTCAGTTAGGGTGAGCTTCTTGGAGTAGAAGGTGATGAGATGTAGCTTGGGCTTGTTTTATGTTCATATGTTTTAATGCTACAGGTAGCCTATGCAGAACCAGTCAGCCTACCATACCATCACCAGCCTTTGGCATATTAGTCACATATAGGGGTAAAATAGTTTTCTTGTTTTGCCATGCAATATTAATGTCAACATAAATTTGTGTTGTTCAGACACCACAAATGAGCTGCTGCAGCCAATTGAGCCTAGATGAATTGGAGAAAATGGTATTTGTGTGTGTGAGAGAGAAACTTGGAAGATATATGATCATAGTCTTGTGAGATGGGATGTCATCTGGGATTTTGAATGTTGTATTTGTTATGCTCCGCCCCGGAATTCCACTCCGGAGATTTATTATCTGCCAGTTCAGCGCCAATCCGAATCCGGGACGGGACTTTCATCTTGCCGGCATTCACTTCCTGGTTGCTCTGCTGTGCATAAATAGGCTGTTCTCAGAAGAGGACTTTGCCAGAATGTCTCGTTGGTTTTATACGTCGTTTCTCCAGCATTATCGCTTCTTGGATTTTTGCTCTCTGTTTTTGCCTGTTTCTTGTCTCAGTTTTTTGCACTACGTTTTTGTCTTTTTTTCATGTTTGTTGCACTATGTTTCTGAGTCAAGTTTTTTGTCTGGACTATTTTTTATGCTTGCGGGGTTTTTTTTTTTTCGTTTTTGTCCCTGGTCTTTTGGACTATTTTTGGTTTATTTTTTCCTATTAAATCTTTTTTAATTATTATTGGAGTTACCGGTACTGGTCTGCATTTTGCTTTTGGATCCTACTCACCACATCTCACCACCCATACAGTATTATAATAAAGTAGCTTAGAATTTGTGTCTTTGTGGTCCTAAAGAAGAGACATGTGAGTGAGAAATTATATATTTTTATTCAACTGATGATTAATTTTACTAGTGATATTTAATAGTCAATTGACACATGCCTCATTTTCCTGAGACATTATGGGTATTGATAATAACAATAATAAGGAGACAGAAACTGAAGTGAACTACATACATTTAAAAAGAGCAGTGCAAAAATCAGTAATAAAGATGTCATAACCTTTGAATGTGTGTGGGTAATGATATTTCTTGTAAAGGTAGATATAACCTCCCTATGTATGCCAAACTCACTTAAAAATTACAAGCCCCAGGAAAACCTGACTTAGCCCCTGGTCTTTTCAATAGCTAGAAATACCGCTGGTGGAGAAATCACAATTGCATTTTCTTGCAGTCTTTTCTTACATCTCTTGTTGTTGTTGTTATTATTATTATGATTATGAGTAGTAGTAGTAGTAAAATATCTCTATTTACAAAGGTCAGTATCAAGACTGGGAGAAGAAGAGAGAGATTGTAAAACAGAGAAAAATGCAGAGTAAAGAGTAATTTGACAAAACCACAGCCATGTAAGAAACTGATCGGCTTAGTAAAGTTCACCCAATGCAATAGCTGCATGTTTATACAATATTCACTGAAAGTACTATATTTTCAGAAGTCAGTAATGTTGTTCTCAAATGATGGAATCTTATCATTATAGGGTGTTCCTTATATCCATAATTAGCATTATTACTTTACATTTTATTCATGTCTGAAACCCAATACTGGATTATGCAGTGTTGTATATGATTTTTTTTCCTCCCTTGATGAAAGCTTTGGATACTTTATATATGACCCAGGTTATCCCCAAAAGATTTTTTTTAATTGTATTTTTGAAATAATTTTCAATAATTTTCAATTTTCTTTAATTCCAATATTATCAGAATATTATGCTAGTTTTGCTGATACATAAGAAAGTTCACCATTTAGAAAATGCACAATGCTATATGTTATGTTAGATAAGTGGCTAAAGATGTGTCTATGCCAGTAAACCATCTCACTCTGCAATGATAATAATCACACACCACTCAGTTAATTGGATTTTTCAGAAGCCAATAAAAACCCCAAATGTCATTGACCACTAAAATCACACTAGGTAAAAATCTAATCTGACAGGAATAGTCACCTGTTTTATTTCAGAATCAGTGTTATATGAAGTATTTTTAACAAGCAAAGGAGAATTTACACTGATGCATTTTGTCCCCTGAGGTGGAATATTAACTCTCTTAGCATGTATGAGATATGGAGCACATGGTTCTCTTGAAAGGGAAATATATCTCTGTTCAGTGTATGTGCAGTGGATCCTGTAGAGCAGGGGTGTCCAAAGTCTGGTACCAGGGCCAACTCTGGCCTTCAGACAGATGTTAACTGGCCCATGGTTTCTCCGTTAGAATGTATGGCCTGCCAGCCACAACGTTGTAAATTTTCCTTTCACCTGATGGTGGCAACAGACTGTGTTAATTCTGTTAGCTAAATTACAAGAGCCTATTTTTTCTCTGACTACACCTGCAAATTTAATTTATCAATTGATACACGTGCACACATCCATTTCATCTTCAGGAGGTGACAGGCATGCTCAGTAGGGTTAAGGTCTGGTGATTGACTTGGCCAGGCAACCCTCCACTTTTTTCCCTGAAGTCCTTTGTTGTGTTGGCAGTGTGTTTGGATCATTGTTTTGCAGCATGATTAAGATTTTCCCAATTATATTGGATTAATTTCTCTTTAAATTAGCAGACAGAATTATTCTGTAGAATTCTGAATTAATTCTGCTTCACCTATCATGAGTTACATCATCAATACATACCGTATGAGTGAGCCTGTTCCATAAGCAGCCATGCAAGCCCAAGCTATGAAACCATGCTAGACCAATGAGCTTGTCAGTATTGGATCATAAGCAGAGCCTTTCTTTCTCCACACTGTGGCCTTTCCATCACTTTAATCTTGGTTCCTTCACTTTAATCTTGGTTCCAGAACATTTGTGGCACATTTCTATTTCCTGGAAACTTCCAATCTGGCCTTCTGTCAAATAGCTTGCTTTTCTCCCACAGACAGCTTCCTGGTCTTCATGTGTCCCCCCACCCCAGTTTTGAACATCAAATGCTCAAACCAAGCGTGGGCTTCAGAGCTAATATGTGTTTAATATTTCACATGTTCCAAGGTTTATCACTTGAAAAATGGATGGGTTCAAACAAAAGGTGCCATGTTGTAAGTTGTTTAACACATCTAGATGTGCAGTACCAGAGAAAAGTTTGGATACACATACTCGTACATAGGTTTTCTGCATTGTGATTATTTTCTAGATAGTAGAACAATACTGAAGACTTCAAATCTATGAAATAACAAATGGAATGTATATGGAATCATATGGTAAAAGTTCTAAAAAAGTTTCATATTTTAGAGTCTTCAAAGTAGCCACCGTTTACCTTAATGACAGCTATGCACACTGCTGGCATCATCTTAACAAGCTTCATGAGGTAGTCACCTGGAATGCTTTTCAGTTAACAGGTGTGCCTTGTCAAAGTTAATTTGTGGAATTTCTTGCTTTCTTAATGTGCTTGAGATCAAACAGTAAATAGTAAATAATAAAAATACAATAAATAGCCCTATTTGACAACTGCAGTAATCTACTGTCACACCGTCACGCACTCAAGCCTGGCTCAGCTCAAGCTCTCCACTCGCTTTTGCACTCATGGAGTGCATTGCGTGCACCTCAGACTAATTACACATACCTGTTGCAGATTTGGAATACAATCAGTGTGCACTTTGAAAGGCCGCTGAGTACGCATGCACTTAGTGAAATATTGTGATTGTTTCCTAGTCCATATTTGGTCCTTGCCATGTTTGCCTCGTTTTCTCTGACCTTGCCTCACAATTGTGAATAGCACACCTTGTAAAATAAACTCTTCCCAGCGATTACATCCACCCTTACACTACTTCACTGACAGAATACTTTGCCAAACTTTCGATGTACCAGGAAGTTACTGGCCTGCATAATACCATACCAAGGCATCCAGGAAGGAGGGACCCCCCGCCTTTTTTTTGGGGGGGGGGGTGAGACTTGGGAGGCCGATAGGGCAGCCTCTGCTCCACTGCTTGTCGCTCTGCCACCAGGCTTTGAAGATGTCGTTGTACCACCACCGAGCTTCAGCATGGATGAGGTTGTTGCACCGCTGCCAGGCCTCAGCATGGACAAGGTTGTTGGGCACTCTGGTGCCCATGTCTCAGTTCCATGCCCATGCTAACTCCAGTACCCAGGCCATGTCCCATTCCATGCCCCTGCTATTTCCAATTGTGAGGCAAGGTCACAGAAAACAAAAGGAAACAACAAAACTGAAACAAAACAAACAGAAAACAGTGTCATTAAACCAGAGTGCTAAACATGGCAAGGACCAAACATGAACTAGGAAACAATTACAGTACTTCGCAAAGTGCATGCGTACTCAGTGTCCTTTTAAAGCATGTGCTGATTGCACTCCAAATCCACAACAGGTGTGTGTAATTAATCTGAGGCACGCATAATGTGCCCCATGAGCACGAATGAGAGCAGGGCGTTTGACCTGACCCAGGCTCAAGCGCATGAAGACATGGCAGACCCCCCTGTCCCCCACAGACCTCCCTCCAGGAGCTAAAATCCTCCTTGGGCTGTCTTGGGCAAAACGAGCCTGCCACGAAAAGACATCCCCCTCAGAGCTCTGCTCAGACTCTCAGTAGATGTAGCACAGGGACCTGGGCTTAGTCGGGGCCAGTACCCAAGTCAAAGTTTCATTCCATGTCCATGTCAAGGTCAGAGTCCTGGCCCAGAGTTATGCCCAAGTCCGTGTCCATGCCCATGTTCGAATTCATGACCATGCCAACATCAGGGTCCATTCTGATGCTCAAGCTCAGACTAATGCCTGTGTCCATGCCCATATTCGAATTCATGCCCATGCCGATGTCAAGGTCCATACCCATGTCCATGCCTGAAACCATGTCTTGTCTGGAGGCCATGTCCATGCCTGAGACCATATCTATACCCAAGTCCAGTCCAGAGTCCAAGTCCATGTTCATGCCTAGTCTGGAGTCCAAGTCCATGCCCTGTCCGGAGCCCGAATCCAAGTCTTGTCCAGAACTCAAGCCCTTGTCCATGCCCTGTCTGGAGCCCAAGTCCTATCCAGAGCTTGAGCCCATGTCCTGTCTGGAGTCCAAGCCCAAGTCCATGTCTTAACCAAAACCCAAGTGTCAGTCTGTGTCCTTGCCCCTGTTCAAGGCCTGACCCGAGCCCAAGCCCCCGACTAAGCCCAGGTCCCTGTGCTACATCTACTGAGAGTCTGAGCAGAGCTCTGAGGGGGATGTCTTTACGTGGCAGGCTCATTTTGCCCGAGACAGCCCAAGGAGGATTTTAGCTCCTGGAGGGAGCTCTGTGGGGGACAGGGGGGTCTGCCACATCTTCATGTGCTCGAGCCTGGGTCAGGTCAAACACCCTGCTCTCATTCGTGCTCATGGGGCACATTACACGTGCCTCAGATTAATTACACACACCTGTTGTGGATTTGGAGCGCAATCAGCACATGCTTTAAAAGGACACTGAGTACACATGTACTTTGCGAAGTACTGTAATTGTTTCCTAGTTCATGTTTGGTCCTTGCCATGTTTAGCACTCTGGTTTAATGACTCTGTTTTCTGTTTGTTTTGTTTCAGTTTTGTTGTTTCCTTTTGTTTTCTCTGACCTTGCCTCACAATTGGAAATAGCATGCCTTGTAAAATAAACTCTTCCCAGTGATTACATCCTTCCCTATGCTACTTCACTGACATCTACATTATGTCAATAACTGCTCAACTGAGTAAAGAGAAACGACAGTCCATCATTACTTTAAGACATGGAATGTCTTAATTCATAAAAATAAAGGAAAAACATTGACTTAGAATTCAACAGTTAGACTCTGTGGCAGCGGGGGCGTGGTCAAGCATCGGTCTGTAACCGGAAGGCAGAGTCAGGGAAGGTAAGTGGCAGAATCACTACACCTGAGCTCTATTAACGTGTGTTTGTGTGTGTCCTCCCTAGTGACCACGCCCTATAAAAGGAGGAGAGCGAGAGCAGAGAGGTAGCTCTCTCGCCAACCAGAACACTTGTGTGTGTGTGCTCGAGCGAGCGTATTTGACTGGGAGAGTGTCCTAGATGTTGAAATACTGAAAAGTATTAAAATAAAGAGTTTTGTGATGCTCAGTTCTGGCCTGCCGTCTTTCTGTGCTCCTCCCACTCATACGAACTGCAACAATCATCTTTGTTAGAGTATATTTTGGCCAGTTTTGCCTTACTGTAATGCATATGGTGAAGAATTTTAAACTGAATTAAGTTTAAGCATGCACAGGAGGAGGAATCATTCACCCAGCTCAGAGCTCTATCCCACACTGCCTCAAATATGTCAGTCTCTATTTCTTCTTCCCATTTAGCTGTAATGCTATCCATAGATGTTTTTTTGCATGACATAATTAAGTTGTATATAAAAGATATCTGGCCTCTAAGGGTAAGAGGAGTTTGAAGTATGTCATCCATAACTGAATGTTCAGGTAACTGAGGAAAGGATGGGATGTGTGTTTGAATGAAATGGCGAATCTGCAGGTATCGGAAGAAACTGGATTTAGAAATATTGAATGTGTTGGAAAAGTCAGTGAAGTTGGGAAAGACCTGGGTAATGAAGAAATTATTGCATGTAGGGAGGCGTTTATGGCCCCACTGTCTGAAGGTATCATCCAACTTAGCAGCTGGAAAATGGTGGTGATTATTACAGATAGGACTATGTATAGAAAGATCAGACAAGTTAAATGTTTGCCTAAACTGCATCCAGATCCTAAGTGTAGAACTTACTACAGCACTGGAACAGAACCGTGAAGGAGAGAGGGGAAGTTCTGATGTAATCAGTGCAGCAAGTGATGCTTGTTTACAACACTTTGCTTCTGCACTGCACCAGTCCGTTTCAGGGGTCTGGAGCCAATAAACAACTTTTTGTAAGTTTGCTACCCAATAACAACTCAACAGATTTGGAAGGGCAAGCCCACCTTCTTTTCTTGGTCTTTCAAGATATGTCCTTTGTAGCCTTGAGGATTTACCTCCCCATAAAAAGTGTGAAAGTTGCTCTTCTGTTGAGCAAAAAAAAAAAAGTCTTTGGTAGAAAAACTGGAAGACTTTGAAATAAGTACAGAAATCTAGGTAGCACATTCATCTTAACGCAGTTAATTCTCCCAGCTAGAGATAAATAAAGAGTACTCCAGCGCTGAAGGTCTGACTTTAGTTTCTCAAGTATGGGAGAGAAGTTAGCTTCAAATAAACCAGAGAAGGATGGGGTAATATAAATTCCTAACTATTTAAATCCTGACTTTGACATACAGAAGGGCAGGTCTGTATCTTAGCTTGAGTGCCTTAATTATAGGAAAACGAACTGTGAGTAATTTATTTTATAACCAGAAAAACTACTGAAATAATTTAAAGCACTCAAAAATCACAGGTGTACAAGACAGAGGATCAGTAATGAAAATTAAAAGATCAGCAGCATACAGCGAGATTTTATATTCCATCTCCATCCTATTAATTCCCAGTATAGTGTGGTCCTAAGCCTGATCACCAGGGGTTCTATCGCTAGAATAAAAAGCAGAGGGCTTAGAGGACAGCCTTGACGTGTTCCTCTGGACAATGGAAAATATTGTGAGCACAACTTGTTAGTGACTACCACAGCTTTTGGAGAGGAGTACAATAAACGAATCCAGGAAACTAATTTTTGCCCAAACCTTTCCAATACAGAAAACAGGTATCGCCACTCGACTCTATCGAATTCCTTCTCTGCATCCAGGGACACCACCACCTCTGGTACGTCCCTGAACGAAGGAGAATACACCACACTCAAAAGCCTGCGAACGTTAACGAATGAGTGGCGTTGTCTGATAAAACCCGTTTGGTCGGTAGAGATTATATCGGATATTACAGTGTTGATTCTAGCTGCTAAAACTTTGGAAAGTATCTTGACGTCTACATTCAATAATGATATAGGCCTATAAGAGGCACAGTCCACTTCATCTTTGCCTGGCTTCAGTAAAACTGTAATAAGAGCCTCTGTGAGAGGGGTGACTGTTCAAAGGAGTACTGAAACATCTTAAGTAGTAAAGGTGCCAGTTGTGAAGCAAAATGTTTTATAAAACTCTACCGGAAAGCCATCCGGCCCAGGAGTTTTCCCACTCTGCAGGTCTTTGATCGCGCACTCTATTTCTTGTGTGTCTAGAGGCTTTTCCAGGTTTTTGCTTTGCTCCTGTGTAATATTTGGGATGTCCAGATTTGCTAGAAAAACTCTGTCATATGAGTAGTATCTTGATGGAATTCTGATGTGTATAATTTTGAGTAATATTCTTTGAAGGTATTGTTAATTTCTTGTGGGTCTATGGTCAGATCCTGATGTGTTTTTCTAATGTCTGGGATGAGTCTGGATGCAGATCTGCCCTTTAACTGATGAGCAAGAAGACGCCCAGCCTTCTCCCCATGTTTGTTAAAAAAAAAAAAAAGCTTGCGACTGCAACAGGTTTTGCTCAGTCTTTTCTGTGGATAGTAGTTCATATTGCACTTTCAAACTCGGTTTCTGTTTGTATAGTTCAGGGGTTGGGGGTTTTGAATATTGTTGATCTATTTTCAGTATAAATAGAGTCAGTTTTTCCTGTGCTTGTTTCCTTTTTATATTACGTGATGCTGAGAATGATATTGTGTCCTCCGAGTACCACTTTTAAGGCTTCCCAGAGTGTAGCTGGAGATACAGAGTCTGTCTGATTAGTTAAAAGAAAGTAATCTATTGCTTTTGCTGTGTATTGACAAAAGTTTGCATCTGAGAATAGTGTTGTATTCAGTCTCCAAGTTTGTTTTGCTGGGCAATTAAGTGTGATGTTGAAGTCAAGGATGAGGGGTGCATGATCAGAGTCTACAATAGCAGTGTATTCTGCAGCTTTTACTGCAGGGAGAAGACGTTTGTCAATGAAAAAAAAAAGTAGTCTATTCTTGAATAGGACTGATGGACATGTGAAAAACAAGAAAATTCTTTTCTATTTGGGTTTAGAAACCTCCATGGGTCAATACAGCCTATATGACTCATGAGACTGGAGAGTGTTCTGGACATCTTTGATGTA
>JAOANJ010000022.1:25055624-25068763 GCA_026413345.1 Ariopsis seemanni | reverse complement strand
ACCGATCTAATGGCCCGACGAGATCCATCCCAATTCTTTCGAACGGGGTCTCGATTAATGGCAGAGGGCGCAAAGGCACTTTTGGAATGGCCGCTGGATTTACTAACTGGCATTCGCGGCACTCCGTACACCACCTACGGACATCGCCGTGAATCCCTGGCCAGTAGAACTGGGCCATTATTTGGGCTAGTGTCTTATCCTGTCCTAAGTGTCCAGCCATTGGATTAACGTGAGCCGCCTGGAATACCAATTACCAGTGGACTGCTCTAATGGGAAATCCGCAAGGGATTCCCCAAGAGAAGGAGAAGGAGCCTGCTGCTCCTCACTCTGACGCGGTGATGACGTAAATGGTTCTGTGACAGCTGCTCCCACCAATGCCATTCCAGGACCTCCCCCTGCTGAACTATGGCAGGCCCCACTCTTCACTAAATGAGTCATTAATTCACAAAATCCTGGCCAATCAGTCCCCAAAATTATCGAGTGGGTAAGGCGAGAATTAACCTCCGCCTTTACACTAAATTTCTCCCCTCGAAATAGAATGTGAACTGACACTAAAGGGTAGTTGTGAACATCCCCATGCACACACAACACCTTCACCAATTGTGCCCTCCCCAATGCCTCGTCTTGCACCAGGCTTTGGTGGATTGAGTTCTGATTACAACCGGAGTCCACCAAAGCCTGATACATATCCCCTTGGATACTCACCAGTATGCGATACGCTCCGGCCCGATCGAGGGTGGTCCCTGGCGCATCAGGGATCCGGACCACCACGCCCACCTCCATCGCTGAGCACTGATGCTGGAGGTGCCCCTGCTCCCCGCAGCGCCAGCAAACCAGTCCAGGCTCTCTCTCTGCACCGGTGTTCCAGAGCTCACTCACCTGAGGGGGGGAAGACAGACACGGAAGTAGGAAACGGTAGGGCACCACGGGTGTGGCGGGCCGGCTGGGGTGGAGCCGGCCCCCACCTCCGCGGTGGGGGAATGGGACGAGGACGAGGAACAGAAGGGAAGAGAGAGAGAGAAAAGGGGGAAGAAGAGGAGACATGCTCTCCTGCCATCGGAACAGCCACCATATGGTCCTCCGCCAGCACGATGGCCTGATCCAGCGATGTCGGGTGATGGCACTGGACCCACTCCGCTGTTCCTTCCAGAAGTCGGGCGATGAATTGCTCCAGCGCCAACAGGTTGACAATTCCCTCGGCGTTGCGGTTGTCGGCCCTCAGCCACCACTGGCAGGCGGAGTTGCTGGCCAAACACGAACGGCCAGCCGACCTCCTCCAGGCGCAGCATGCGGAAGCGCTGCCGTTGCTGCTCCGGGGTGTGCCCCATGCATTGGAGGATTGCTCTGCGGAGGTTGGCATAGACCAGCTAGCTGTCAGCAGGGAGTTGTAGCATGGCCAGCTGCGCCTCACCCGTTAGCAGAGGGAAGAGGCGCGCTGTGCACTGTTCCACCGGCCAACCCCATGGCTCTGCTGCCTGCTCAAAGAGAGTGAGGAAGGCTTCGGGGTCATCCTGCGGACCCATCTTCATTAGGGTGAGGTGGGGAGGGTCCGCGGTGGTGGTGGTGGTGGTGGACCCCGCCGACGCGAGGAGGTGCCAGAACGCCTGGCGATTTTCCTGCTGCGCCAGCACCAGGGCTTCGAACCGCTGTTCCTGCTCCTTCCGGAGGGCGACCAGCGCCTGGTGCTGGCTCTGTTGGGCCATGGTGAGGGCATGGACCAGGTCCTTGAAGGGGGAGGACTCCATGAGGCTGTTCTCTTCTGTATTCCGTCCCGGGTTTCGGCACCACTGTAGAAATAGTTGAGGGTGGGTGGAGCACAGAAGCACGGCAGGCCAGAACTGAGTTCTCACAAAACTTTTATTTGTGCTTTTCAGCGTCTTTATTTCGCACGCACGCACGCACACACACACACACACACACACACACACACAAGTGTCCAGGTTAGGGAGAGCTCCCTTCCTCTGCTCTCCCTCTCCTCTTATAGGGCGCGGTCACTGGGTAAGACACACAAACACAGGTTAATTCCCATCAGGTGCAGTGATTCTGCCACTTACCTTTCCTGACTCCGCTCTCCATTCACGGACCGACGCTTGACCATGCCCCTGCTGCCACACATGTACTCACGTTTTAATACAACCAGTTTCATTCAACCCTAAGCAGAATGCATCAGATTAATGTTAACTCATGGAAACATAGCACAATAAGTATTAAAATGCATAGAATCAAATAGACTACAACTATTACATTTTCACTTGGAAATCATGATACCTGCTGTAATTTGGTCAAAATTACCTCGAGAATGAATCTTTAAAGGTATTCTATACATATTTTTCTTTCTTGGTAAAATATGCAAACAAAAGATGTCCACTTGAAGGTGATGGAGTCATACAGTTTAGTACCCTTTTTTTCTGAGTGTTACCCTTGTTACCTTCAAAGTATTTTTTTCCATATGCCATCTCATGAATGTTTTTTTCTTGCCACTATCATGCTTGCTCTTACAAATCTATATCAAGACCCAGATTTCTGTAAAACTGTTGAAAGACCTACGCAAATAGAATATAATTGAATTGTACTGAGTTGCATTGACAAGTGCAGGAATCCGCCATCTAGGAGGGACCACTGTCATGTAGATAATGACCATAAACTTTCCACCCCTTCTCATGAGGTTAAGAAATGGTGTGGAAAAGTGACTTCTTATTTAAATGGACTGCAAATATCTGACTGCATGAAATAAGTTTTGGTTGGTTCCTGTTGGTTCCTAGCAGTCAGAAATGATGTGTATTGTTTGAAAAGTTGTCTTTAGAGAACAGTGCTCTGCACTGTATGGCGTGATTCATGATTTGTGTTTCTGCAAACTATTGTATGATATATATATAGCTGCGCATATAGTGATTTTGCTCCCCTCTGGCACAGAACATTCACTGTCATCTTGTCATTTTGATCTCTATTACACTTATAATTGTTTATGGTGTTCGGATTACAGTTAAATATTGTATTTGTTACTTAGCAACCTCTGTTAAGGGCATTTTTTGTTGTTTGTTTTTAAATTTGTAATGTTTGTAAACTGTGCTGTAGAAATAGCCTACAAATTTTGCTGGTGGTACAGCTTGAGTGATGAACATATGTAAGGATTTAAAAAATTGCTCAGTCGAATGTGTTTTGTGTCAAAGCAAAAAACAATGGAGTTCTGTTGGGTGACAGTGCATAGTTTTGAAAAAACTGAACCAGATACTGACAAATGCTTCTTAGCAATTGTTTAAATATGTACAATATTTGCTGAATGTTTAATTTAGTAATGCATGTTGTACTTAACTAGCACTTTGAGTAAGATATTTGGGTACTTCTAAAATTATATTTGTGCTTACAAATGTATAAGTATGTTTTGCAAGATAAATGAATGTCAATGAGGCAAAGCATTTATAGTGTATTCAGCTCTGCGTGGCCAGTTTATTGTCCTACAAATTCACTTTTATAAGTGTGTTCAGCATTTCGATGTGAATATTTAAATTATTTCATTTTGCGAAAATGCTGAGTTGTAAAGTGTGTTTTTACAGTTGGGTGAATAATTAAAGGGATAAAAACAACATAGAGTATCTTATTAAGGTTTTGGGCTGCTACAGAACAGCTTCCATACATCTTGGCACAGATTCTACAAGTTTCTGAACTGTACTGAAGCAATAAACACCATTGTCCCAAAAGATATTCTCTTATTTGGTGTTTTGATGATGGTAGTGGAGAGCTAGAGGCTGAGCAGGCAGTGGAGAAGCATTTTGCTGACATGGATTGGGTTCACTTGTCCCCTTAGAGGAATGTCTCAATGTGACTCAATGTAAAGTTATTTTGACTGAACACCTTTATCATATGAGGAAATATTTTCTCTTCCAGGATGATGGTGTCCTCATCCACAGGGCACAGGGGCTCACTGAATGCTTTGCGGAGCATAAAAATGATGTAAATCATATGATATGTTTTTTGCAGTCACTAGATTTCAGCCCTTTTGAAACACCTGTAGGATTTTGGCTCAACACATTAGATATGTTCGCATTTTCCATCACGGAATTTCTTTCAAAGATTGGTGCTCCATCTCTCCTATGGCAAAGTACAATGAAGCTGTTCTGGTCTAGAATGAACTTACATTTTTGGTTGGCTAAATAATCTCTCTAGCCAAATAACAGTAGAAACATATTCAGTGGCTTTCATGCACAAATTATGAACATGGTCAACCAGTGAAGCCTGAACTTCAATTGAGACTGTTTCTCTCCATCCTTCTTCTCCTTTGAACTCTTGATCATCATCTTCCATTCTTCTCCGTTGTACAACTATTGTTTTTCTGTATATTTTTATATCTCTTTTAATTATAAAGTATTGGAAATGACACGCAAGAGGTAGACTATGATGCAGAATGGTAGAAAAACGCTCTGTTTTGTTAAGTGCAATGTTCTCTCCCTGATTTTAAAATGTGTTTTATATCTTAGGGTAAGGTTTGTCATAAAATGTATGCTTAATAGTGGAGTGTAAAATACAACTCTTCCTGCTGTGGTTACTGAGAAGCATGTTCCAATGTTCAACTGCATGTAATCACTTGTGAAAAACCATCTTGGTGGGCCTGATGACTGAGGCAAGAAGAAAAAGAAGGAAAAAATGTTAAATGATTGCTGAACTCAGGTCTATATTTTACCACCTTAAATGCCATTCCAGTATGCCAGAACGTAATTGAATGAAAAATCTCAGGCTTGAGGGCAGACCTCACCACTAACATTGATAATGTTTCTCTGACTTTTATGTTCCAATGCTCTGGCTTCTTAAATGATTTATTACAACATGCTCTCTGGGCAAAAGCACTGCAAGCTCAAATGAATGGGTTTTTATTGTGGGTAAATAGATTGTACAAGAAGCTGCAGAGAGGTTTCTGGAGACATTTGTACTTGGGTCAAGGCAAAATGTTTAATCATAATAAATGCTTGGAGATGATGTGTGTAGCCTTCAAACTAGAGACTTGCAATCAGTGCCTTTCTTTCATCAGAGCTTTTATGGTGTTTTAACTTTAATCACCATCATTCCTGACATTTCCAGGGCTTTTTTTTTTTCCTGCACATGATAATTACTATTATTATGTATATAATATATAATGAATCAAAATGGATAATTTGTGTTAAGACTATGAGGCAGAAAGATGTGTTTGTCTTATTTTTGGTGACCTAAAGTTGTAATTCCCAATTAGTGATGTAAGCATGGCTGTGTAATGTTTTTTTTTTTTTTGATGTTATTGATGGATTCTGGAAATATTATCGACAATTCCAATGGATTCCTGCATGCTGTATGATATGTATGCCCTTTTTATGTCAATGTTTCATGTCTGGTTTATAGGAACATCAAAAAACTTGCTGATTCATAAATCATTTTGCTTTAAAGATATATGAATTATTAGAAGTATTTTCTAATTATAACACATTTCAAACATCAACTATGTCAGATTGATGAGTTTGTGTAAAAGCAAAAACAACAACATAGTACTTCACTTTAAATAAATGAACACACAAAACATGACATACTTGTAGATACAACAGCACATAATCCCTCTACTAATTCTGAATCTTAGCTACTAATTATCCAAAAAGCCCTGATCTGTTGCAGAAACTGTGGATCAATCTATCATGCACATGACACCCCCACCCCCACCAACCCCCTTCCTCTGTGGCTTTCAGATGGCTGAGACATTTTTACCTTCATTTGCTACTCTCTTTTTTTGTCTTGGGGAAGGGAAGCGGGAGGGGTAGAGGCAAAATTACTATCCTGTTAAACACCAATGTGAGTTGATTTGCATGTGTTGTTATGTATCTTAGATGTGCCGCTGAACTCAATTAATGCTCCCAACACACGACTGATAAATCATTGTTTGTTCTTTTCTTTAAAGCTAAAAAGGGAGAAAAAATACAAGTCAACATATAAAAAGTTATCCATGTGTGATGTACTGCCAGTTGCGACACACTATAACTACTGCCAGAATTGTTTTAAAACTCTTATCTGCTTTCTCTCTGAAGATCTTGTATCAAAACTAGTTTTCATGAACCTTTATTCTGTCTCTAGAATTTGGAATGATCGGAGAGCATACTGTAAAAAGCCAACGGCCAAGATCAGTTCATGACACAAAGGGCCAACAGGAGCGAGATGAATCTGCTAAATTTATGGCACAAACTGGTAATATAATAGTTATGTTTCTTTCCTTTATGTTAACTAAACTTAATTTCATCTAAGTCACTTTGCATGCTCTCTTTCTTATAATGCACATTTAAAGTGAAGATAATTTTTGTTATATTCATTTTTATCCCTCTGATTTCTTACCCCATAGAAATATAAAATTCCTCAAAAGGAGAGGATGGCATATTATTCAGCAAATTGACTTAGAATAAGAATTCCAACTGGGTTCTTAATTTGTTTCACTGTAATACAAAATAAACAGTTGAGTGTTTTTCTTATCCATTTCTTTTCACCAGAAGGAGCTGTAGGTTCTAGCTTGCATGCTGGTCATGGTTATGTGATGAATGAGAATCATTGAACCAATAAGAAACCTAAACCTTAGTAAATATTTAAAAAAAAAAATTCTCACCAAGTCTTTATTTTTGCATGGGGGTTTTGGATATGTTACAAAGCATATCTTGGGTTGGTGTTTGCCTTTTTTTCCTCTTTCTTTCTTTTCTTTTCTTTGTTTTTTTCCCCTATTGTTTTTACCATTTGTGAGATGTGTACATTTTAAGTTACAAACCACTTCGCAAACTAAACCCTAACCATGTTTTTTCTCATCCTAATTCACCTTGGATTTTTAAGTTTACATTTACATTATGCTTTCACCATTTTAAACTGTCCTGTTTGTTGTGCTGCTTCATTAAAAAAGCAGGGAAAATAATAGAAAAATAAACAAATTGATCCACTTTTCAACCCATTCCATGATCAGCCCAATAATGATCTATAAAATAAAACTAAAATATATAAAATTTGCTTTATCTTTCTAACATTAGAGAAGAAAAATAATATAACTCTGAAAATCAGTGTAACTGCACAGATGCTATATCACTGACATCTGACTAGTGCTGAGTGTATACCTTTGTCAGACAAAAAGTAGCTAATAATCTTTCCAGTATATTTTCTTACCCATGATAGGCAGTCTACTGGAAAAATTCCGTATGTTGTTTGCATTTGGAACAGCCATGCAATCGCTCATTGGGGAATTACAACTAATACAATTGTGTGTATATATACAATTGTACCATTGTACATTTGTTCATAAAAAATAATAGTTTGTCTTTGTTTGACATAAATGTAGCAGCTATAAAAAAGAGTAAAGGGAGCCAGTCTTAGATGCATATTTAAGTGTAAGTCATGTGTTAAGGCAGCATGATCTTGATTCTTTCTGTAGTATTTTGATTGTCTTCAACAGAAATGTTCCTTATGTAAAATGAACATCATGTTAGCAGTGACTTAATTGCTGTGATCTGCTGAATATGATGGAGGATCACTCCTCTTCTTATCTTGATTTTTTTCTATTTCTTGTCAATACTGGGTCAAAAATAAATAACTCCAGAAACGCTGAACTGGCATTTAGGTCAATGAAAAACAATTACAGACATGGTCCATTTTGTTGTAGAACTGTAGTTGCAAACTAACATTCATCACAGGTCATTCTCTAACTTTTGTAAGCCATCTTGCATGTACTCTACATGTTCTATCACATTTAATGCTTTTTTTCTGGTATCAGTTTATCTTTTCTTCCTTTCTTTGATTTCTTTATGTTACGTATGTGCATGTATTACTTTTAAATACTAAGATGATATTTAGACAGTAGTCTTAAATTTGAACACAAGTATCTGCTTATAGTATATGTTACATGGTGACCAGACATTCAACACATACATTATTATGATCTTGTCTCAAATATAAATTCAGTAACTTATTAATGTGATTTAGTTTTTTTTTCTGTATGCTTCAAGTAGGGTGAATTCACTATACAACACCCTGACTATATAGATAGATTAGTTACATAGATTGCCACACAATCCATTTTAGTATTTAAAATACTCAAAATAATTAATGCAGACACAGAGCAAATCTAGGATTACCCTACTCACCTAGACTTAAATATGCAAACATAATGAGTCCTGTGTGGCACCTCATGTAAATTTTGTAGGGGCACCGCTCCGACTAGCCCTACCCTCCTGGGCTGTTATGTGACCTTGTTGCTGCTTTTAACTGGTGTCACCCTTCTCCTACACAGGTGACCCAGGTGCTGAGGAGTGGTCCCAGTGGAGCTCTTGCTCAGTTACATGTGGTCAAGGGTTGCAGGTGCGAACAAGAACATGTGTCTCACCTTTCGGAACACACTGCAGCGGCCCTTTAAGAGAATCAAGGGTTTGCAATAACACTGCCCCTTGTCCAGGTAGTGTTAGCCAAAATATGCACAGTGGCACTTCCTGTCTGTTTGTTGAATTGTTATTATTCTTCTCATTTACTTTTAATGGATTTTTCTTGTCATGTCATCTTGACATATCATGATATATTCATGTTTTATGTTTTTTTTTCATCTATTTTCCTAGTTTGTGTGCACCCATTATTCACATTGCCTTCATCCACCAATCTTTTAAGTAAAGTGGTTTTATAAAATGTACATTTTGCCATCTACTCTTGGTTATTTTGTAATTTAAAGTAAAAAGACAAAAAAAAAAAAACCTGGGAAGTTGCTTCAAAAAGAA
Source organism: Ariopsis seemanni (assembly GCA_026413345.1). Taxonomy (NCBI): domain Eukaryota; kingdom Metazoa; phylum Chordata; class Actinopteri; order Siluriformes; family Ariidae; genus Ariopsis; species Ariopsis seemanni. The sequence continues at coordinate 25,060,019 of JAOANJ010000022.1, read as the reverse complement.
CTTGTCAGAACTTATTTATTTTACAATACCAATCCAAAAATCCCTAAGGAATTAAAATGTGTTTGCAATTCTAAACGTGTTACCAGCTAACTAGAGTTTTGGCTTATTTTTTATGCTCAAGGAGAAGGCATTTGAACAATACAGAGCAGCCCTTTAAAACTCTTTAACCATGAAATATGATTAATGTAATTATTTCCAGTTTCTGAGGACTTGTATCTAAAGTAACTTGACTAAAACCTTCTGATTTGAAGTTGCCTGCTTACTGTTTGAGGGGTGGGGGTGGAGGTAATGGGGGAGCAAGTTTTTATTTCTACAAATTTCCAATTTCATCCAAGAGTACCTTGGATGAAATAATAAAATGTATATGAAATTGCATTTCCTGGAAATGAATAAGGTAATAATTTGATCTTGCCTTTTATCATAATTCCTGTGCACACCAATGCTTGAAATTTTGTCACTTGTGCTTTTTTTTTTTTTAAACTGAAATGCAACAAAGTGCCAGGATGGCATTTGCCATTGTTGTCAAAGTCCCTTTAGCTTTCAAAAATGATGGATACAAAATTATTTTCAAGAAAAAAATGTCTTAAAACTTCAGCACAGATCAGCCTTGTGGTTTTACAGTAGAAAAATCTCAACTTTAAACCTTGAAAATTAGCCAATATGCTAATGGATTTGTACTCTCTCTCTCTCTCTCTCTCTCTTGCACCTAATAGCCCTTTTACAGTGGATGTAACTTGGTATTTTTGAAGAGGCATAGTGTTATGTGTCAAGAGAGATGGGTTTTGTTGTTGTTGTTTTTGTTTGTTTGTTTTTAAACCAGAGTAGAAATTCTGATTGAGAGAGCTGTGTAAGTGAAATTGTTCCCATTGCTAGTGTGGTACAGACATGGCCATGTGCTTTTACTACACCTGCCTTGTCTATTCACTTTACATTATTAAATATCAGTACCTTCAGCAGTCAAATTCCATGGACAATTTATGAAGCCATCTCAAATTCCACAGTTTTTTTTTAACCTTCTGAGCAAAATGTTTTAAATATATTGCCCTATATTTGTAAGTGTTGGAACACTTTCTAAGCCCTGACTTCAGTAGTAGAGTACAGTATAGAGATGGACAAGCTGTTGCTCAGTCTTGCTTTAATATTGTAGTATTAACTGAAGCAGGTGAGCCTCATCAATTAGAACATATTCTGATCCAATATGTTTAAAGGTGAGAACCTGACCAATAATAAAAAAAAAAGCTATTTATTTATATAATCTATTTATGGAAGGATCCTTGATTCTGCTCTGAAGAAGGCTCCAAATGACTATAAGTTCCTTGTCCTACCTTCTTGCAGAAAGTGCAAAGGGATGTACCTTTTAAATTAAAAATGTTTGAGCAGGACTCCAGAATTCTTTATTCAATTGGAGAGAAAAAGATGGCTTCGCTGGCAGAAAGTAAGGACGCTGAGAGGGAATGTACGACTGGAGAGTGACCCAACAGTGTACACACACCTGGGCTTTTGACGATTTATGCCATGCCATGTGGAAAATATTGGTATTGTTAGCAGTAAGTAGTAAAGGATTAAAAATGGATCATAAGCTGGAAGTATAGTCTAAGCAAGGAAGAGTAAACTGGCTGTGATTAGATAATGTTTTCTAGCATTATTGAAGCATAGCACAACATTATCGAATCACAAATTCAGGCTGTATTCAAGGATGAATCATTGTCATTTTGTACTTTTGTACCTTCTCATACCATTTTAAATGTTGTTGATGTTCAGCTTGGCCTGTTGCTTAAAAACAGCTAACAAAGAAGACAGAAGAAAAAAAAACTTTGATTTTTTTTAAATTGAACCTCTAAACTGATCTCTAAAACTCTAAACTATGATCACTCTGTGTGCATTTTCATCCACTTAACATATTCTAAAATGCATGGTTCTTTCCTGCTGATTTTCCTGTACTACTAAGATGTTTTTAATGAGATGTAGAGTTTATTCATATATTTATGAAAGTGTGTGTGTGTGTGTGTGTGTGTGTGTGTCCCAATGTGTCTTAATTACTTTCCTGTGTTGGCAGTGCATGGTGTGTGGGAGGAATGGTCTCCATGGAGTCTGTGCTCCTTTACCTGTGGTCGGGGTCACCGTACCCGAACCAGAGTCTGCACACCCCCTCAGCACGGTGGTAGGGGCTGTGATGGCCCTGAGACTCAGAGTAAACTCTGCAACATCGCCCTTTGCCCAGGTCTGTTTCCTTCTCTAATTTTTGCTGCCAAAATCAATGACCATTTCACTAATTTTGGGTGCACTCAAACCTGCTGTCTTCTGAAATTCTGATTGGAATTAGGCCCACTGTGGCAATATTTAATTTCCCTCTCCTCCACTACAAAGAGAACCTAAGCCTCACAGCTCCCTCTGGCTTCATGACTGTAGTTCTAGTTAGTAAGTATTATATTGAGCAAGTTGGAGGAGCATGGATGAAGATCTAGAGACTCTCAGGCCGAGATGTACATGCATGCAGAGGTGCAGTTTGAAACATAACCTAATGCAGCAGCAGCTGAAATTAATGTTCAGTTTACCAAAGCTTTAGCTCATGTTGCAAACTGCAGCAGGGAACACCTATTAACGCTCCCTGTGTGAGGTGCAAATTGTGATTTAAAAATTGGTATGAAATGGCAAGTAAAGTCAACCACAGAGCCATCAAATTGCTTGCAGCTAAATAGGAAATGCAAGTTCAGTAACACAACTAATGTCTTAGTACAGTTCTTGAATGAAGGCTCCTATGTGAGAATTAAAAAAAAAATGTAGACAATTAATATGGCTGATATGCCATTTGATTATTAGGCAAATTGGTTTTAATGAAATGCCTGCTGTGCACATAATAATATGTAGGCTGTGTTTGATATACTGTATATATGCATGTACTTAGACCATAGCTGCCAGTTATTTCACCAACATCCTAAAATAACATCCTACATTTTGTAATAAATATAAGGCATTTTGTAATAAGTAAATAAATAGAATGTCTATTACTGTTTTGATCTATGAGTGTTTTTTGTTTGCTTGTTTGTTTGTTTTTTTACATCAACAGTAAAACCCTCACCCTTACACTCCAAAGTAGATCAGTCTTGCAGGAAAACCACGCACCTGGCAACATTCCCTGTATTGATTTGAACAACACACATGGCACTAATTTACACCTGATTTTGGGAGGCAGACAAAATCATATGCAAAATTGCCCATGACTAGCTGACCAAGGTTTATTACATTAGCTGCACTTCCTGTTTCTCCACAGGACAGATCTGGCATTATAGAGATGACGCAACACATGGGCTGAAGTGAAAATCACTTAGCCGCAATTGCCCATGAATGGCAAGCAGATTTGTGATGATGAGATTCTCTGTACAACAAATGTTTGGCTGTGATGGGGTAACTGACAGATTGTGCTCCATCTGATTGCAGACTGCTTTGTTTGTCTCCTTAAAAGCTTCGGCCCATTCAACAGAAAAAAGCCAGGCAATTAGCAGCTCTTCTCCCCACAGCATCTCTTTTCCCTGTAGACTCGGTTCATTCAGTGCATCTTCTGTTGCCAAACACCAGCTTTCTATTTTCATTCAGCATCTTCTCAGGCAACCCCAGCATTTCTGTAAATAAAGTATAAACACTGCTGAAAAGATTATTGCATTGCATTTGTTTTTTTTTATGAATATAAGGTGGAGACAATGAGTGAGAGAGAGAGAGAGTATCTCTATTCCGTATTCTAGGTTGCCTTTTGTCTGTAATCTGCCTAAAACATAAATCAAATTCCCCAAAAGTTGCTTTGTATTTCATACAGACATCATCTCTATGGTTCATAGCCATGCATACAGAATATCTAATTGTCCAGAATTCACACTGGAAGTGTACCACTGATATAATACTAAAAATAAGATATGAACTATTTACATAACAGATGAATACTTAAAATACTATACATAGAACGCTTCGTAAACAGTCACTGCTTACTAAATACAGGTGGTGTTTATATTTTTAAATTCATGCCGAGCTGTCGAGTCACACAATTTGTTTGTTGTGTCTAAAATGAGTCCAAGGTTAACTGACTAATCTCTTGTGTTTTGTCTCCTTGGCTGGCTGCAGTGGACGGTCAGTGGCAGGAATGGAGTGCATGGAGTGATTGCTCAGTGACCTGTGCCAATGGAACGCAGCAGAGAAAGAGGCAGTGCTCAGCAGCTGCTCATGGTGGATCAGAGTGCCGCGGCCACTGGGCTGAGAGCCGAGAGTGCCACAACCCTGAGTGCACAGGTAAAAACTCTTAGATCTGAAATTTCCACAGACTGAGATTTACAACCCCGATTCCAAAAAAGTTGGGACAAAGTACAAATTGTAAATAAAAACAGAATGCAATGATGTGGAAGTTTC
>JAOANJ010000022.1:24392031-24404138 GCA_026413345.1 Ariopsis seemanni | reverse complement strand
ATCAGTTTTTGAGATTTGTAAATTATTGCATTCTGTTTTTATTTACAATTTGTACTTTGTCCCAACTTTTTTGGAATTGGGGTTATAGAACGTCTGGGATATTACAGGCTTTTCCAGAAACGTTAGAGAAAGACAGTACAATTTTATTCTATTTTAAATCAGTTCCTTTTTCAGTGACCAAGTTGGCAGCATGTACACAAGTGTCTCGGAGTCTTAGCAAGTTTTGAAAAAACTACTGATTTTCTACTCAACAATTTACAGCATTTTGCATCTACGTAAACAAGGCTTGGGGTACGGACACTGTTGTTACTGACACCCACAGTTCTGCAGAGTTTGAATGCTGTCCATGTCCCTCCAAATGCTCAGGCTAGTTTTCCATGAAAGAACTCAAAGCCACGATTTTAACTTTCTAAAAACAGTGCATCCAGATGGAGTCTTTATTGTTGCTGGCAATTTCAATCATGTCAATTTGAGGACTATCCTCCCCAAATACCATCAGAATGTCTCCTGTCATATGAGAGGAGACAACATCCTGAATTGTGTTTACACCACTGTTACTGAAGTCTTCAGAGCCATTGCCCTTCCACACCTTAGGCAATCTGATCACTTATCTCTGCTTCTACTCTCCAAATACACCATCAAATGTTTCAAGCCCTCAATGAAGACTGTAAAAGCGTGGCTTGAGGGAGCAGACTCTTCACCAGTTCCAGCAAACAGACAGGAACACATTTGCTTATAAGACTATCCTGAACTCCCAGACAGACATTAATATCCACACATCAACTCTTTTCCAAGTTACAACAGGTGTATTAAAGTCTATGTAACAGAATAGAATGTGCATGTACTTGTGCATTAAAAAAAATTAGAATATTATCAAAAAGTTCAATATTTTCCATCAGTTATTTAAGAAAGTAATAATTTAACATTCTAGACTTATTACACAAACTAAAATATTTCAAGCATTTTTCTATTTTAATTCTGATAATTATGGCCTACAGCACTAAATAAACAAACAAATAAATCCCCCTCAAAATATTAGAATATTTCATTTCGAGTTTGAGTAAATTACTATTCAAACAGTTATAAATACAGTGTCTCTTTTTGTCTAGTTCAATACACAATCACAATCATGGGGGAAGACTACTGACTTGACAGTTGTCCAGAAGGCGATCCTAGACACCCTCCACAAGGAGAGTAAGCCACAGAAGGTCACTGCTGAAAAGGCTGGCTGGAAAAGACGCACAAGCAACAGGGATGACCACAGCCTTGAGAGGACGGTCAAGAAATGTTGATTCGGGAACGTGGGAGAGTTTCACAAGGACTGGACTGAGGCTGGTGTCAGTGCTTCAAGAGCCACCATGCACAGATGTCTTCAGGAAAGGGGTTATAACTGCTGCATTCCCAATATCAAGCCACTCCTGAACCAGAGACATCATCAGAAGCATCTTACCGAGGCTAAGGAGAGAAAGTACTGTGCTGTTGCTCATTGGTCCAAAGTCCTCTTTTCAGATGAAAGGAAATTTTGCATTTCATTTGGAAATTAAGGTGGTAGAGTCTGGAGGAAGAGTGGAGAGGCACGTAACCCAAAGTGTTTGAAGTTCTGTATGAAGTTTCCGCAATCTGTGATGATTTGGGATGCCATGTCATCAGCTGGTGTTGGTCCACTGTGTTTTATCAAGTCCAAAGTCAACACAGCCATCTACCAGGAGATTTTAGAGCACTTCATGATTCCATCTGCTGACAAGATTTATGGAGAAGCTAATTTCCTTTTCCAACAGGATTTAGCACCTGCCCACAGTGCCACAACTAAATGGTTTGCTGACCATGATATTACCGTGCTTGTTTGGCCAGCCAACTCGTTTGATCTGAACCCAAACAGAGAAACTATGGGGTACTGTCAAGACGAAGCTGAGAAACCCCCAACCCAAAAATAGAGATTAGCCATCAAAGCAACCTGGGCTTCAATAACACCACAGACTGATCGCCTCCATGCCACACAGCACTGATGCAGTAATTCATGGTAAAGGAGCCCCAAAGTATTGAGTGTAAAATTAACATACTTTTCAGAAGTTGGACATTTCTGTATTGTAAATCCTTTTTTTGATACTAGATCTCATTTTCATGAGCTGTAAGTCATAATCATCAAAATAAAATAAAAAAAGGCTAGAAATATTTCACTTCACATGTAATGAATGTAGAATATATGAAAATGTATATTTTTGAATTCAATTATGAAAAAATGAACTTTTTCATGATATTCTAATTATTTTTTTTTTAGATACACTAGTTGAAAGATGAATACACACTTTCATATGTAATAAACATTCGTCCACAGGGATAGTAAATGAGATCACTGGCTGAGGACTGGGACTTTTCCTAAAAACGGTAGGGAGCTGAATCTGAGAAGTGGATTGATTTATAACTAGACAGAACAAGACATTTGGTCTATCAGAGTCAGGCAAAAGGAGCAATCTATCTTTTCTTAAGAGCTTCCCAGATGCATCTGCTCTTTTTGTGTTCCTTTTGTTTCCTTTATGAGCTGAGAGCACTTTGTATTTGTATTTTGGAAAAAGTGGTTCGAGTTTTACATGATTAAGTTCCGTAAACCCGCATAAAAATAAAAGGGATTGATCTGAGATTTCTCTTCATATCTTTTGGCAGATAACACCTCCCAACTGAACCTATCTTAAGAAAGCCCGTTCAAGGAATTCCCCAACAGTAGCCTTTCACAAGCTTCTCACAATACTTTGGCCAGAATTTTAGGCTATTCCTCCTCACAGGATTGGTGCAACTCAGTCAAGTATGTGGGCATCTGTGGCACCAAGGGTGTGGTTGAGCATCAGGTGTGAATGGCGAGGAGTCTGGTTGAACCAGCAGGTAACGTGAATAGCTACACCTGTGTCCAATTCCTGGCTGTCTAATAATGTGCATCTCTGTGTATCTTTCAAATGGCCAGTAACAAGAGAAAGAGCTATGTTCCCTAACGCGTGTAGTGCGTGTAGGGGTATATAGGAAGTCACTGAAAAGTGAGAAGAGTGTAATCTTCATTGCCCCAGCATAAAGAGGCATTACACGGTTGCCTAAACCCAAGATTGAGGAACAAAACACTGCCTCAGAGTGTGAACCAGTCATAGAACTCCTCCAGACACTTGCCAATGACCTCCAGAGCCAGCACCAAGAACTTGTGATGTCCGTTGAGTAGGGGCAGTGCTTCCAACCTCTGCTTGGGGCCAAGGCAGAGGACCGGCAGGTGATTTGGAGCAGGATCCAGTCAGTGGGTACTCCCCGTGATCGCTCAGGACGACCCTGAAGCCTTCAACTGAGCTGTTCGAGCTCAGTGCTCATGGCTTAGCAGCTCCCAGTCACCAGGCATGTTGGACTACCCGGACCTGAAGTCGGCTATAATGCAGCGGGCTAGCCGTGGCCCAGAAAAGCATAGACAGCACTTCTGCGCATGGGTATAGGGTGAAGTCAGCTGCCCGTTTGCTTTCACGCAACAGCTCCGAGATGCTTGCCAATGGTGGTTACTGTCAGGCAAGTGTGACGTCAAGGCCATCATCAATTGAGTGACACTAGAGCAGTATGTCGCACAACTGCCAAGCAAAACATTGACGTGGATCCAGTGTCATCATGCGGCGTTGCTGAAGGAGGCAGTCTGGTTGGCAGAGGACCACCTGATGGCGTTTCCGGAAGCAGGTACTCCCACAGCTTCTCTGTCCCCCCCCCCTTTTTTTTCCCTCTCTCCTCACCCCTCCCCTATCCTAGCCCCATGGAAACGGGGGTCATTTCTCCTGAAACCCACTCCCTGCAATTGTGTCCTTCCTTGCATCTCCCCCCTCCCTTCTGTGTCTGTGCTGCCATGAACCCCCTCTCCACTGGGGGACCCATCCACACCCTCCAAAACAGGAGGGGGTCCAGGCAGGCCAGTAGGTGCAACAGGAAGACTGTGACTTCCCTGAATCAGCATTTCTGCAAAGAGGCAGGGATTCTGATTCTCATTCTTGATACGCTGCGGGCTTCCCCTGATCGAGCAGGAATGTACCGCGTCTGAGTATTCAAGGGGGTACACTTCAGGCATTGGTGGATTCTGGTTGTAATCAGACCAACATGCATCAAAGCCCGATTTAATGCAGGACACTGGGAAATGCACGATTGGTGAAGGTGAGGTGTGTACACGGTGATGTCCACAAATATCCCCTTAATGCCCATCACTATTCATTTCCAGGGTCAAAAATATAGCATGGAGGCGGTGGTTAGTCCGGGACTTGCCCAGCCACTTATCCTGGGAACCGATCAGCCAGGGTTTAAAAACATGAATAAAGACAAACAGTTCGTAGTGGATGGGTCATGCAGTAGCATGTCACGAGGGAATCCTGCAGCAACATTGGCTGGGGATGCAGTCCCAGGGCTGTCAGCTCCACATCATGATACAGAGGGGGGGGGGGGGAGGCCCTGACGCTCCTGTCACTTTGGGGAATCCTGTGCATTTCCAGCTGGAGCAGACACAAGATGAGATTCTGAGGCACGCTTTTGACCAAATGAGAGTAATTGATGGTCAAGGACACCCGTTTCATTTACAGGTGATCTGGACGTGATCGTCGGCAATTACTTAAGCTTTGACTGAGAACTTGAACAGTATACTTGGTGATGTCTCTGTGTTTCTCCCACTGCCCGCAGAAAAGCCTACTGGCACATTTCTTCCAGGTGATTGAGTATTAGTGCACAGCCTGAACGAGAACAGCTGACAAAAACAGTCATCCTCACTAACTTCCAGCCACAGTGGACACACGCCAGTCATCATCCCTACCTCTTCTCGTCTCACCCAAAAAGACAAGAGCAACACAGCAATCAAAAAGTTCTAAGGGGAGCTCATCTCATCTTTGACAGGAGCAATTCAGCAATCAAGAAGTCCTTATGGGACCTCTTCTCATTTCACCTTTTCACATTTTTCACAAAGTAATATTTGTATTAGTTTTCTCATAACACTTACTTATGGCCCATGTTGTTGGCATGACTTGTGAATGCCATTTATCACCAAGTATACTTCAACAAAATAGTCAAGTTAAAATTATAATAAATTTCCTGGTTGCAAAATTGTACTTTGTGACTACATAGGACACAGTTATAGTATTAAGTTATTAAGAATCATACTATTTATCACCCAAATGAGGATGGGTTCCCTTTTGAGTCTGGTTCCGTTCAAGTTTCTTCCTAATGTCATCCGAGGGAGTTTTTCCTTGCCAGCATTGCCACAGGCTAGCTCTTCAGGGATAAACGAGTTTATTGGGGATGGAATTGGCTCATGTGTTTGGGGTCAGTTTCTCTGTGGACCTGCTTTGCAATGGTGTCTGTTGTTGAAAGTACTATAGCCATACCATTGCAAGACCTCAAATGTAAAGATGAGGAAAGTCCAGTGTGAGCAAGCATGCATCAGATCCTTTCAGGATCTGAGAGGGCATTGATAGAAATATGTTTGGCATACTGGAAACTGGAACAGGCAGGCTGTTCTGACTGCTACTTGTTTTGGTTCGTTAAATCCTTGAGATTTATCTTCACTCACACATTCTGCTCTCTGCTTAATGAAGGTTATGCTGCCCAGCAATGTCTTCCTTCTTTCATAAGATTATGATCCTAATGGGTGATGTAATGGTACAGTACATAATGTCTCTCTTCTTTCATAAAATAGTGTAGTCTAAACCAGTGATGTAATGCTTCATCACCCATTTACATTACTCTGTCACACACAGACAACTCAGCCTCTTAAATCATCATCATCCAATCACATAGCGACAACACACTCTTGAACGTGAATAAATACTCATGCTTGCCCTACAATAAACTGACAAACATCTCTGAGCAGCTGTGTGTGTGTCAGTGCTCCCGGATATATCGGTGAGGCAGAAGTCTACATTCCTAGATCATACTTTGTCAATTCATCCTCCTGCGGTACAGATGCATCAAAACCGAACAGTCATTAACACCATATTATATGTACAGCTCTGCACATGGATACATGTTGCTGTTAAGACTCCTTAACTAGTGGCTACCATGGCTATGGGCATTAAAGTTAACTTATATACACTTGTAAATAAACCTTTTTTCAACTTAACCTATCAACCTCGCTTTTTTTTTTTTTTAAGATTTTTTTTGAGATTTTTTCACCTTTTTATTGGATAGGACAGTGCAGAGACAGGAAACGAGCGGGAGAGAGGGGAGAGATCGGGAAATGACCTCGGGTCGGAATCGAACCTGGGTCCCCGGATCCATGGCATGGCACCTTAGCCAGCTGAGCCACGATGCCTCCAACCTTGCTTTTTTTTGACAAACAATTGTCAATATATGAACTTAAACATGCCTGCTTTTAAACACTAACTTATGGCACTGCATCAACAAAGCTTCACAGTGGATTGAAATGGATTACACTCAGAACATGCACAAGATGTTTGCCTTGTTTCTCTGCTGAGCCAAAAAGACCAAAAACAGGACGTGACATTACAGGAAATGACCAAACAGGAAATGATGTCATGGTGTGACTAACACCACTGATTTCACAAATGATCCTACAAAACTGTAAATAACCATATTCTCAATCAGAAATATGAATAAAAATTATTTAAAGAAAAAAATACCTTAAAAGGCAACAGACCTCCTCAAAGCAAAAATTAAATTTAGTATGCTCTTGACCTGAGAGCAAAACTCCACACACAGTCACATAACCCAGGAGAATTTTCTACACATGCAAGATCATCAATCCTGCCTGTACAACAGAGGAACACGGCTGAGGAAATTTGCACTGGGAGATAAAGTCCTCATTTTACTGCCCACTTCAAGCTCAAAATTGCTCGCCAAGTGGCAAGGGCCCTTTGAGGTCACACAGTGAGTTGGGGAAGTCAACTACGTATGAGGTCAGGTGCACAGATGGGCTGATGTATGTCAAATTTACTACCTCAATCTCCTAAAACCACGGAGAGAGGAGGTTCCTGTGGCTCCGGCGAAGGTAGGTCGCGAGATGGCGGAACTGGGACCGGAGGAAAGTCCAAAAGGTGCAGCCCAATTCACCCCGGTCCCCTGTGGAGACCACCTCTCACTGTCCCAGAGCCAACAGTGCATCAGGGTGCAGGAGGATTTCTGCTGTGTTTTTTTGCCCCTTCCTGGTCGCACCGACCTCATAGGGCACCACATAGACTCCCCCAGGGGTGATGTGAAGCTCTTCGAGCACAAGAAAAATGTGATTCGGGATGAACTCAAGCCATTGCTCGACATGGCAGGTAATTGAGGAGTTGCACAGCAACTGGAGCAGCCCTGTGGTCTTGGTTCCCAAGACTAACCAGATGGTCTGGTTCCACGTGGACTATAGAAAAAAAAAAAAAAAGTCAGTGTGGTGTCTAAATTTGACACACAGCCAATGCCGCACACTGATCATTTGCTCGATCGGTTAGGCACAGCTTGCCTTTATTTGACACTGGATTTAACAAAGGGATATTGGCAGATCCACTTGACTCCATTATTCTGTGGAATAAAACGACCTTTTCCACTTCATTTGGTTGACACCTATTCATCACCCTTCCATTTGGGTTGTTTGGGGCCCCAGTGATGTTTCAGCATCTCATGGACAGAATCATCCGTCCCCACAGTGCATATGCTGCTGCCCATTTAGACGACATTATTATTTATAGCAATGATTGGCAGCGACATTTACAATATTTAAGGGCTATCCTGAGGTCGCTGAGGCACGCTAGGCTCACAGCAAACCCGAAGAAGTGTGCAATTGGATGGGTGGAAGTATGGTATCTGGGCTTCCACTTGGGTCATGGGCAGGTGCGTCCCCAAATTGATGAGACTGCAGCAATTGCGGCCTGCCCAAGACCTGTGACCAAAAAGCAGGTGAGGCAGTTCCTGGGACTGGGCTCTTTCCACTTGGTGAGCAACTTTGCGCTTGATGTGGGCAGTAAAATGAGCACTTTATCTCACATTGCAAATTCCCTTAGCCATGTCCCTCTGTTGTACAGGTGGGATTGACATTCTTGCGCTTGTAGCAAATTTTCCTGGGTTATGTAACTCGGTGCCTGGAGTTTTGTTCTCAGATCAAGAACGTATTGAATTTCATTTTTGCTTTGAGAAGGTTCCTCCTCCCAATTTTCTCTAACAATGTCTAAGACACCATGGGGCTTGCGTCCATACAGCAATTCAAACAGGGAAAACCTGGTGGAGGGCTTGTGGGACCTTGCGCACTGCAAACAACAGAGGGTTGAGCCACCAAGCCCAGTTTCTAGCGTCCCTGTGAATGAACTTACAAATCATGCTTTTAAGCCTTTGGTCAAATCGTTTGACCAGCCCATCCATTGGCAGATGATAAACGCTAGTATGAATTGATTTAATATCCAGTAATTCGTACAACTTGCGTAGTGTGCATGACAAACGTAGTGCCTTGATCAGTCAGGATTTCTTTTGGAATCCCGACTCAGGAGATAACGTGGAAGAATGCCTCCACAACACTATGTGCAGAGATATTGTAAAGAGGCACTGCTTCCAGGTATCATGTTGCATAATCCACTATGACTAATACAAAGCGATACCCACGTGCAGATCGATCTAATGGCCTGGCAAGGTCCACACCAATTCTTTCAAAAGGGATCTCAATTAATGGTAAGGGGTGCAATGGCACTTTTGGCATGGCTGCTGGGTTTACCAGCTGGCACTTGCAACAAGCTGCACACCACCTGCGGACATTGGTGCGAATCCCTGGCCAATAGAAATGAGCCATGACATGGTTTAGTGTTTTATCCTGACCCAAGTGCCCAGCCATAGGATTATGACGAGCCACATGGAATTAAAATTCTCTATGGCTCTCTCGAGACCAACAACTGTGTCATCTCTTCCGGAGATTGAGTGTCCTGTGTCACTTGTTACAGCCCATCCTTAATTAAAAAAATATATATATATATGGAAAGGAAAGCACCACATTTGGCTGGAGGGTTTGGCCATCAATTACTTTCACTTGGTCAAAAGCATGCCTCAGAGACTCGTCACGCATCTGTTCCAATAGGAAATCCCCTGAGGGATTCCATAGAGAGAGGAGGGGCAGGGCCCTCCTGACTTTCTATGTCATCATGACGTGGACGGCCCTGGGACCGTCTCCCCAGCGAAAGTTGTGACAGGATTCCCCCATGATGCACTACTGCAGGACCCACACACTACAAACTAACATTTTCAACCCCAGCCAATCTGTTCCCAGGATAAATGGATGGGGGAGACTCAGATTCACCGCCAATGCCACACTGTGTTTTTCTCCCCGGAATTGTATAGTAACGGGCATTAGTGGACATTTGTGAATATTACCATGCACACACCTCACCTTCACCAATCGTGCATTTCCCAGTGCCCCGCATTGAAGAACCAGGCTTTAATGCATGAAGGTCTGATTACAACCAAAATCGACCAAAGCCTGATGTGTCCCTCCTTAAATACTCACAGAGACTTGGTACATTCAAAGTATCAGGGGAAGCCTGTGGTGCGTCAGGAATGTGAATCAGTAGCCCCACCTCCTTGCAGAAGTGCTGATTCTGGGAAATCCCAGCCTTCCCGCCGCACCGACAGACCTGCCCGGGCTCGCTCCCGGTTCTGGTGGGCATGGATGAGTCCACCTGTGGGGGGAGGGAGAGAGAGAGAGTTAACGGCAGCACAGACACAGAAGGAGAAGGGAGAGAAGAAACATGAGGACAGATACGAGCGCAGGGAGTGGGTTTTGGGGGAATTGGTCCCCGTTTCCTTGGGGCTGGAGTAGGGGAGGGGCGAGGGCAGAAAGGGAGACCGTGAAAGAGAGTGAAAGAGAAGCTGCAGGAGTAACTGCTTCGGGAAATGCCATCAGGTGATCCTCTGCCAGCCGGACCACCTCCTCCAGCAACACCGTGTGGTGACACTGGATCCATGTCATGGTCTCGCTCAGCAGTTGGGCGACAAACTGCTGCAGTGTCATGCAATCGATGATGTCCTCCACATCGCACTCGCCTGCCCACAACCACCACGAGTCTCAGAGCTGCTGCATGAATGCAAATGGGTGGCCGACTTCACTGCTTTAGGCTGCTTCAGGTCTGGGTATTCCAGCATGCTGGTGGTCAGGAGCTGCTGAAATGCGAGCTGTGCTTCCCCTGACAGGAGCGACAATAGGTGAGCCACCCACTGCGAGTTTGGCCACAAGCTTGCCTCCTTGATGCTCTCAAACAGCTCGATGAAGGCTTCTGTGTTGTCCTGCGGCCCCATCTTGACCAGCTGAACAGGAATGCTGGCTGCAGGAGTGACTGCTGGAGTACCTGCTGACTAGACCCAGCTCCGCATCACCTGTTGGTCCTTCGCCTGGGCCTCACAGTGCTGCTCCTGCTTGTTGGACAGTGCGAGCAGCCCTTGGTACTGGCATTGGAGGTCTGCAGTGAGGATCTGGAGGAACTCCCTGACTGGTTTGGACTCCATGGTGGCATTTGTTCCTCAAGTCCCAGGTTTCGGAACCAGTGTAACAACTTTATGAGAGTGAATAATGAGGAACTGGAGACGGGCGCTGCAATTCAAGGTGCACTTTAATTTTATTTGCACTTTTCAGTGACTTCCATTACCACATACAAACATGCATGTCAGGGTGACACAGCTCTCTCTCATTTCTGGCTATCTGAAAGATACACAGACACGCACCAGTAGACAGCCAGCAATTTGACACAGGTGTACCTCTTCACACATTACCTGCTGGTTCAACTGGACTGCTTGCCCTTCACAGCTGACACTCAACCACACCCTTACTGTCACAAGGTGATAACAGACAACATGATTATAAATAACTTGCTTCTATAAATGTGTACTATATAGTCGCAAAGCACAACCGTGTAACCAGGAAATTCATTAAAGTTTTAGCATGAAGTCTATTTTCTTGACGTTATCAACTGTTCAGTGATGGAGACTTGAGTGCAAAACAGTTTATGACAATTGCAATCCTAAGGGTATCATGTCAATTGTAGTCCTCAGCCATCATAGCAAAACTAAGTGTCCAGAGCCATCTTCCAAGTGCGACTTTCAATTGTCTATATGGGGCCATGCTCCACAGGAGTGATGTGATGAGACTCTAGGCAGACATCAGCCATTAGGATGGATCAGGCAGGTCTGAGGAGTAGAAGAGGTCAGCATCACTGGTGTCTCAAGATTGACATGTAACTCAACAGAGAGAGACAGACAGAGGGAAGAGAGAGAGAAAAAAAAAAAACAGGTTGTTAGGTATGCCAAGTGTCACTTAATGGTTAAGAACAGTATACATTTTGTGCTGAGTGCAAGCTCTGGCAAGACTATGACAACATAACTAAAAGGGAGAGCCAGAAGATAAGACATGAGGGAGCCCTGAGACAGAAAACAGCCAGCCACTCCACCGTCAGCAAACCCGAGTGAACATGTGAGAGTGGGGGGGATATGACACAGCATCCATACATCCCAGTTTACCAAAACACTATGCCTGAGGACCATCCAGATCTACTCCTTTACCTAATAAAAAACAATTAACAAAAGGCTTGACTAAAAAGATATGTTTTCAGCCTAGACTTATACACCGAGACTGTATCTGAGTCCCAAACACGACTTGGAAGGCTATTCCATAACTGTGGGACTTTGTAAGAAAAAGCTCTGCCCCCTGATGTAGCCTTCACTATACGAGATACCAACAGGTAGCCAGCACCTTTTGATGCAAGTAAGTATGGCGTGTCATAAAGGACCAGAAGTTTGCACAGGTACTGTGGCGCAAGACCATTCAGTGCGTTAAAGGTCAACAGTAGTATTTTACAATCTATGCGAAATTTGATTGGGAGCACTTAGGACACCATATACTCCACCTTGCATATAACCCTGTCCCTTTTTTAATTAAGCTGTGTGCCCCAACCCTAGACTGGGTCATAGCAAATAATTAAATCACTGTAGTAGAAGAGAAATATTATCTCAGAAATACAAACTCAAATGATTAAAAAACAAAACAAAAAAAACCCCATTGTTACTTACTGGACGTGTCCTTAATATAAGCTAGCAAGTGACAAATGCACAGCACTCAGACAAAGAATGTAACGCATACACTCCCCATGGTA
>JAOANJ010000022.1:24332379-24344269 GCA_026413345.1 Ariopsis seemanni | reverse complement strand
TCATCTTATTGATAATCATCTTTTTGAACAATTTCAGTTTGGGTTTCGTCTATTTCACAGTACAGAGACAACCTTGGCCAAAATCACCAATGTCCTACTGATGGCAGCTGACTCTGGACTGTTAACCATACTTGTGCTCTTTGAGCTGAACATGGAGTTTTATATAATTTCTCATAATATTCTAGAGAGATTAGTATCCATTGAGATCGCTCATACGTATCTTACGTGGTTTAAAATCATACCTCTCTGGTTGCACCCAGTTTGTTCAGTTAAATTTCAGATTACAGCCTTGCCCAGTTGTGAGGGGTGTTCCCCAGAGCTCTGTTTTAGGCCCCCTTCTATTATTTACCTTCTGCCTCTTGGCCACATTTTTAGTATTCAGTTCCACTGTTATGATGATTGATTACAGCCAGCTCTACCAGTCTACCAAGCCTAATTCCACCCTCTTTCCTTTCTGATTCTAGGCTGGAAATTAAATATTGGTAATCATCTTTCTCAAACTTAAGTAATAAAAAGGAGGTTCTTGTCAGTACTAAAACTACTCTGGGTAAACCTGACTGTGTTTCTTTTACTATTGACAAGGTCATAGTTTCTTGCTCCTGCCAGGTTAAGAGTTTGGGTGTCATCCTTGATGGTACTTGATGTTTTGAAGCGCGCGCACAAAATCTCAATTGTTTACGTAAGTCACACCTCAGTGCACTGCTATTCTTGTACATGCTCTAGTTACATCTCACACTGACTCCTGCAAATCTATCTTCTGGTCTTCCTCAAACTCCTCCATAAACTTCTACTGGTTCAAAATACAGCTGCCCATATCATCACCAGAACCCCTTCCATGGAACATATTCCTGTCCTCCAGCAACTTCACTGGCTCCCTCTTAAATATGTATTGATTTTAAGATCTGCTTCTCACTTTCAAGACCGTTCATAACTTTGCACCTTTATAACTCTCCAATCTCCTCATCTGCACACCTCCTCGTACTCTTGGCTCCTCCTTTGTTACTCGCTACATCTCCTGCTCATTTGACTACTGTGGGGTTTAGAACCATTAGCCGTGTTGCCCCTTGCCGCTGGAACTCTTTCAATGCTCAAAACCCACCTTCAAACATACCTCTGCAAACTTGCCCATTTTGTCCAACTCTAATGCTAATAGCTCTTGCAATTAGATTTCTTTTAAATTTGTGTATTGTATGCCTTGCTGAATTACTGATGTAAATGCAACAATGTCTTGTTACATTCTTGACTACTGTATGTTTTGATTTTTACTGTGTTTGAGGTGTTCTTCAGTGCCTTGAGAGGGACCTCAAAATAAAATTCATTATGATGATGCAAAAGAGCAGATCTAGAGGGTTCTAGGGTATAAAGTGTTTTGGTAAACTGGAATGTTCAGATGCTGTCACCCCAGTAGTAAGACAACTTACTATCTTGTAGTAGTCAATCAAACTTGATGTTTTACCACTGAGCTATTTGAATGAACTAGCATTTAGTGAACTGTCCCTACTCTGCATGGTCAAGCTTTTTAAATGCTTCTAGCATGGGTTGAACATACCTACATTAGCTACTATTCATCATTACTTTATCTTCAATAACCACTATCCTTGGTCAGGTTCCTGGTGGATCCCAGGAACAGTGGGCTTGAGGCGGGAACACGTCCTTACATATAAAAATATGCAATGTTTTATCCAGTAATGACCATCTTTGGGAACTATTTTTACCCAGTCAACAAAAATAAACAACTTTTTGACCATCTCTCTGAAATATCAGTGTGGCACTGGGGACATGGTTGAGTGCCAGTTTGCGAATAGAGGCCGAGGCCACAGAAGGTGAGTGGCAAATGATCACACCTGTCTCATATTAATGGTGTGTGCATGTACACACATCTCTTGCAGTGACTGAGAGGAAAGGGGCTTCCCTACATGCCATCTCGTGTATGTGCACATGCATGTATAATTAAGCTAAAAAGCAAAAACAAAACAAAAGTATTTGGAATTCACCCGCCTGTCATAGTGCCTCAGTGTTCTGCCTCACTGCAGGGACTGTTGCACTGATGCTGAAACCCAGGACTTTGAAGTGGACCGCAGACATGGAGTCCTCCCCATTTAAAGACCTTATTCATGCCCTCTCAGCCACCCGACAGAGCCAGCACCAGGTGCTGGTGGCACTATGCAACAAGTGGGAGCAGTGCTCCGAAGTGCTGCTGCAAGCCCAGTAAGAGGATCACCAGGCCTTTGTCATGGTCTTTGAGCAAGCTGTGGAGGTGGCCCGTTGAGAAGTATGTCTACTGCTGCTTTTGACCAGGGAAGCACAGCTTACTGCACAACAGCTCCAAGGGAGCCATCCTGTAGCGCATCAGCTGCACCCTCGAGCAACATCGTTAGTGCTTCCATGTGCTGACTTTGGAAGAGGTTGGCCAGCAGCTCCAGGACATCTGCTGGCAGTGGCTGAGGGCATATGATCGCAACACTAAGGGGGATCATCGATGCAGTGGCGCAGGAACAATTTATTGCTTGGCTACGGGGAGGAAAAGCGGAGTGGGTCCAGTGCCACCGCCCTGGCAGAGGACCATCTGGCAATGGTTCCGGTGGCAGGTGGACATCCTGCCTCCTCTCTCTCCCTCCTCCCTGCAGCCAGCATGCCGAGCCTGTGGTCCTCCCCTTCCCCTTGTGCATCTGTCTCTCTTCCCCCACAAGTGAGTGATCCCCCTGCCACTGGTTTAGAGGTGAGGCCCAGGCCAGTGTCCTGGCACTGCAGGGAGCCTGGGCACTTCCAAGACCAGTGCCATGCGGTGGAGGTGGGGGCAAGTGGTCTAGATCCCCAACACACGAGAGACTATGCGTTGGTGGATTCAGGCTGTAATCAGACCTCCATCTGACAAAGCTTGGTGCAAGGTGAGGCACTGGGTATAACAGGCTTGGTGAAGGTTCTGTGTCCACATGGGGATGTTCGAAAGTACCCACTGGTGGCTGTCCAATTTTGGCGGTAAAAGCATAGTGTGGAGGTGACTGTTAGTCCATACCTCACCCACCCACTAATTCTGGGAACAGATTGGCTGGGGTTTAAGGATATAATGGAGTAAGTGGTGGTGTGTGGGTCTTGCAGTAATGCATCACGGGAGGGATCCTAGCATCACATTGACTGGGGAGGCTCTCCCAGAGCCAGCTACAGCAGACCGGTCTCATAGTGACAGAGTGGGGTGCGTCCCAGCCTACCCCTCCCTCTCTCTTTGGGATTTCAAAGAACTCTCAAGCAGGGGCAGGATAAGACTTTGCAACATGCTTTTGACCAAGTGAGAGTAGTTGATGGTCAAACCCTCCAGTCTAACATTGCGCTTTCCTTTCTGTACTTTTCAATAATTAAGGATAGACTGCATCAAGTGACGCGGGACACTCAGACTGGCGAAAAAGTGATGCAGTTGTTGGTCCCAAGGAGCTGCAAGGAACTCATATTGCATGTGACTCATAACCCTATGGCAGGACACCTAGGCCAAGATAAAACATTTAATCCATCTCATGGCTTCTTTCAACTATCAAGAGGTTAAGTTCTTGTATTATTGCCCACATGAGCTCTAAATTACTCACCAAGTGTCAATGCCCTTCAAGGTCACATGGCGAGTCAGGGGTGTCAACTATGAGGTGAAGTAAACAGATTGGGTGGGGCACCGTAGATACCACCTCAATCTGCTTGAACTATGGAACGAGGGTGTCCCTCTGGTGTTGGCGACAGTAGTTCCAGAGAGGGAGTAGCAAGGACTGGAGGTAAAAAAAAAAGAATGTAGCTGCTCAATCCACCCCAGTCCCCTGTAGAGACCACCTTAAACCATCCCAACGTGCAGAGGTTTTCAAGATGCAAGCAAAATTTTCCCACCCCTTTCTCAGTCGGACCCACCTCAAAATGCCACATTGAGATACCCCCAGGGTTACTCATGCGTAGCCACCCAGACCGTTTCCCCGAACACGCACCAAAAAAAAAAAACTTCAGGGTGAACTCAGATGGGAGTAACTTCGGAGTCGCACAATGACTGGAGCAGCCCGGTTGGCTTGGTCCCCAAGGTGATGGGTCGGTCCGGGTCTGTGCGGAGTACAGGGGGAAAAAAAAAAGTCAACGCGGTGTCTAAATCTGACACGTTCCCAATGCCTTTCATTGATGAATTGCTCGATTGGTTAGGTGTGGCTTGTTTTTATTTGTCACTGGATATAACAAAGGGATATTGACAGATCCCCTCGAGTCCCCATCCCATGAAAAAAATGGCCTTTTCCACCCCGTTCAGTTGATACCAGATTGTCGCCCTTCCATTCGGGTACCCAGTGACATTCGAGCGGCTCATGGACAAAATTCTGCACCTACATGCTATGTATGCTGTGGCCTACCTAGACAGACATCATATGTAGTAACGACTGGCCACGGCACATGAAAGCTCTAAGGGTGGTCTGATCTCACTAAAAAGGGTGCACCAGATCTGGTCCAGTGGACAGAGCCATGCCAATGGGCTTTCACCCAAGCAGTACTGTGTGATGGGCCACGATTATGCTCCCTGACTTCTCTCTCCCTTTTATTTTACAGAACAATGTGTCAGATAGAGGACTGGAGGCAATTTTGTCTCAGGTGGTGGAGGGGGAGGAGCACCGAGTGCTGTACATTAGTCACAAACTCTTGGTGTGAGACAGCAAGTTCAGCACCATGAAGGAGTGTCTGGCCATCAAATGGGCAGTCCTCCCACTCCGGTACTACCAGCTGGTGCGCTCTTTCACCTTCCGTTTGGATCACGCCCCGCTCCAGTGGTTCCACCGCATGAAGGATGCCAATGCACTGATTACCTGTTGGTATCTAGCTTTGCACCCCTTCAAGATGGTCCACTGGCCAGGGGCACAGATGGTGACGGCTGATTACCTGTTCTGCCGAGTCAGGCGACAGGGGTATGTGGCAACAGGGATGTGGTCGAGCACCAGTTTGTGAATGGAGGGCAAGTGATCACACCTGTGTTGTATTAATCACGTGTGCATGTCTCTTGCAGTGACAGCCGAGGTGGGAGGAAGCAGAAGAAGGAGGCTTCCCTGCACACCATCTTGTGTGCAATTAAGCTGAAAAGCAAAAATAAAGTATTTGGAATTCAGTGTTCCGCCTCACTGCAGGGACTGTTACAGTCAGGTACTCAATATGAATTTCTTTGTAGTACTATTGTGTAAAAGCAATTTCACTCTCAGCCATGCTGTTGTACTGAATATCTGTGCTGCTGTGAGTACCTATTGCTGAATTGGTCATGCGGTTACTCAGAATAGCAGCACTCTTGCTCGTGTGATAGTGGTGATTTATGTTCCACATTAAGACCATGTGATCAACCCATAACAGTGAAGATTAGTCCTAGTTCTCAAATGCACTGAGGCTAAGCAGCTTTGCTCTGAATGCTGAAATGGGTGTCAAAGGTGGTGAAGCCTGATATTTAAGCCCGACAGTATAAACTTTCCTCAGGAAGGCCATCAGAGCTAGTCCACTTGTGCCAACATAATTTAACAAACCAATAAGAGAATATTAATTTAAATTAGGTTTCCCTCTTTTTCTTTTTTTAATGTGAAACTAATTCAAGAATAGGAAGACACTTCACTTTCAAAGACACTGTTAAACACTACTGCTTGTTAGGTAGTGAGCATCTGAGGAGCTATTAAGTTTAAAATATATGACCTAAACTGTTTGAAGATAAAAGGTTCATTTAAATAAGAAAAGGGAAGAAAGTATAAGGATAAGAAAAAAGACATTTTAATTGACTGAAGTAAAAAATAAAAACTTTTTGACACAGTAATCCAGAGGGAAAGGGGACTTGATACTGTGTAGCCCTTTACTGACAACAGGTATATAAACAATGGCAGCATTACTCATCAGTACTATTCTCAGCGCCTCCAAGAAGTACGTCACTTCATTCCCTCCATTTCATTACTGCAGCATTATGATTTTTTATTAGGTAGGTTACACTAACAGATCTGCAAAGAGGGCAATATCAATATGCATATATTGTTTACTTTATTGGAATCAAATGTTCTTACAGATATTGAAGAAATTAACAAGTCCTTGCATTTTCCATCATGCTACAAAACCCACTGCTGGAAAGCTTGCAAGAAAAACTGAAAACCGACAACCATCCAAAGCAGCACAGGCTGCAATTGAACTTCAAACTAGAGCATTTACCAAGTTGAGTAGGACATAGAAATGTGAGGGGATGCAACAGTTGAAAATATTTAATTAGTATTTAATGCTTTATAGATCATCTCAGCAAATCTAAGGTCCTTCCACTGGAAAAGGCAAGGAGAAAATAAGGAAATGGGGTTAGAAGGTGGGGAGAGTGAGGGTGCTTAAAGTAGTTGGGGAAGTTTCTGAGGTCTTCAAAGAAGCCATGGAAGTTGCTCCTGGGTGAATTCACCTCAATGAACTACAAGAGCTCCAGCAGCATAACTCACTGAGCTGTCTGACCAGTTTCGGCACTGGCTGGACTGAGCATAATTGAGGAAAGAAAAGTTCATATCTAGACCATTCTTTTTCAGCTCTGCCACAGCCTAGAGAAAACACAAGAGAATAATCTTTTAGAATGTAATTTCATGAAATATAGAAACCTCATGTTATTTCAGTCAGATAAGGTCGTCTAAAAAAATATACAGTGTCAGTCAAATGTTTGGACACACCCAATTCATCACTTTCTCTGTATTTTGAGTTTTGAGAAAAAAAAAAAAGTGTTTTAAAAAATACTGTGGTTCATATTTTAGGTTCTTCAGTGTAGTCACCGTTTTACCTTGAAAACAGCTTTGCACACGATTGGCATTATCTTAACCAGCTTCATAAGTAGTCACCTGGAATGCTTTTCAGTTAACAGGTGTGCCTTGTCAAAAGTTAACTAGTGGAATTTCTTGCCTTCTTAATGTGTTTGAGATCAAACAGTAAATAATAAAAATACAGTAAATAGCCCTATTCAACAACTGTAATAATCCATATGTCAAGAATCACTCAACTTAAGTAAAGGGAAACGACAGTCCATCATTACTTTAAAAAGACATTGTCAATTCATAAAAAAGAAAAACTACAAAAGGCATAAAATCATGCAGATACAGGTCAAAAGCTTCAGGTAATGTTCTCATCAAACATCAGAAAGAGGGAAAGTGTGATCTCTTGTACTAGAACAGCAGCATGGTTGCACCAGATAGGCTGGTTTGAGTATTTCAGAAACTGCTGAGCTTCTGATATTTTCACAGGCAACAGCATCAGCATTTGAAGGGTGTGACAAGAAAAAAAAATGGTGCAAAAACACTGCATGAGTGACCGTTCTGTGGGTGCAAACACCTTGTTGATTAGAGACATCAGAGGAACATGGCCAGATTGGTTTGAGCTGCCAGGAAGGCTCTAGTAACGCAAATAATCATTCTTTATAACCATGGTGAGCAGAAAAGCCATTCAACATGCACAAAACATCTAAACTTGAAGGGTGACAACAGCAGAACATCCCATCAGATTCCACTCGTCAGCAAAGACCAAGAAACTGAGGTCATCAAGGGCACAGACTCAGCCAAGGTGGACAGGTGAAGACTGAAAAAAAAATAAACAGATCGTGATCCCCCCCCCCCAATCTTCAAGTGTCGAGTTTCAACGAGCCTATGCCCATGATCACCTGAGTATTGTTTTTTTTTTTTTTTAATATACATGTATATTAGGGGTGTAATGGTACACAAAAATCATGGTTCGGTACGTTTTGAAGTCAAGGTTCGGTTCAATTTTGGTACAGTAAGAGGAAAAAAAATGCACAAAATTGCAGGTTGTTTATAATTAACTTTTGTAAAACACCAAGAGTTTATAAACTTGAATAACATTTTAAATGAAACATACTAAAAAATAAAATAGAATATTGCTGCAAACCACTGATAACTTTTCTTCTTGAGAGTCTTTTCTGTCAGTTCTGAGTATACAGCTGCTTGTTGTTCAAGGTACCTCTCAAGCATATCATAACTGGAGTTCCAGCCTGTGGTGACATCATGTGGTGCAAAGAGAACGCCGCCTGTGCTAGTGGGGTCCAAGGGCATGCTCCCCCACAAAATTTTGAAATATAAGGGTTAATTTCATGGCTTCTGGTGACATCGAGAGCTGATTTTTACCAGTTCAAAGTGCTGGGGAAAAAGCTATATTTTACTTATAATTTTACTGAATCCCCACCCTAAAAACAGAAAAAAAAAAGTCAAAACAATACCCACTTGCATCTCACAAGCAGTGTACTGTTCCAAAGGAAACTGCAGTTTATTTCACATCAAACAAAGTGAATGGTGATGCAACATGGCACGAGTTGATCAAAATACTGATCATTAAATTTTGGCAAAAGTGCAGATGACTAAATACCTAATACTCAAGACTGAAGAGAACAATAAACCATGATAAAATGGAAAAAAAAAAATCAGATGAATTGGCATTTGGCAAAATTCAGTCAGCAACATGCAGCGAACTGGCCATCACGGTCTCACAACTATGGTCAGCCACTGTTGCAAAGTTGTTTTCTGCAGTTTTCTTTATGAAAAACTCCATAATTAAGCTGCAACCGGTGTTTTGCTCACTTGTACCTGGTTTGAAGGCTCCACCATTTTTACATAAGTTACCGATGAATATTCATCGCGCATCACTCGTTCAATTAACGCGGGATACCACACACATGCAGCCAATCAGCGTGGAATACCCCTCTCTGATATCAGCTGTGAAAGTTCAGGGCCATGGGCTTGCTCAAAGGCTACAAAACACGTGCACGTTGATTCTAGCACTGTAGGCCTAAACTGTATCCATCGTGGCAGCAGTTTAACAGGCAGCAGTGTGTCACTAAGTGTATCGGTCAGTAAATTAAACGTAGCAGGGCCACTACGCGATGATGCTTGAGGGGAAACCCTGCATACATGTACACGTATATATACACACACTTTTTTTTTTTTTTTTAACCACACACTGTGCGTGTACACAAAATAAAATAGTGACCAGACACTTGCGAGTTTCAATCACAGTACTGCGACACAGTGCCACTGCTGTTGCTCACCGACACGGGAATGGAATTTACTGGTTTTATCACATGCTATTTTTGGATCTGCTAAATGAATAAACATAAAAAGGAAGACATGGAGTTCAATTTTAAAGGCAGTGATTTAGCTTTTGAGACCATTTTTTAAAACCTACCAGAGCCTTCAATATACCACAAAAATCAAGTGTTGGTCAAAAATGTAGTCTCCTATAATACCAAACATGGGCAGCAACTGGGTTTTAACACACAATTTTCTAGCAAAATTGTTGACATTCACCAGTACAGTGAGAGAGCAACTTTTTCAGGTTACTCTTGCTATAATTACTATGTTTATATCAAGCATTTACATGAGTTGTCTTTTCATATTTATTTATGGATGAAACGCATCCAGTTTGAAGCCTTTCTCCAGCTTCCTAGAAGGAGATGTGCAAGTTTCCTTACACGTTTGATGGTCAGTGACGTAAATCTTCAGTAGTTCTTGCAGAGACTGACTGAAAGATGCCACCACTGTGAGTTTAGTCAAAGAATCAGAATGAACGCAGGAGCAGTGTTATGAAAACGGACATGCTTATGCAATGCAGGAGCACAGGTGTCCATGACTAAATTATATTTGTTCCGTTTTATCTGTTAATTTATTGGTCTGACCTCCTGATGTTTGATGTGAACATTAAATCAGTCACAATATATGAAGCAGCTTTGCAGCTGTTTATGAGGACAGAACTACATCCTTAAATAATATTAAGTGTAATGATTAATCTGTAGATGATATTGCAATTAGACAACCCCTATTCCGAAAGAACTGACGCTGTGTAAAACGCAAACAAAAAACAGAATGCAATGATTTGCAAAATCATGGAATCCCTATATTTCATTGAAAATAGCGAAGACAACATATCAGATTTTGAAACTGAGAATTTTTTTTTTTTTTAATGTATGCTCATTTTGCATTTGATGCCAGCAACATGTTTCAAAGAAGTGTGGACGGGGTATGTTTACCACTGTGTTGCATCTCATCTACTTTTAAAACCACACTGTAAATGTTTGGGAACTGAGACGACCAATTGCTGTAGTTCTGAAAGTGAAATGTCCCATTCTTGCCTGATATACAATTTTAGTTGCTCAACAGTTTAAGGCCTCTTGTCATATTTTATGCTTCATAAAATGTCAAATGTTTTCAGTGGGAACCAGGTCTGGACTGCAGACAGGTCAGTTGAGCACCTGTACCCTTTTACTACAGGGCCATGCAGTTGTAATATGTGCAGAATGTGCTTTGGCAGGCTTGCTGAAATGATGGCAAGGCCTTCCCTGAAAAAAGATGTAGTCTGGATAGCAGCATGTTGCTCCAAAACCTGTATACATTATTCAGCATTAATGGTACGTTCCCAGATGTGCAAGTTACCCATGCCATGCGCACTTAAATGCACCCCATACTATCACAGATGCTGGCTTTTGAACTGTGCACTGATAAGTTGGATGGTCCCTTGCCTCTTTAGCCCAGAGAATGCAGCATCCATGATGTCCAAAAAGAATTTCAAATTTCAATTGTCAGACCACAAGACAGTTTTCCACTTCCCCTCAGTCCATCATAAATGAGCTTGGGCCCAGAGAAGATAGCGGTGTTTCTGGATATCGTTTCTATATGGTCTTAACTTGCATTTGTGGATGCATTGATGAACTTTGTTCACAGGCAATGGTTTTTGGAAATATTCCTGAGCCCATGAAACTATTTCCATGACAGAATTGTGTCCATTTTTAATGTACTGTCACCTGAAGGCCAGATCATTTCTGTACACAAATGTGTATACAGAAATTTCTCCCGATTTTCTGAATCTTTTAATGATCGGTGCCATAAATAATGTGATCTCTGAATTCTCTGCAGTTTTACATTGAGGAATGTTATTCTTAAACTGTTGCACTTTTTGCCTGTATTACATTCATTATAACTGCATGGCTCTGTACGTTTTCAGAGAGTGGTGAACCCCTCCCCATCTTTACTTCTGTCAGACTCAGCCTCTCTGGGACGCTCTTCTCATACCCAATCATTTTACTGACCTGTTACCAAATGACCTAATATTATTAACAACAGTCTATTATTGTCTATTATAGAAAAAAGAGACAACTATTATTATTATTTTAACATTACACAGTTTTTCCAGTCTCTTGTTGCCCCATGCCAACTTTCTTGAAAAGTTAGTCAAGTCAGTTGACTTGTATAGTGCTTTTAACAACAGACATTATAGCAAAGCAGCTTCACAGAAAAATAAAGACTTTAAACATATGAACTAATATCTTGATTAAATTTATCCTTGATAAGCAAGCCACTCTTGCTGGTACTAAATTCAAAATGAGCACACTTAAAGATTTCTCAGTTTCAACATTTGATATGTTTTGTATTATTTCCAATGAAATATAGGGTTTCCATGAGTTGCAAATCACCACATTGTTTTTATTTACATTTTACACAACATGCAAAATCTACTGTCTCTCTTAAATAAATAAATAAATAAATACACAGACAGGCGTGTTTTACTGGGACATACGCCACTCATTTTTCATATAAACTACATCCAGGACATTTGAGGAACATTTTTCAATATCCTCACTAATGAAGATATCGGTGAATTGTTTTGATTAACTTGCGTAGTTTTTTTGTGAACGTGCGCATACACACACACACACACACACACACACACAGCTCAGTGTCAATGAGTACACCCCCTTTGAAAAGTAACATTTTAAACAATCTCAACGAACACCAAATTTCCAAAATGTTGATGAGACAAAGTTGAATACAACCCCGATTCCAAAAAAGTTGGGACAAAGTACAAATTGTAAATAAAAATGGAATGCAATGATGTGGAAGTT
>JAOANJ010000022.1:24311923-24323746 GCA_026413345.1 Ariopsis seemanni | reverse complement strand
GTACATGGCTTGATTCATGTGTCCTTCACAAACAAAAATCTGCCCCATTCCAGCCTTGCTGAAGCACCCCCAGATCACCGATCCTCCACCAAATTTCACAATGGGTATGAGACACTGTAGCTTGTAAGCCTCTCCAGGTCTCTGTCTAACCATAAGACGACCAGGTGATGGAAAAGCTGAAAAAATTAGACTCTGAGAAGATGACCTTACTCCAGTCCTTCATGGTCTGGCCTGGCTCTTCTTTCCTTCTCACTTATGAAGGGCTTTTTTTTCTCTCGCTTTGCATGACTTCAATCCCACTCGGAGGAGCCCGTTTCGAATCGTCCTTACCATGCACTTAACCCCAGCTACCATTTTCCATTCTTTTTATAGGTCACTTCATGTCATCTTATGGTTGTTGAGTGACACTCGAAGAAGCTGATGATCATCCTGGTCAGCGGGGAGTCGTTTTCGCTCTCTGCCAGTCTTGTAACGTAGTTGTCCCCAATGTCTGCTGTTTGACCTTGTTTTTATGAACTGCCATCTTTGAAATTTTGAGGATGGAAGCAACCTGACACTCACTGTATCCCTCTGCCAGTAAAAGCAGAATTGAAACCTTCCCTTTCTCACTCAAAACTGTTCTTTTTAACTCTTTTGGCATGATGAATAGATATTTTTGTATTCTAATTCAAGTTACTACTAGCACCATTTTCACCATCCAAACTGGTCCTTTTGCAAGTGGATAGTGATGACCACAGCAGTGGTTTTTATACTTTTCCTTGTTAAATAAGATTTGGTTCAGGTGATCACCTAAATCAGTACCTTAAGTAAAATGAAGTGTGCTTGTGTTGGAATTCCAGCACAGATGCTGGAATGAACTGGCTGCCATACATAGAAGTGCAGATTTAAAAAAAAAATAATAATTGAAGTGGTTTCTAAATTATTTCTAGAGCAGAATGTGTGCGCGTGTGTATATCGTTGTTGGTTTTCACAAACAACCTGCTCTTTTTTTTGTACCTCAAATATAATTATTCCAGGAAAACCTTTTTTTTTTTTTGCAGTTCAAAGATACACGTAAATGCTGGAGCAGGAACAATTTTATTCCATATAGTGTACTGAATATTCCAATAGTTGATCATCTATGGGATATTAGATAAAAAGAAAACTGCACTCAAGGTAAAAACACCTACTCACAGCTTAAAATTGCTTTCCAGGCAGTCTCTCACATGGTCCTCATTGATAATGCACCTACACAAAAAGATCAGTAAATTTAATGTCTACTGTTCTTTGGGAGACAATTATATAAACTGTCCAGGGCTCGACATTAAGGACTGCCCGATTGCCCGGGGCAAGTGGGATATGTCCCCGACATGGCCGACCAGGCAAGTTGGAATGAGCATATATTACCAACTAGCACTACAAAAATTAGGCTTTTTGATCTTTTATTTCAGTTCCTAAAAGCATCCCTCACTACGTATCCGCCATTATGTCTTGGCTGTTTTCTTAGTTTCTTTCATTTACTGATTTGCAAGTTATTTTATCTACCCCCGCTGTTGTAGTATGGTACGCCTACTGTTTATAGACCCCTTGTGCATGACATCACACATCACATGACAATTACAGCTGGGGTCATACAGACACCGTCTTTCATGCAACCAAGGCTTAATCTGTCTTCAATATGGTTAATTTTTGTGCTGTTTTTGCTTGCTCAAAACAGAGAAATAGATAAAAGGCAAGTACAGTCTCCCCGCCATCAAGAAAAATGTTAAACAGAAGCAAATGCTTCAAGAACAGGGAAATGAGTGGTTAAAGAATACGAGGAGAGGAGCTAAGCCCAAAAACTCCGAAGAAATTCATGATTGTATTTAAAATGTATTTTACAAAAACAAAAGTTGGAAGTGAGGACAGAAGAGTTTGCTGAAGAATCTCGTTTTATTTTTTTTCTGCTCGCATTTGAGTCCGCGCCTTCATGAAAGTGTTTTGATTTTCTTACAGGTGAAGCCGCTTCCTTATTAGACACAGAAAACCCAGACTGGTTTCAAACAACTCTGGCATAAAAAAAAAAAACTCAACAAGGAGCAACATGCGTGATATATCCTGAAAGAACAGAACAGATTAAGAACAGAGAGAGCTGGAGCTTTGT
Source organism: Ariopsis seemanni (assembly GCA_026413345.1). Lineage (NCBI taxonomy): Eukaryota > Metazoa > Chordata > Actinopteri > Siluriformes > Ariidae > Ariopsis > Ariopsis seemanni. The sequence continues at coordinate 24,321,624 of JAOANJ010000022.1, read as the reverse complement.
TTCTGTTATCAGAGGAACATAGTCCTGTGCAAAATATTTATACTTTTTTTTTTGGTTATATCATCCACCTCTAGGTTTATAAAAACACACACAAAAAAAACCCTGCACTGCATCATGACAGACCGGCTGCACTGATTCAGTTACAGGTTGCCAGGTCTGTACAAAACACCCACAACCTTCGCACTAAATTTTAAACTCCAACATCATCTTGTGTCATGACGCAGCGCAGTTTTTTTTTTTAAACCTAGAAGTGGATGATATAACAAAAAAGACACCAATATATAAATAGTCAAACACAGTACTGTTCAAAAGTCTTGGCACCCTATTGTTTTCAATAGGTTTCAAAATCAGAATCAATAAGCAGAATCAGAATTGATAAAATTAACGATACCCAACCCTACTGCCAAAAAAAAAAACCTCATCTTTTCAGAAATGGACTTTTCAGTTCACAGCCCCAATAAGTCAATCCAGATGGGTGACAAATTAAAGGAAAAACCTGAATCAAACACCCCAAGTGCATATGTTTCCAGATTATATGTACTGCATGATACAATTAATCACTAACTTCCGAACATGTCCTGTGGCATGTATAATAATTCTGAGTTGACCTCGAATTCCAAGCAAGATGGCAGGAAGAACAGATTATTGGGCTACAGGAGCTTCAAACACAAAAATCCTCAACTGGATTCAACTGGAATAGTGACTAAGTGACATCTTCATTTGGTCAATGAGACAGAGGTCAGTAAATAGGTTGGAAATTGTGGTCCGAAGCTCACATTCAATGATTGTGGCGCTCATTCTTTGATACATTAGGGAAGACAGAAGAATTGTTCTTCAGGTGACAGATCATCAGAATAATAGGTGCAGAATATCATCGGACAGTCTGTAACAACAAATCATTGCCAACTACATAAAGAGGGACACACCAAGTTTGCAGTACACAAACCCCTCATAAGAACCCCTCAACCCCAACCTATGTGGTGCATACACCAAGAAAACAGTACATACATGAATGTCTGACCCCTAAACTGCCTTAGTCTTCTGGCACTCTTAGGGACCCAAATCATTCCAACAAACTGCCCTCACACCATAACAGTCACCAGTTTTTCTTAAATTTGTCCCCCACCTGTAATATTGTGCAAATTGTCTATATTGGACTATCAGATGGCATTAGATACATGCTTCATCATCATGTCATAAGAAGCAAATACATTTTAACTCCATGAAATAAATTTAGTATGCACAAAATCATTTTGAAGACTCAAAATGAAGACACAATAGAGACAAGAGTCTTTTCGACCCCTGAGTAATGCGTTACTACAACCACACCACCTGGTTGCAAAAACATAGCCTCTAGTGATTTTTAAGAGCAAGTCATAATTTGTTTTTTAAAATAGTGGATTGTGGTGTTTGGTGCCAGAATTGGAAAAGTGTTGATAAGCACATTCATTTTTACCTCATACTATCGAATCAGACACCAGTCCAAACCAAAGGAAGATAGTTGTGATTACAGGTTAAGAGGGATAACTGGTCTGAGAAGATCTGATCTTGCAGTGTCCACTTAATCTCAGCTAAGTTACTATCATAAAAGTGAACCAACTAAGAATTTAACAGGTTTAGTTTGCTAATTAGCCAACCTGCCTAATTTATATTGGCTTAACCAAACTTTGTAGCTTAAAATCTACATCAAGAAATGACCTATCTGACCCTAGATAATTAGGATGCGTTTCTTACTGAGGAGTTGCCTATAACAGACACATTTAACTAGCTACCTTTGTTCACTTTATTTTATGATTACATCATAAAACATTACACCTTGAACATGACTACAAACAACAAAGTTTCAAGTAAGCATCAACATGCTTGTATGCCTTAATTTCTTCCAAGAATAAACACTCAGTTTCTATGCAACATACATTTCCAGCTATTGCAGGCTAGACCACCACCTTATTTAGCTACGAAGAAACAAGCCATAAGGGTCTCCGAGAGTTACACCATTTGAAAGTTCATTTTGCATAACAGCACTCCTTGTGTTCGTGGTACTCCATAACAATAACTGGATAACATTTTAACCAAATGTCAATCTGATTCCTAAATAATTTTTTTTTTAAATTCTTGAGTCAGATTACAGCCAAGCAGCATTCGATTGCAGCTCATCAGGTCTTTTTGCAACCAGGGTGTGTGTACATGTCTTTGTTTGCAATCATCAGAAGGGTCAATACAGAGCAACAAAAAAAAGCTTGCAAACACAATGGAATTTTCCTGAGAAAACAAAAACAATGGCCGTTATAAAATCAGGATCGGTCCCGAGAAATTAATAGATCCATTTTTTTATATCTAAATTTTTATATACATATATCTAGGTCATTCAAGCTGTCCTACCAAACTTAGTATTTTGTGACATGAAATTACAATGTTTGCTTCAGTTTCTGGACATTTTCAGATGTCAAAAGGTTTAATATTTCTTGTGTGAATGTGCACACTACACATACATCCGCATTTAGTGATTAACATTAATTTGTATCAGGGTCTTATGTAAGCTTTCTCGCTGGTCTCTATATTTTGTGAGGTTTGCACTCAACTCAGAAGGGTTTTTTTGTTTTTGTGTGTGTGTGTGTGTGTGTGTGTGTGTGTGTGTATAGAGAGAAAGACCCACCCCAGTGGCAAAAATCTGATGAAATAATAAAAAGGTTGGAGGGATCAGCAAGGTATTTGCTGAGCAGCTTGCCATACTCCTGCTCTTTTGATTCACTCAGAGCTCCCACCAGCACTGGAACAATGCTGAACTCATCTTTGAAGCTGTGATTTAGAAGGATGACAACCATTATTATTACATGTCTAATTTATATGGAATATACACTCACTGTCCACTTTACTAAGAACACATGTATACCTGCTCATTTGTCCAGATATCTTATCAGCCAATCATGTGGCAGCAGCACAATACATAAAATCATGCAGATATATGTCCAAACATGGGTCGGCATGGCTGTTGGTACCAGATGGACTGGTTTGAGCATTTGAGAAACTGTTTACCTCCTGGCATTTTCACATACGATAGTGTCTCGACTTTACACAGAATGGGGTGTGTGTGGTGGTGGTGGTGGTAACCACCCAGACTGAGTGACAGTGTTGTGGGTGGAAACATCTTTCTGATAAGACAGGTCAGACAAAAATGCCAGATTGGCTTCGACTGCCAGAAAGGATACAGAATCCCCAATAATCACTCTTTAGCCGCAGTGAACAGAAAAGCATCTCAGCCTGCACAAAACATGAAACCTTGCAGTGGATGAGCTACAACAGCCAAAGACCACATCAGGTTTTACTTCTATTGGTGAAGAACAAGAATCTGAGGCCATCATGCAAACAGGCTCAATGAAATTGGAAAAATGCCAGGTTTCATCTTTGACACACAGTATGGATTCCGTGAGAAAGAGCCACAGTAGACATGCTTTCTTACATCACTCAGTGGTGGAATAATGCCCTCAATTCCCAGCAAGAAATCAGAGTCCTTCCCCCTCAACATCAAGAAAGCTTTTGATTGAGTATGGCATCGTGGTCAAGCTGACTGTGTTTGGTATTCAAGGAGACTTACATGGCTGGATTTCATTTTTATGCAACAGGTAGCAGGCTGTGGGACTTGATGGATATATCTACCCAACAAGTCCCTTATTTGACTGTGCCCCTCAAGCGAGTGTACTCGGCCCTTTGCTCTTCTTAATGTATAGAGACGACCTGACTTCACAACTAGAAAATGATCTGCACCTATCTGCAGATGACTCAGCACTCCGTGTTATCATAAAAAAAATTTGGGTCTTAGAACCACATGTTCAGAGAGTCTCCAAGGTGACGGAGATGAAATCGAAAAGTGGGCTTCCAACTCCTGTGTCACCTTCAATGCAAGCAAAACTGAGAGGACCATCAGCAGAAAGTAAATCCAAAATAAAAAATGAATTCACCCTCCTCTCTTTTTTTGAAAAGTAAGCTGAAACCTGTGCAGAGCATAAGTCTGCTCATTGTCACCATCAGCAACACAGCCATGGACTCCGAACATATGAGGCATCGCCAAAAATAATGGCAAACAGGATATACATCTTGGGTTCTACAAGAAATCTACTTCCCCTACAAGCTTGCATCACCGTTTACAAGGCCTACATTCAGACATCTCATGCATCACCGTTTACAAGGCCTACATTCAGACATCTCATGCAGTATGCTTCCCCAATGTGGAGCGGAGCAGGTACCACAGCACTAAAGTTATTAGATAGGCTGCAGAGGAAATCTCTCTGCCTTTTAAACGTTGATTATCCCTGTAAAGTGGGCGTCTTCCCACTGGAGCACAGAAGAAACATCGCTTCACTGCATATTTTCTACCATTATTACTTCATGCAATCATCTGTCGAGCTGACCAGAATATTGCCTACAGGAGTACCCAGTGGAAAAGTAACTCAACTGACTGAGTGGCCATATGCTGTGAACATACTCAAGTCAAACACCAACCTCCATCTTTCTTTCTATATTGCTAGAACAAGTAGGATGTGGAACTCGCTACCAATATCTGTATTTCCCACTGCTCCAAATATGGATGCATTTAACCCTTTGAGGTCAAGAGCTTTGCCGGCGAAGCTCGACAGGTTTAGAATGAGATCATGCATTTAGATAAAAAACTTGAAGATATTTATCATACAAGCTTGATAAACATTGACAGAAACCTGACACTTTATGTGCTCACTGCCAAATAATACTATGGTTTTAAGCTATCTAAATTAGATGAAACATAAAACTTGTCACCTTACTGAGTCACACTGGAGTCGGAGCACTGAGCATGCACTTACGCATTCATAAAAGACTATTCACATGGTAATGGCATGATAATCACTTTCACGCTTTCAATTGGTTTCTCTTTCGCGGTGGGAAGGCCCACCGTAAACAGGATAAAATCTGTCAGACACAGTTCAGGCTATTTGGAGGTCAAACTTGTTTCAAGATGGCACGCGGATTTTATGCGCTTCGGATGACTCGGACAGCGATTCAATTCTTGATTCATTTCATAATTCAGGACAGCGATTCAATTCATGGTAGCGATTCAGTTCAATCTTGAGAATGACACAGTGCCTTTTTTTTTTTTAAATTTAAACTTTGACTCGATCCAGCAAAAGATCAGCTCGAGTAAGTGTAAATATTTCTTATGAACTCATTGGTTGTGTGCGCGCTGTAGTGCATGCACAGGAAAAATGACTGGAGCAATTTTTCCAGCAACTATTTTCTTTAAAAATAGTTAATTTTGCTCGATTTTGAGTTTAGAAAGTAAATTTTGGAGTTGGAGCAAAATTACAGAGTAATTGTGTAACAAAGTTGGTTGTGGCTCTGAACTGAGTAAAATAGTAAAAAAGATAATTTCAAGACACATTGAATAGAGTCAAATACCAGATAAATGAAGCTGTTGTAAAAAGCAGTTTTTGAACTGTGTTGGAATGTGTGTGTGTGTGTGTGTGTGTGTGTGATAAAAAAATTAAAACAACATTGCCTTACCCATTGTGACTTGACCTGATGGGATTATAAGAGTTAATCTGATGGGATTAAGAGATGGTGGTGGGAGGGGTTTTCACTCTTCATTGAATGGAAATTTTTCACACTTCTCATTGAATGCCTCTCCCACTGCCAACCCTTTATGCCAAAACAATAGGACATCATTTTTTGATGGCCAGTTAATTGTCCAAGTCAAATGGAGGAGATTTAAGGTTTTTGTGCTTGATACATTCCTAAGACTGAACAGAATCACCTCAAGTGACCAAAACGATTCATCACAATGGGCAAGGTCACTTTTTTTTCCCCCACACATTCCAACACAGTTCTAAAACTGCTTTTTACATCTTCATTTATCTGTTGTTTTTTTTTTTTAAGTACAATCATGGCATACATACTACATAGATATTATTGTAGCTGAACTCGTGCTGAATACAAAAAATGTCATATGACTTAGAAAATACTGCTTAGATTTGTTGAAATTGACAAAATCAGAGCAAGCCAAAATCATTAGAGTGCCAGAAAATACCCTCAGACCCCAGAGGGTTAAAAGGTGCTGACTACAAAGTTGAATTCGGGGCAAAATGTTCTATTTCTATTGCAGTTGGAGTTTCGAGATGTTTCTCCGCTGCACACACCATGTATCCTATGTCTAAGTGTTTTGCCGAGATAAAACGCGTCCCGCATTTTACGATTTCGGAGATTGCTGAAGCAAGTGAGCAACAATAACACAACCACAGTGGGGCATGTTTGACCTACTTTTAACCAAAACAAGTCGGCATAGGCAAACATGGTGGACTCTGCTCTCCCGTGAACTAAAAACCAGCAGAAAAGGAAAGCCTGCCTAGTGAGTGCAACTGCAGGACAGAACAAGGTTAGATTACCTGTAATTTTTTTTGGACAGACAATAATCATTCTAACTAGTGTTTTGCTATCTTAGCCTTAGAATGCATGAGCTCGACTCCATGGTAGCGAGTATGGCGTTATACACCTAATGTTTTGATCGGAGAGAAAAACAAGAACACAAAAAGCAGTAACAGAGAAAATATATATTCGTCTTTTGTTCCTGGATCCATTTGCGAATGTCAACCACAAATTACATACCCGTGACTCAAAACGCTCCAAGGTGGATGCAGAGTCACGATGTTTTCTGTGCGTTGTCATCTTGGTGTGACGCAGTTCCATAGTTATGCTAATTAGTTAAAGCTCCTCGTGTTTGGCTATTTCCATAAGGGGCATACTGTTTACCTCAAGCGCTAGGAAAACGGTCCCAAAACAGAGAAAAGCGATCCTTTGCACATCAAAATGATCACATCTAGTCCGCATGATTTTGTTCTTGAGACACATATGAAAATGCCATGCACAATTTAAATAAATAAATAAATAAATAAATAAATAAATAACCTGAAAATTTCAGATAACTTTACACACAGCACCTTTAAGACAGCTTCGATTGCATATTTTTTGGCCTTAATTAAATAATGTTGTTGTCAAATTAATTTGCCATTATTGCTTATTTGTGATGTCATAGTAATGTGCTTTGTGCCATGGGTCACTTTTCATCTAGTTTGATGGCTCTATCAGGCCCTTGAATCACTTGCATTTAAAACAAAAAAAAAAAAAAAGTGTAGCGGTGTTCCTATTAAAAGTTGACAGTGAGTGTATAATAGTATGCATTTGTTCATTCATCTAAACATAATTTAGCATTTTATAAGGTTCCATCACTGTAATGGTGTGTTCCCATCTAAACGTTTAAGTTTCTGTAAACATGTATGAGGTCTCATTCTAATATGGACCTGTATCCAGTGCCAACACTGGTTTTGCTATCTTAAGGAAACAGAACATCAAAATCATTTTTAGAGTCAAAACTGCAAAAAACCGGTAGACAGTGACTGCCATGAACCCCTCAAATGAGCAAGAGCTAATAACGGAGTATCTGACAAGCACTGTATGCAACATTTTTCAGGACGGCATAAAATGCACGAAATATACAACTATGTAACATACATTACTGAACATGTTTTTGTGACCTTATTCGATGTACCCAATGATCAGACCAGGATGGTTCATGATTGCAAGCCATGCGATCACTACCTTTCCATTGCTTTGGCAGTGTAAGGCAGGTGCATCTCAATGCTGTGCTCATCCTCATCTGTTTGCAAAGTCATCCTCTCAAACATGCCTGTTTTCCAGAGATCAGCGTACACTAAAAGGGAGAAATACAAATACATTGTTGATGCATGGTGCAGGGGCAGCTGTAAGGCAGTTTTTTGAGGCACCCATCCATATTAACAATGCTACAGATTGTAATTCATGAAGGACAGGTTTAAACAGATGAAACCTTGTTAGAGAATACCTAGTTTCAACACAGGACACCTAAATCTTTATGGAACTTATTAACTACTTGGGACACTTAAGGGGATTCTAAATTAATGATTTAGGAAAAGCAAGTGCACTTACAGAAAAACTTTTGAACTATCGCCTGGAGATTGTGAGTTCAACTGCCAACAATCCGTGACCAGGAATTCAAGAGCGCAAAATTGGCCATACTCAAAGGAAAGGAGGGGTGGCGCACACTCTCCCCTATCAATCACAGTAACACTAGTCAATCATGGGTGTCTATGAGCTCATGCATGAAGAAATGGGTGGATATCAATTTCCTCAGAGGGTGTTGCACCACTATGAACAGCAGTTTGAAAAGACATGGTTTGCTGGCTTCATGTGCCTTGGAGGAAATATGTGATGGCCTTTGCCTTCCCTGATTGGTGGCTATCGTGTGATACGTGAGGCCTACCAGGAGGGTGTTAACTGGCCAAGACTAAATTAGGGAGGAGAAAACAAAAATAACCCCATGCACTTGGAGGGTAAACCTGTTATATCTATAGATAAGACAGTTTTAGTGGCCTAAAGTGCCTAATTAAAGTGAGGAACATGTTGGCTTTTCCGATTTGATAGGACGTTCTAGATACATTCTTTCTTAATTACATAAATTAGTTACTTAATTTCAGTATTTTTAATATTGACTGACTGGCTATCTGGTTTACTTGGTGGTTCAATGGCTAAAAGTTTCTCAGATAAGACAAACTTGGTCCAAAGTTCATTGTCAACTTTTTGATAGGATACAAAACAATTCGCCGTGAAGTTAAAAAAAAAAATCATTCTGACAAGAGTTGAATGAACTGCTATCAGAGCTTTACCCTTCTGGTCGATCTTTAGGTCATACAGTGGAGTTCTGTAGACCTCAGCAGGGGATAGAGCACATCGAGACAGGGGCACATGGTGGGACGGTCCAAGAATAAATACTCTCCGGCTACCAAACAAGAACGCTGTCAATTATTCTCACATGAAGAATTTCAGCTCAATATTACACGACCTCATCATTTAAACTCACGTAATAGAAGGGTCCACTTGCTTGTAGGCATGTGCTGCGCAAGCACCGCAGTAGGTATAACCAGCATGTCTGCAAAAAGATGGTGGGGCTTAAGACTCATCTGTAAGAACTTCAGCACGAATTTGTACATTAAAGCAACTGTTTTTAATTGGTTACCATGTTCAGTGTAAAGCTATGAAAAGGTGCTTGTGTTAGAAAATCAAAGTCAAAACCAGTTTAGTAAAAGGAATGCAAGACATATTAGGTCAGAAATTAGAATTCTACAAATTATTTTTACTGCTCTCCTTTTATTAAATTATACAGTCACATACGGTGCTATAATTGCTCTAGCAGGTCCTAATGTAGCTTGTGCTTGAGATAACCAGCCCTCCAGCTGTGCATTCAGCTGGGATCCTAAAGTAAGAGAAAGAAAGAAAGAAAAAAAATCCATATTACTACTCATTAAATATCAAATGGTTTAACTAACAAGAGTCCAATACTGTATTTAGTGCTCTAAATACAATATTGAACTATGGCTCAAAACAGTGTTACATTTTTATCCTTTTAAAAACTGAAACAACAAACCAAACCTTCATTCCAAAACAGAGTTTCAACACAAAAACCATGACCACGAAGCAATATTAAAGCCATGTAGTTTTCCCACTAGGCCTGTCATGATGATTAATTTTGTTGGACGATATATTCTTAGAAATTATTGCGATAAACGATATTGTTGACGTCTTTTCAAGACAATTTTATGCCACTAGTAAAATAATAATGATCATGCAAATACACCCTTTCAAAG
>JAOANJ010000022.1:24172161-24182305 GCA_026413345.1 Ariopsis seemanni | reverse complement strand
GAGAAGCTCTGTGATCTACTGAAGAAACACGAGTGTAAACTGGAGACACTGCGGTGAGTAACTCAGTGATGAAACACTGAACTGAGATCACAATCTTGAATTGTTTTCTGTGAATCAGAGCTTTCCAGATGCACACGAACAAAACTGACCAGATCTTCATCTCTGTAGTAACATCTGTGTTTGTGTTACATTCACGATGAGTTCATGAATCTCTTCATGTTCACACGTACGTCATTATCTCCCTGTCTGCAGGTTATATCAGTGCAGAATAACAGAGAGAGGCGGTGCTGCTCTGACTGCAGCTCTGAGCTCAAACTCCTCACATCTGAAAGAGCTGAATCTGAGAGGGAATGAACTAAAAGATTCACTCACACAGCTCGAGGAGTTGCTGAAAAGTTCAGGAGGCCGGCTAATGTAAGTGAACTTAACACACACAGGACTGAATGTATATTTCCTCTAAAATATAATGTAAGAGCAAGAATGTCATGTCTGTTCGAGTAATGTAATGGGACAAATCAACAGAACGTACCGATGATAATCGTATTGACAGAAGCACGTAGAATATCCCATCAGAATTCAATATCAGAACTCAAACATAATGCTAACAATCACTGCATGCTAATTGTTAGTTGTGGCTGTAATTTGATTCGAGTACACTAAGTACACTTTGAACTGAGCTGCTACTGTTCTACACAGAAATACCACTGCAGTTTTACTTTCATTTCAGCAGGAATAACAGCTTACACGAGTCCAACATGCTCTAAACTCACTCACTCTCTCACACACACAATGATCAACTGTTCATTCACATTTATTTTTATACTGTATTTACTGAAGTGTGAATGTGATGTAAATATTTTAATAATGTGATAATTACAAGAGAAAACAGATATAGTTCCTGAGTAAGATAATTTATATTGGTCACAATGTTGAAACGTCTTTTTTCTGTTTTGATCTTACAGATATGATCAGACCAAATGGAAGAAAATGAAAGGCTTTTTGGGTTTTTGATGATCTTTTTTCTCCAGAAATTAATGTCAGCTCCATGCAAGTGTTCTCCTCTTTTGTCAGTTTTCTACAAACTTTCCGATACAGTTTAAATTTACCTCAATTAAATTTTATTTATATAGGCATTTTAAAAATAAGACATTGTCACAAAGCAGCTTTAAAGAAACCCTGATGTAGATTCGGATCCCTAATGAGCAAACACACAAGTCCACTACAAGCCATCAGCTCACAACTCCTGGACCGGATCATTAATTAAATCCTTTTTCACAGATAAACAGCAGTTTATTTCCATTGTCAAGTATAAATTTCCCATGGCATCCATCAGTAGTGGCGTCCCACAGGGTTCTGTCTTCAGTCCTCTTCCATTCATTATCTACATCCTACCCCTGGGCCAAATTATCTGCCGTCATGGAAACATCTTTTTTTCTGTTTTGATCTTACAGATATGATCAGACCAAATGGGAGAAAATGAAAGCTCTTGGGTTTGCTATTACACATTACGTCCCTGGTATTAGAAATTCTGGTCAGCAGCCGACTTTAGAAAGTGAGTCGTCGACACTGCAGCATGACCAAAGAGAGGGAAAAATGGAACTCGTCCCACAGTGAGGAAGCAGTGTGGACAATGTCTCCAGCGAGCCAGACCAGGGCAGGAGGGGGAACACAACAAAAGACTGCACAGAGAAAAGTCACACCAGTAGTTCACAGAATCTCCAAAATAAAGGCTACACAAGCGTTCCCACCTCCAAACCTCAAAACAACATGGACCAGAAAAGAACAAAAAAACTCCCTCACCAATACGGGCTACAAACATCCTGGTGACTGACGCTCAGATTTCATTCAGTCCATTTACTGAAAAGGAAGTTTGTTCTGGTTTCTGTTCCTTTCTTCTGCAAAGGAACTTTCAGAGCTGAACACAGTGAACGTGTTTGTTTCATAAATATCACATGGACAACTTCATTTGTAATGAAAGTACCGATAACCCTCACTCTCTAATCCAACACACACTGAAACACACGTTATGGGAAGAATGTTAGAAAGTCGGACTCTGCTGTCGTTCTCATTCACACACACACTTTGTTTTTTAAGAAAATTAATTTATGCATGTTACCAAAAATGTGCTTATAAGAAATATTTTTTTAATATCTGGAATATTCTCCTGGTGTCTTTACACTACGGCTACAATGAACAATTTTTTAAAATTAATTCTTTTTTTTAATTAGTTGATTGCCCGAATGATTTTTTAAAATCAATCTATTGATTATTTTCTAATTAGTCAATTAATCCTTTGGTGAGCTGACCAATAAATAATAACCATAACTTCTACCTTTAATCTTTCAAACTTTTATTCAAATATTTTCTCATAAAAATACTTTAACTCTTCCTGAGACACAAAAATCAGTGACATTTTCACATGAAATCTATGAATGAAGGAACCATTTCAAACTGTAACTTTTACCTCATGATATTATTCATCACAACACTTTAGATTTATGCAGTGTAGGCCTCATTAGGAAAGATGTTGTTTACGATATCATGCTATTAATTAGCGTAAATAGTGTTGAGTTGGATTTATTTCAACGGCTCGTGCTGATTGTAATCAGAAATGAACTTGTATTATTTATCTGTAAAAGGTTTGTTTATCCTGACTTACAGTGTAATGTTAATGGAAATTACCTGCTTACAGTGAGGATAGAGCAGATGTTCATGACTCGGATGGCGACGCTGCTTTCCAGCACATTTACAAGTTGTAAACAGAACAAGGCTGAATTTAACTCCTTATTTGCATAATAATCAATAATTAAATAAATACTTACACTGCTGTCTTTTGGTTTTGAAGTCAGAGAGCCACAGGACGTTTACTTTTGAGATATTCGTGCATAGTGTTTGTGCTCCTGTAGAAGGCCATTTTAGTTTTACAAACCATGCAGAGCTCTATTTTATTCGGTCTCTGTTTAAAGAAATCCCACACTTTGGATGATCAGGTTTGAGTTTTTTGGGATAAAGTTTCATTTTCAGCATGCTCAGGGAGAAGGTCCTGGCTGCAGCCCGGAGAACGAGGTGGGGCATGTGTAGCTCCACCCCTAACCTTATTCCTCACCGTAACCCTTGGGTGGGGCTCCACGTTCCCCTCCTCGTTCAAAATAATAAATTGCTGGGACAAATTTAAAAAATTTTATTTTTACCCAAGTTTTGGTAACAAAATAGAATCTCATTAGAAATGTATTAAAGGACTAATGCCTGAAGCTGGGGGGGTTGGGGGTCACGTGATGCAGCTGAACTAGGAAGATGCCTGTTCCGGAGCTCCCACAGAAAACTCGGTTTTAACTTATAAATTACACCCGCTCTACCCCTAACTTCACCTGGTTGATGTAATTTGGACTTGAGACCTTGAAACAAGACTCAAAGCTCGGTTACTGATCACTTTTCCTCTCGGGAAGCAGCACATGAACCGTGCACCAAGTGCAACATGGCCGTGAAAGAGCAACGTGAAGTGGAAGGAAGCTTCGCTATATTACAAGAGATAAAACATGGAAATGAAGCACTCTCCCAGAAGCTCGACGCCAAAACGGCCGAAATTAACCATTCTATCTCGGGGTTGAAAACGGTGATAGACGGGATGTGCTCACACGTTACGGAGGAACGAATTAGCACAGCCGAAGACAAGCTAACTGAACTGGATTCCCGTGTCCCCTTAAAACATTTGGTGTATTATGAAGCACAAAATATGACAAAAGAGACCTCAAACTGGTGAGTAACTGAAACTGTATATCAGGCAAGAATAGGACAACATTTCTCTTTCAAAACTACAGCAGTTGGTCTCCTCAGTTCCCAAATGTTTACAGAAGTGTTGTTCAAAGTAGAGGTGATGCAACACAGTGCTAAACATGCCCCATCCCAATTTTTTTTAAACATGTTGCTGACATCAAATTCAAAATGAGTATATTTTTCAAAAAAGCAAAATTTATCAGTTTCAACAATTGATATGTTGTCTTTGTACTATTTTCACTGAAATATAGGGTTTCCATGATTTGCAAATTATCACATTGTTTTATTTACAGTTTACACAGTGTTCCAACTTTTTTGGAATCGGGGTTGTATGACAATAGCTCAAGGCTATGTGTGTGAAATGCCTGGTCAGATTTGACTGGCTGAAGGCAGCCATATTTTTGAAGCAATTTAGTGTTGATAGAAAAATCCAGTTCTAGATTAACAGTTTGATGATGCCCACAAAATATGAGTTCAGTTGGGAATTTTGGTTCCTGAGAAAGAGCTATTATTTCTGCCTTCTTTCGATGATCACACCTCAAATTTGTAGATGTCCTCAGAACCTTGTACTAAATGTGTTTTTCATGTTTGGTTCAAATCCATGTCATCAATCATGAATTACAGCTATTTAAATAAACCAGCCCTCCCTTCTTTGAATTGATTGAAATGTAGTGGATATTGTTTATAAACAATGGGACTAGTTCACAACAGTAGGTTTAGCATATTATGCAAATTATCATACATTTCACTGGATGTAGCTAAATGGACCAAAAGGCAATTTATCATTTCAGCAGTCACGCTAAAAAAAAAAAATCATTCTACACCTTACCTTCCAGTAGATATGCTTATTTTTGTGCAAAATATGAACAGTGTCCCTCGTGGTCAATTTCAGTAAGATTGGATCAGCTATGAGTGGGTCACCTACCCCTAATCTAAATCTATTCCCCCAAACATTTGAACTTTCATATGAATCTATGCAAGCACTCATGAGTTACAACTGTTTGACAAGTTCATAAAAAATATATATTTTGCTTAGTATGCAAATTAGAAAAATCCTATGTGGGTGGAGCTAAGTGGTCCTTGAAACTGGTATTTTTTTTTTTTATCTACAGTAGCTCCCCCCCCATGTGTCATGACACCTGAAGCTTTGCATATGACCTCAGACTCTCCTGTATATGCATTTCTTGTTTTGTGAGAATCCCTACAAGTACTCATGAATTACAACTGTTTGAGTAAATAAGGTTCATCCGCATTAGTATTGTTTGAAAATTGGCAACCATATTGTTTACAAATGTCAACATTTTTTGATAATTATTGTGATACACAATCTGCTGTGTAATTTGACCCTACACTTGTGAAGATAGGCCAGAAATATTTAGTGCATTCAAGATACAAGTCAAAATGTAAAACACTTCAGTGTAGTGCAACCATTAGGTTGATCAGGCTCATCTCTCTCAGAGCAGGGAGTACTACATACTGACCAAGCTTCATGTGTGTAGTGTCAGAGTCCAGGCACTTACAGATGTATGTGCAGAAGAAGATGAGAAACAAACTGTAAACAAAGCCAAAACGAGAGACAGAAATCATGGTTGGAGACTAGCAAGGGTTGGGCGATTGGCAAACAACTTGGTAGAGACGAGACAAAGGGTGAAAATGAGAAAGGGCAAGAAAAAAGTCAGAGAACAATAGGCAGTCAGAGAAACAAGACTTGGTATGTACTGAAATGAGCAGAACAATACTTTACACTAAAGTGGTGTGTGTGAGAGAGAGGCTTAAATGGGGAGAGCGGTGATGAGGGAAATGAGTGTCAGCTGAGTTCAATAATCCGGAGACAGAGGGTGCTGGGAGACTTGGGAGTTGTAGTTTGAGGTGTCCATGTTTTTAGTCAGGGCATTCTCAGCTGATTTACTGACAGAACCCCCCCACCCCCCGAGGAGCTCCCTCTGGGAGCTACATTCTTCTTGGGATGACCCCTACCTCTGGTTGCTAGTTTGTCAGGGTGTTGAGTGTGGAATTCTTGCATGAGCAGCAGGTCTAGGATGTCTTTAGCGATGACCTAGCTCTGTTCTTCAGGGCTGTAACCCTCCCAGTCTACCAGGTATTCAATTTGGCCTCCTCTTCGTCTGGAGTTGAGGATCTTATTTACCTGATAGATGGGTTCTCCCCTCAATGTCAAGAGCTGGGTGCTCCTGAACCGGTGTGTTCTCAGCAAGGGGCCCTGGGACGACAGGTTTTAGACTGGAGACATGAAATGTGGGTGCTACCATGCTGTGAGGGGGGAGTTCCAAATGGTATGAGACCTCACGAATCCAACAAAGGACCTTGAATGGTCCGATCCATCATGGCTGGAGCTTTCTACAAGTGTTGGGTTCCCTTAGGTTCCTTGTTGCCACCCATACTCTGTCGCCTGGTGAAAAGTTTGGATTGTTTGCCCAATGTTTATCTGCATACTCCTTATATCGGACATTGACTGTTTCAAGACGTTGGTGGACCTCTTCCCATATTGTCTGGCTGCATGAAAATTAATCCTCTACTGATTGTACTTGGCAGGGCGTGTCATCCCAGGGGAAGAAAGGTGGTTGGTAGCCAAGTACTGGAATGGTGTCAACTGCATTGTGGAGTGTTTAAGGGAATTCTGTGCATACTTGGCCCATGGGAGGAATCATGCCCAGTCCGCCTGGTTACACATGCAAAAAATCCTTAAGAAGCAGCCATTTTTTTGATTGGCTCTTTCTACTTGGCCATTCGATTGAGGATGATATCTGGATGTGAGACTCACAGAGACCCCCAGTCTCTCCATGAAACATGTCCAGAAGTGTGAGATGAACTGAGGGCCCTGATCACTGACAATATCCTCAGGCAGGCCATAGTATCTGAAGATGTGCTGAATTTGTAGTTCTGTGGCTTGAAAAGCTGTGGGGATGCCAGGTAACAGGATGAGTCTTAGAGCTTTCGAGAAGCGGTCAATGATCACCATTATGGTGGCGCTACCCTGAGAGGGGGGGAGGTCGGTGATGAAGTCAAGGGCTATATGGGACCAGGGTCTCTGAGGTACAGGGAGTGGACAGAGTTTGCCTGCTGGTTGAGTTCTGGGAACTTTGGTTTGGGCACATATGGAGCATAAAGCGATGAAGTAGTTGATATCAGTGATCATGCTCTCCCACCAATACTTGTTCTTTAATAACTGGTGAGTGTGTTGGCTGCCAGGGTGTCCAGTGGCAGATGCATGAGCCCAGGTGATGAGTTTATCTCTGAGGTGCTTTAGTACACTGTGGAAATAATTAAGGTGGGTGGAGCACAGAAGCACGGCAGGCCAGAACTGAGTTCGCCAAAACCCTTTTATTTTAGCTTTTCAGCTTTCCACTTATTCTCCCTCCCACACACACACACACACACACAAGTGTTCTAGTTGGGAGAGAGCCCCCTTCCTCTGCTCTTCCTCTCCTCTTATAGGGGCGGTCACTGGGGAAGACACACAAATACAGGTTAATTCCCGTCAGGTGCAGTGATTCTGCCACTTACCTTCCCTGACTCCGCCCTCCATTCACAGACGACGCTTGACCACGCCCCCGCTGCCACAGTTATATTTATGCAGAAATATAGAAAATTCTAAAGGGTTCACAAACTTTCAAGCACCACTGTACATATAGTAACACACATAGTAAATATACATATACAGTGCCTGCCATGATTATTGCCCCCCATAAAGATTAGTAAAAAGGGTGAGAAAAAAAATCCATTTTTGGTGAAGTTGCTTCATCTCACACTGAAAAAATGAGAAAAATCCAATCTTTAATTGAAATCCATTTATTCAGAGAAAAACAAATCCCTCATCATTAAATAATTATTTTCAACAAAAACACGTGCCACTATTATTGACACCCTTGGAAACTCTTGTAAACATAATGTAACTGAAGCATTTTTTTTTTTTTTTAATATGGGCCCAGTACTCGAGTATACTTGAATTTTGTTGTATGTTTTCTGTGCAATGACAATAAAGAATCTTATCTTTTGCATTTAAATTGTACATTTGTGAATTGATTGGAGTGTGTAGGAAATGCTCTAGCTGTAATCCATGACTTCCTGATTACCTAACAACCTGTGTTTTCTTTCTCTCTCTCTTTCTCCCCTCCCCCCAACTCTGTCTGTCCCTCTGAGTTACATGTCAATCTTGAGATCGAGATGCTGACCTCTTCTGTTCCTCGGACCTGCCTGATCCATCCTGATGCCCTATGTCTGGTTGGAGTCTCATCACATCACTCCTGTGGAGGACGGCCCCATATGGACAGTTGAAAGTCACACTTGGAAGACACTCTGGACACTTACAGTAATGCTTTTGTGGCTGAGGACTACAGTTGGCTTGCTAACTTTGGGACTGTGGTTGTCATGAACAGTTTTGCACTCAAGTTTCCATGAATGAAGAGTTATAACATCAACGAAACTGACTTCATGTTAAAACTGTTAATGTTATAGTCATGTTGTCTGTTCTTGTCGAGGTGAGGATTGGTTCCCTTTTGTGTCTGGTTCGTCTCAAGGTTTCTTCCTCGTGTCATCTGGGGGAGTTTTTCCTTGCCACCGTTGCCACTGGCTTGCTCATTGGGAATAGATCAGGGATAAAATTGGCTCATGTCTTGGGTCATTCAGATTCTATCAAGCTGCTTTGCGACAATGTCTATTGTTAAAAGCATGATACAAAGAAACTTCACTTGACTTGACTTTTGGAGGAGAGGTGAAACATCTACAAGGATTTCAAGCAAGCCCAGTTGCCTTGTCAGCACTTATGGTTTACAATGGCGTGGAAGACTGAGAATCTTCACAGACAGAAGTTGTAGGAGCGCCTGCTCTGGGAAACACCATCAGGTGGTCCTCGGCCATCCAGACCGCCTCCTCCAGTGACACTGCTCGGTGACACTGGATCCATGTCAGGACTGACACATAGAGACAAACAACCATTCACACCTACGGTCAATTTAGAGCCACCAACTCACCTAATCTGCATGTCTTTGGACTGTGGGGGAAAGCAGAGCACCCAGAGGAAACCCATGCAGACATGGGGAGAACATAAAGACTCCACTCAGAAAGGCCCGCATCTGCCATTGGGCTCGAACCGAGAACCCAGCCAACTGTGAGGCAACAGTGATAACCGCTACACCACCATGGCACCCTGAGCTAATTTGATCCATCATAAATTTATTCATTCCATGGAGCTCTACAATCAATACAAATTTATGTGACATACATTTTAGCAAAAAATGTACAGATATCTTGGGTCATAATGTGCGTAGTTATTAAAGTGAGTACAGGCCTTCAATAGAAGACAAAGCCTTGATAATTACAGGGCCTCAAGGTTTCTATACTCATGGACATCTTTGGGGTGAGATGCTGCAAAACCTATCACATTTCTATGTTTGTGTGTGTTTGAGGCTGTGCATATGTACCACCATCAAAAAGGACTCACCAGAGTAAGACTCCAGAGATGCACATGCTGTCATCAGAGGCGGCCTATCAACACCATTAAGCAAGAATCATTTTGTGTGCAGTGCAAGAGGCCATTTTTTTTTGAGAGTGTACTTGCTGCTCTAGAGGAGTTATAATGGATTAATAGCTTTAGCTATTCTGTGGGAAAAGTACAAGGAAATAACAGCCACACTGTAATTGTGCAAACTCAAACTGTGCTAACAGGTTGCAGGAAAGGTTTTGTTGCATTATTGTATGCTGTTGCTTTTAGACTTATTATTTGGACTTAGCTTTTAATGGATGACTGTGCAATTATTTATGCAATTTCATATACGGCTAATCAATATTGTAATTTCAACATGATTAATAGGATTTTGTATACAATAAGCAGTGAGTTTGCTTGTTTTTCATCTGAGGTTAAATTGTAAACATTAAGAGCTGGGGGTCTTGAGCTTGACTATGCAGGTTGGAAAATTTTTCTCTCTCTCTAAGTCATGATGACTGTGTGAATGACGTAATTAAAATCAGATATTAAGTCTTTCTATAATTCTCTTGGCTGCTTGCTGCAGAAGCACGAGTGTGTGTGTGTGTGCGTGCCCACACATGCACACATTTGACTATGTATGCAATGTAAAGAATTTAACCAATTTCTAAAATAAAATACTGTTCAAATTAGCATTATGCTTTCAGTGTGTGCAGCACTCAGAGCGGGTGGGTGGAGCACAGAAGTACGGCAGGCCAGAATTGAGTTCCAAAACTTCTTTATTTTAGCTTTTCAGCTCTTTATATTTTTCACTCTCCCAGTCACATGCTCACACACACACAAGCGTTCTGGCTGGGGAGAGAGCTCCCACTCTTCTCTTGCTCTCTCCATTTATAGGGCGCGGTCACTAGGGGAGACACACAAACACAC
>JAOANJ010000022.1:24156537-24169407 GCA_026413345.1 Ariopsis seemanni | reverse complement strand
CATGATTTGCAAATCTTCACATTCTGTTTTTATTTATGTTTTACATAGTGTCCCAACTTTTTTGGAATTGGGATTGTCAGACAAGGGTAAAGGTAAGACTGGAAGAGAAACTAAACTCTGAGCACATCACAACCGGAAGCTCTGACCATCAGGCTTTGATCAAGATATCATTGGATAGCGACGTGCCACAACAAAATGAACATACTGTAAGCCTAATCTTTTCAGTATTAATTGTCCACAATGCTCTTTGGTGCTGCACTTGAGCCTGAATGGAATCTCTGAATCTCTGAGTTTTCTCCCTTTTCACTTTTTGAGGTAACCAGCCTTTAAAATGCTGTGATTTTACTTGCAGTTGAAATTTCAGTTGAGGAAGACCTGCACTTTTCATAATCATATCTAGTTTTAGATTAGAAACATTATAAGAAGAAGAAGAAGAACAACAACAACAACTTTATTCATCACATGCTTATGAAATTCCTCTCTGCATTTAACCCATCTGAAGCAGTGAACACACATGCACACACACATGAGCAATGAGCACACACACATACCCAGAGCAGAGGGCAGCCATGCTAACAGTGCCCGGGGAGCAGTTGGAAGTTAGGTGACTTGCTCAAGGGCACCTCAGCCCAAGGCCATCCCATATTAACCTAACCGCATGTCTTTGAACAGCTTGAACATGATCCATGTGGGTTGCTTCATCTGGAGAGTAGATGAGGATATCATCAATATATGCGATGGCGTACTTGCCTAGCATGTCCCATACCATAGCACGTCATTTATTAGACACTGGAACACGCTAGGTGCTGAAGAAAGGCCATACGGCATTACCCGGTATTCAAAGTGATCAGCGGTAGTGCTGAAGGCAGTCTTCCACTCATTGCCCCTTTTGATTCTTATGAGGTTATAAGTGCTGCGTAAGTCAAGCTTGGAAAACAACGGGAAGTGCCAGGGCACTGATGGCATCTATGCTGAGCAGTTAAAGTACTCCCAATCCATGCAGCTCCTTTACTATTTAGTGGTCCTCTTAGGTCTGATATGGACATGTCTTAAGGTCCCAAGCACGTGGTCAATTTCAGCAATAACTTGCCTACATAAGAAGGGATCCAAATGCCTCACTGAAAACTACTGTGGCTTATCGATAATTGCAACAATGTCAAAAATCATGTCAGTCATTGTCGTGGAAAGGATAAGGACGGTGTATAAACTTATTCTGATGGATACACAATTCGGCTTCAGGAAAAATAGATCAATAGGTGATGCCATTTACATTGCTAGGCACATTCTCGAGAAGGAAAAGGAACCACTATTCCTCTGCTTTATCGACCTTAAAAGCAGCATATGACTGGATCCCTCGTGAAGAACTCTTCCGTGTGTTAGAAATTCGACTGCCTTGCCCTAAGCTTGTATCAATATTGAGAGTCCTCTACACAGGTACAAAGGCTTGCATCAAAGATGCTGTGGAATACTTTGAAACTGTCACAGGATGCTGCCAAGGCGCTCTTGAAAGCCCCACAATTTTCAACATATACATGGACTTTGTTATGCCTTGCACAAAGTACCAAATATTGAAGCAGTTTCCGGACACTGGCATCCTGGTAGAGTTCCAAATACAGTACCAAATGAAGTTTCACTGCGGGACTATCTGAGGAGGGCAGCAGCAGCGGGCAAGATAAGAGTGACAGAGCTGTTGTATGTGGATGATGTGGTAATTTTTTTGAAAGATGTCTTATTCTAAAACAGAGTCCATGCCATTCAATGTCGATGAGTCAATCAACTTACTATCTCTAAATAACATCAGCATAAAGATTGTCAGGGAGTTTCGATACCTGGGTCATATAATTACTAACACGGAAAAATCATCTGCAGCTTTGCAGTCAAGAATTGCATCTGCTTTCCAAAAGTGGGAGGAATTAAAGCACTGTCTGACTAATAAAGAAATATATTTGAGTATGCGTATGAAGATCCTAACGGCATGTGTGAGATCGAGATTGCTATATGGAACTCAAACATATGAATTGTCAGCAGCCGACCTATACAAAATTGAGAATGTCTGGAATGGCTTTCTGAGAAAGATGGTAACAGGTGGATTTGCTAGAAAAAAAAAAAAACTCCTTCTTGCGTCCAGCGAAAGAAAGGCGTAGATCCTGCAACTCAAGTAGAAGGAGATATCAACTGGGCCTTCAAGATTTCAAATGAGCACCTACGCAAAATTACAAATTCATGCTCTATAAGGGACTTTTGCCACACCCAATATTTGAAATATATGGGCCATGTATGCCGTATGGAAAACAGTGCTTTGCAAAAGATGTTGTTTGACAAAAAAACTCCTAACAAGATCTGGAGCAATATTGAGATGTTGCTAGGGATCGACCGATCCCAAGCAAAGCGAACTATGATGGACTCTAACAAGTTTAATCGACTGCTAGATATTAGATTCTGCCTACAGTCATGCCCTAAGGCCAAGAGTGGGCCACTTGGGAAAAACTGGTGATGATGAGCTTGGAAAAGATTTTCACAGAGTTGTTCCAAAGCTGCCAGAACCAGTGGAAGAGGTTATGGATACTTTACTGAGACTTGATTAAGCCCTCTATAGTTAATGCAGGGCTGCCGCCACCCCATTTCTCCACAAAGAAGAATCCCGCTGAGGCTGGAGATCTGGAAGCTCGGATGTAGACTTGTTTGAGAGCCTCCTGAATATATTCCTCTATAGCTGCGTGCTCCTTCTGGGACAGTGAGTAAATGCGGCCCCGTGGTGGTGACATACCTGGCAGCAAGTTGATTGTGCAGTCATATGGACGATGAGGTGGTAACCCACTGTCTTTTCCTTTGTTAAACAGTCCCTTGATGTCCAGGTAGCACTCAGGGACATTGCCAAGGGAATCAGGTTGAGGTCTTTCCACCCAAGTTGATGAAATGTTGACTCGTAGTTGATCTATGCAACTTTGGAAGCAGGCTGGTGACCACTGGAGTATTTCTTTATTTTGCCAAGAGATCAAGGGGTCATGAAGTTGTAGCCAAGGGTCACCAAGGACAATGTCGTGGTTCTCTGTAGTGGTGACAGAGAGAGATGAGTTCTAAAGGCAACTCCCCTACCTGTATGTGAAGAGGAGTGGTGCGCCTAGTGATAAAACCCTCTCCTATGGGTCCTCCATCAATAGCTCAGATGCTGAGTGTGCTTTGGAGAAGAGTGGTTGGCAGGCTAAACCGCTGGGTAACTGAGTCACTGACAAGTTCCCTTCTGCTCTTGAGTTGATAAAAGCAGAAAGTACATGTGTGGCATCTGCCAACTTTAACAGTACAGGAACCTTAAATGATTTTGACATTGACACATGACACTTCCATGGGTGAACTGCTGTCAGATGACTGAACCGGTTGAACACTTCCCTGAATGGAGGAGTGGTGTGTCAATAGATGATCCAGGCAAATGGCTAGGTCAATGAGTGAGTCCAGTGTGCATTGTTCATCTTTGCAGGTGAGCTCACTGAGGATTTCTGGATGCAGGCCTTAATGAGAAACAGCCTCCAGAGCTGGATCATTCCAACCACTGGCTGTTGCCAGTGTCCTGAAGTCCAGGGCATATTCAGCCACACTCCAGGAACCTTGAGAAATATTGAGAAGACTTTCTCCTGCCTCAAGTCCCTCGGGTTCATGGCCGAAGACCCTCTGAAACTGGATGAGAAACTGTTCATAAGACTTCACTTGCTCCTCTCCTTGGTTCCAAACAGCACTGGCCCATCTGAGTGCTTTGCCCATGAAAAAAGAGAGGAACTTCACAATTTTATGTTCATCAGACAAGTGAGGCATAGTAGCAAAATACCTGGAGCATTGTAGCAGGAAACCCTTATATGCATTTGTGTCCCTAGCAAATCTTTCTGGAGCCAGAAGTTGCAGCATGAGGCTCAGAGGAGCTTTGGAGTGCTAGGAGGGCCTGTAACATCACAGAAGCTAGTTGCGCCATCCGTGTGTTGAGGTCCACTAGCATCTGCTAATGTTCTCTTAGAAGGTGTCCCTGAGCGTTAAGCGCAGTCTGTTATGCTTCCTCCACTACATCCATGGTGGTGAAGTATCCTGTCAGAGTGCAGGCACTTACAGATGTATGTGCAGAAGAAGATGAGAAACAAATTGTAAACAAAGCCAAAACGAGACAGAAATCATGGTCAAAGACTAGTGAGGGTTGGGCGATCAGCAAACAACTTGGTAGAGACGAGACAAAGGACGAAAACGAGAAATGGCAAGAAAAGAGTCAGAGACCAATAGGCAGCCAGAGAAACAAGGCTTGGTATGTACTGAAATGAGCAGAACGATACTCCGCACTGAAGTGGTGTGTGTAAGAGGCTTAAATGGGGAGAGCAGTGATTAGGGAAATGAGTGTCAGCTGAGTT
The DNA here is from genome assembly GCA_026413345.1 of Ariopsis seemanni. Lineage (NCBI taxonomy): Eukaryota > Metazoa > Chordata > Actinopteri > Siluriformes > Ariidae > Ariopsis > Ariopsis seemanni. The sequence continues at coordinate 24,165,022 of JAOANJ010000022.1, read as the reverse complement.
CAATAATCCGGAGACTGGGGGCATTGTGAGACTTGGGAGTTGTAGTTTGATTTACTGCTGATTTACTGACTTAGGATCTGCATGATCATGGTCTGCATGATCAGTTTTAGAAGAAGAAGCTGTATGTGCTTAGCTGCCTAAAAATCAAAAATCCTAAAAGTTACAATAGGGTTCCAGTACCTTTGGTGCTTGGACCACTAAATATAGCCACAACCAACAATCTGTGGAATCCAAGCACCCCTTGCCCCCAGTGGCCAATTTTTGGCAAGATACATAGAAACATAAAGAGACCATATATGAACATACTAGCCAAGTTGTGATAATCGCTCAAAGTTAGTTGTTTAAAATAAATGGAAATGTGTGGCTGGAGGTGGCCACATTTTTTATTCAACTTAGTGATGGTTAAAAATCCAGCTTAGCAGATCAAATAGATAAGCAGATCAATGCACCAAATTTCAGGTCAAACTCCAACCCCTAAAACACATCTGACTTTAGCTCCACTTTCTATGCATGACCACACCCCAATTTTTGCATATGATCTCAGAATCTCCTCCTGTATAAGTCTTTCAAGTTTCATGTGAATCCATGCAAACACTCAAGTTCTAATAAATTTGATCATTTAAAAAGTCAGCCTCTGTTTGGCAATACACTTAGTTTATCTCACTGTTGCTATATTTTGTACATTTTAAGTCTTTGTTATCATGCAAAGTGCTAACATATATTGTTAGTGTACTTTGATTTGTAATGAAAACTGATTATATGCCTTTAGGGAAAACAGCATTTTTGGGGATGAGGAAATAAAACAATTTTTAATTGGTACTTGAATAGTAATTAAGAGTAAGTGAAAATATGACATTAGTGAAAATATGTGTGGTTTGGACTTTCTCTTACTTGAGGGCCTTAAGCAGATTACCCACTCATGTGTGGAAATTGAAGATTCTAACACAAGTACAATGACCTTCAGTAAAAGTCCAATTACTACCATGATAGAATGGTGCCAAAGTTTTCCTAACCTGCTTATTGTTCCTGGCTACTTCCACTCCCATGCCAAAGGGCTGGTTGCCTTTGTAATGGAGAGGACAAGGAAGGCAGTGGAATCCTGGGTCAGTGTTCATGCAGCGCTGTAGCCCACTGACTTTAAAGCACAACTCAGGCACCAGATCACACTACAAATAGAACACACACCCACACAAACAAATGCTTACGGGCAGTGCAATCAGGAATACTTTGGACAAAAAACAATAATGTGACATGATTCTTGGGCATTTTGTTGCGCTTCTCACTTTATTAAAATCCTGAAAAGAACAGGCTGTTTATGAATGTGTACAGATCTGAGCATACTGGAAAATTACAGCACATTTCACACCATGCTGATTACATCTCCCACTTTACCTCATTGACATCCTCACAATATGTTCCATTGCCTTGGAAACCAACGGGGCAAGGACCACATTGCCATGAGCCATCAGGTGTGCTGGTGCATTCCACCCCTCCAAAGCAGGGATTGGACAGACAGCCATCTGACAAAGAGAGAAACAAAAAGGAAGAAAAAAGTTACCTCAACCCTTTAAAAAAAGGGTGTTAGAAGAGTAGACATAAACATAAATACATTTTATTGTCAAATATCAATACATATTTATATAGTTAGATAAAATCAGAAATCCATGCTTCCAAGAGTATGTTTTAACATACAATACCTTTTTTCAGGTTACTACCCTATGTGTCAATCGCATGAACAGTATATGACAAACATGTGTAATACCCCATTCCCACAATGTCAGGTACGCAAGGGAGACAGCTTTAAGTGCGGAAGTAATCCATTTAATAATAACAGTACAGAGTATATACAAAGTGCACAAACACACAAAGGCAAACAGTCCAAATCGGCAGGCAAAATCCAAAACACATGAAACAGGCAAAATGGTCAGGCGAGGCACAAACAGGATATTAAAGGCAAAGTGAGACCGGGAATGAAAAACAGGCACAGGACGTATCATAGTACTTTGCGATGATCATGCATCAGTACAGTCCTTAAATAGGTGCACACATACTGTAGCTCCTTAATTAAGTTCAGGTGCGCATTGTTAACAGCATGCGTGCTGGAGTCCACTCAGCGTGTGTGCAGCCTGAGGTGCACCTTCAGGTGTACGTGCCACAGCGCGCAGGACTGACACACAAACAGTGAAAACCGTAAATTTTTCATTATTACACTGTAATGGTGTCCTGTGGGAATGGGAGTAAAACAGCAAAGTTGAAACAACAATCTTCTCCCTGTCAACCTAATAACATTTACAGAAATCTTTTGTTACGGCTCCAGTGGAAATTGGAACAGCCAGATCTACGCGTTCTGATTGGTCATGACATTGCTAGCAGTCACATAAATGACGTAGTTGTCAAGCTCTTGGGCTCACCTAACACTCAGGACTCCACTTCCCACAATCCCCCTCACACACCTGTCACTACCACGTGCACTCCATCAGCCAACCCGGAGCCACTTCCTTGGAGTGGCTCCCCCGGGGTTCTAATTATCATCACCTGTACCTTTTTGTTTATATCTGTATTTATACCCCTCTGTTTTACCCTTTGCACAGTATTGCCTCCATGTTTTCATGAGCCTACTGAGCGGTTTTATTTCTGATTGCATAGCTGTGTAGGACCCTTTTTTGCTTTCCTCTTTCACCTTGCTCTTGTGTTTGTTTGCTCATTTGTCTCTCTCTCGCATCCTGATTTTCTGATCCCCGCCTGTTTTTTGACTCCAATTTGCCTAGCCCTTGTGTTTATCTTGCCTGTGTTTTTCTGGTTCTTGGACTATTTCCCGTTTCCCGACCACGATTTGTCTAGCCCTCGTTACGGTGTTAGACTTCTTGGTATTGACCTGGACTGGCTTTTGTACATTGTCTTCTCTTTAAAACTCCTGAAGATATCTTCATGAAACTTTGTATACATATCAAGCAGCATGTGAACTGGTGCCTTTTGCTATTTTGGATTTTTGAAAAGTATTTTTTTTTTTCAAATTTTAACAAATAGATTTTGACTTAGTTTATCAGAGCAATGTTCGTTTCCGGAGCATTTATCCAAAACTATTCATGATACGGATTTGAAACTCTGTATACATGTTAACAAGGTGGTGTAGATGTACCTTTTCATACTAAAATTTTAAAACTTTCATGTTTCCATGGAAACAACTTCAGACTGAGTCTCTCAGGTTAGTCTTAGGGGTAGGTTGTTTCCGCAGCAGAACTTAAACTATGAGTGGTATGGTCTTGAAAGTTGGTATATGTGGTGTTTAAGTAATGTGTATATGTGCCTTTTAATACTAAGAAATCTGAGACTTTAATTTTTAGCTCACCTGGACCAAATGTCTGGTGGGCTTATGCCATGGGCTGCTGAGGTCAGTGTAAAGAGAGAGGGTTGGTTTTCTGCAGCAGAACTTGAAAAATGTGACAAATATATTGAAAGTTGGTAAATAGGGTGGGGGATAGGGATGACTCTTTTTTTGGAATGTGTTGCAGGGATGCATGTACTGTATATTAACAAATGAAACTTAAGCTGACTGGATGAAATATGTAGGGTCCATACTGTCTGCAATGGAATACAGCTCAAAATAAATTTAGAAGTTACTACTTTCTTTCTATTTGCATTTTCTACACTGTCCCAACTTTTTCTGATTTGGGGTTGTCTTTCTCCCAAAGCTGATCCTTCTAAAGGATTCACCTATAGGTGAAAGGAAGGTACATGCTATATTTAGCAATTTTAACTAATTCCTCATGAATTTAACTACCCACAGCTCTGGTATTTAGGACTGATGTAGTGAAAAAGGTACCTTTCTATTAGGGTTGTAACGTCACAGTGTTGTGCAGGGTTGCCAGGTCTCAGTGAGATATCCATTCCAACTACATTTCAAAAGCTGCACAAAAAGCCTGTCCCAAACAGTTAATGTATTGTAAAATCAAGGTGCATTTTTCCCTCCTTTAATTCTTAGTCTGTGCACCTTAAGTGATTTCATTTTTCTACTCAGTTTTGTTTTAAAACTATTCCAGTTTGATGTAGAAACCTGGCAAACTTTTTGTGACTTTTTCAGAGGTCAGTCTGAAGTCAGGCAGCTCAGACTTCTTTTTGGAATCCTATGTTCTCCACTGTCCCTGAGTGGTCTTACATCTGCTGCTATGAACTGCCCAATCACATGCTGATTTAACCTGGGAATCAGCTGAGAATTTATGATAAAGCAGCAGAAAGTGTGTGTGTGTGTGTGTGTGTTAGGACAGGTGAGCTGGATTTATTGAATGGAGGGCTGGCTGAAGTAAAGTGAAAGAGTGCTGTATGAAGCATGATCCCCTGTCATCAGGCTGAGAGAGAGCTATCTCTGACCTCCATAGCCATGCCAAACTTCCACAAAGGTGTGGAAATGTACAGCATGGAAGATTATGTAGAACATTGTAGAAAGTACATAAATAGGCAGGCGCTGGCAGGAAGGAGGCATCACAGTTTTGTGATCATGAAGGAAGTAATGGAATAGGGGAAGTAAAGTGAGCCTGATCAATACCAAAAGACATTTGTAAATGGGTCTGAAGAGGAAACATCAACAGTTGGAAGGTGTTTTGTATCCATTCAAAAAAAATCCATTGTTTTTAACACAAGGACAAGTGTAACATGGTTCAAAGGAGTTTGAATTGCCAATACTCTTTGTATTTGTACTGCACAACACAGTTAATAGTGGAGTTCCATACTTAAGAGAATATGGTAATGCATCGACCTAATTTTGACAGATTTCATGACCTGTACAATGTCTGTATGTACATACATACATATGATCAAATACCACCACAGGGTGCCTGATTGTAAATGCAAGGTAATGTACCTCATAAACACTTGACCACCAAACAGCAAAACTTCTCTTTATTTACATGAGAGAGGTGGGTTTTTATCCAGTGCTTATTTTTAATTTGCTTTTTAACAATAATGTGGGAATTTTTTACTAACACATTTTACAGATAATATTCACAAATGTTTCATATGAAACTATTTAAAACAGTTTTATTAGTCCACTAGCTTGTTAGATAATTGACAGTTTCTGTCATGTAAGGACAGTAGATGGACATAAGTACAGTTTTATCGAAACATGCTAGCAAACAGATCCAAAACGGAGACAAAGGCAGGAGTCAAAAAACAAATGAGGCAAAAGACAGGACATCAGAGCTTGAAACAGGACAATCACGCTTAAAAGAGAAAATGCTCACTCTGTTTATGGATCCACAGGCTCACCTTCAAGTCAACACTCTGGTAGCAGCCCCAGCCAACACAATGTGAGCTCCATCGTAGCAGCTAAAAGAGCAGATGCTGCAGCAGAGTTGGCAGCAAAGGAAGCAGAGTATGAGATGCTATTGGAGGAGGAAGAACAAAAGGGTGAAGATTCAACAATAAAAGAGAGATCTTGAAGTACAGGAATGTGAGCTGGAAAGACTTAAGGCAGAAAAGGACACCACAGCTGCATGAGCCAGGTTGGTAGTTTACAATCAGGATGTAATGCAGGACACTAGTGTCTACTCTCCTGAGCACAGTACTAGAGAACAGAAGCATGGGTCTCTGCAGCAACCTGTGCCTTCAGCTCATATGCAGCAGCCAACAAATGTCCCAAAAGCAGCATCACCTCCACAGATAGATGTGTCATATCTTGCTCAGACAGTCCAAGATACTTTAGTTGTGAACAGGCTCCCAATGCCAGAACCATCTGTATTCACTGGTGATCCAGCTTCATTGAGTGGAAGGCTTCATTCCCAGCACTTATAGACACAAAGAACATCTCTTCAGCAGACAGATTATATTATTTGAGAAAATATACTGGAGATCCAGCACAAAAGACACTTGATAGCGTCTTTTATAGAAATGATGCAGCCTATAAAGATGCATGGAACCGTCTTAAACACAGACATGGACAGCCTTTTGTCATACAGAGAGCATTCAGAGGAAAAAAAAAAAAAAGGCAAACTGGCCAAAAACCCGCCAAAGGATAATGAGGGATTCAGAACATTTACTGATTTTCTACATGCATGACAGGGAGCCATGCCTCATGTCAGCCATGCCAGGCCCTGATATTTTGAATGACTGAAGAAAAAAAAAAAAAGTTCAAAACTACATGACTGGGCAGTGTCACAGTGGAATGGTGAAGTCACTGAAGTTATGAAAGATAAGCAGGAGTTTCCTAGCTTCCAGGAATTTGTTAGTTACATGATAATGGAAGCAGAGGTCACCTGTAATCCCATAACCTCCTTCCATGGTCTTTGCTCAAAGAGCAACACTACCAGAAAGAAAAGAAAACCAAATTCAGTGTCCTTCCATACACAGACTGTTACAGAGGCTGAAAACCACATGCAGTCAAAGACAGGTTTCAAGGCACCATGCATGTTCTGTCAAGATGACACATATTGCCTGCACTGCTGTCCTGAGTCGAAAGAGAAGTCTCTTGATGAAACATGAAAATATGTGAAAGAAAAGAAACTGTTATGGTTGCTTGAAGCCAGGCCATAGTGCAAAGGAATGCCATCAGAGATGCTCATGTGACACCTGTAAGGGCAGACACCCAACCTGTCTCCATGATGACGGTTACATTAAAGCCAAACCAACATCAGTGTCAAATCAGAGCACCACAGATGAAATAGCAACTACATTGTCCCTCAGTGTGGATACTGAGGAGCCATCTTCAAACACCTCCATGATTGTTCAAGTATGGGTTTTTTTTTTTTTTGTCAGCAATCCAGGCATGGAAAGGTTTGTTTATGCCCTGCTTGACACCCAAAGTGATACAGTCCTCACTGATCAAGAAGTTAACCATAGCTTACAAACCATAGCTCATCCGGTGAGGCTCAAGCTAACTACAATGATGGGAATGGATGAATTAATGCATAGTGAAAGGATCTCAGGTCTCAGAGTGCATGGTTATACCTCCACAACCTTCACTGATCTCCCTCCAGCCTACATCAAAGACTGCATACCAGTGAATTGAACACACATTCCTACCTGTGAAATGGCAAGGCACTGGAATCATCTCAACACAATAGCAAATGAAATTCCACTGCAGCTGGAGTGTGAAGTTGATTTTTTTTTTTTTTAATAGGATACAGTTGCTCAAGGGCACTGGCACAACAGCAAGTAATCTTGGGAGGAGACAACAAACCCTATGCAGTTCACACAGATCTAGGGTGGAGTACTGTAGGTTGTTCATCACCTCATCTTGACTCACAAAGCATCAGCATGTGCCACAGAGTTGCTGTCAGAGAGCTTCCTCTGGTGACTCCATCAGATGCCATTATGAGACAGATGACATGAGATGCCACTCCCCTTTAAAGAGAGACCCTACTTCCCTGACAACAAGCAATTAGCCACAGTCCAGCTCAGTCATTTCAAGAGAAAGCTGCTGAAGGATGAAACTTATAAGGAGCATTATGGTGAAGTTCATGAATGAGGTAATTGAAAAAGGTGATGCAGAAGAAGTCCATGGTGAGGCAAAGAAAGGAGAAAAATGGTCTATTGCTTACCATGGGGTTTATCATTCCAAATAACCAAAGAAACTCAGTTGTTTTGATTGTTCAGCCAAGTACAGTGGAACTAGCCTAAATATCCACTTATTGTCAGGCCCAGATGTGATAAATAATCTTACTGGTGTTCTCATCAGGTTCAGACAACACCAGATTGCACTGACATGCAATATCAAGAAGATGTTTCACCAGTTCAAGATATGTGAAGCTGACAGAGACTATTTGTGCATCCTTTGATGAAAGGGTGGAGACCTGAATGCAGAGCCACAAGAAATTCCACATGAATGTTCATCTTTTTGGTGCTGCATCATCGCCTGGATGCACCAATTATGGACTGAAACATCTTGCTAAGGAAAAGGAGAGCCTGTTTCCCCTCACCTCTCAGTTCACTATGAGAGACTTCTATGTTGATGACCGTGTCACAAGCCCAGCAAATGTGGATGAAACCATTCAGCTTGCAAAGGAAGTTCAGAAACTCTGCACCATGGGTAAACTGAGAACACACAAGTTTGTGTCTAAGAACAAATCAGTCCTAGAGAGTGTACCCCCATCTGAGTGTGCCATTTGAAGTAAAGGACTTTAACCTCAATGATTCTGCATTGGAGGGAGCCTTAGGGATACACTGGAACATTGAGTCTGACACCATCAGATTCCACATCTGCCTGAAAGATCAGCTAGCAACACGTCATGGTATACTATCCACAGTTGCCTCAATTTATGATCCGTTAGAGTTTGTTGCTCCCTTCTTGCTCACTGGAAAAAGGGTTTGAATGTTCAAGCATGGTACCAGCTGGGATGAACCCTTTCAGAGTGAGCTACAGCCAGTATGGGAATGGTGGAAGGGTGATCTTGCAAAGTTATGGAAAATCCATCCAGCCATCCATTATCTGTAGCTGCTTATCCTGTACAGGGTCACAGGCAAGCTGGAGCCTATCCCAGCTGACTATGGGAGA
>JAOANJ010000022.1:23328998-23339441 GCA_026413345.1 Ariopsis seemanni | reverse complement strand
GATATATTTTTATGAATGAAGTTGGCGCGAGCGCTGTGTTTGAGATGAATAAACAGTTATAAATACTGAGACTGTGACATTTATGCGCCTGACACGGTTTCACTCACACACAGAAGAGCGCATATCCGGTTCTCACGAGCCGTCGGACTGAGCAGGAAGTAGGCCATTTCACGCGCTCATCAGTCCCAGTGTGTTTCTGCATGAAGCGTGTATGAGAGAGCGAGAGCGGGTCTGACCCGCGTGACACAACCGAATTACGCATGCGTGATAACGCGCTCTATTAGCCGTGTGTAAAACAGCGACATTCACGCGAGCTGATGTGTGTCTGCGCGCGAGCTCCCGACGTTTAAAACCTCAATTCGACACGCAGATTAAACGCGCACCAGCTCTGACACGTGACGCGCGCGTGAAGACACAAAGAGCCACCGAGCCAGAGCCATATGCATATAGCGCTATATTTATGATGACGTGTGTGTGTGTGTGTGTGTGTGTGTGTGTTCATACTTTAACACTGCAGTTCACTTCTTCAGGAAGTTCAGAACCCGACCCTGTCCACAGAACCCATAGCAGTGTGCACTGTATTACTGTAGTGCTGCATTATTCCTTACATACACTGAATTAACGCTCGTGGCCGTGCATCAACACTGCTGCATGGACAACTGTATTGTTCAGTTAACACACACACACACACACACACACTCTTCCGGTGTTGTAGGCACTGCGTTAACACCTTTATGGTGACCGAACACCACACAGGAACTCTGAGCCCTGCAGCAGCGCATCATCACAGACACACTGTGTAGAATTAACAGATGAAGTGTAGAATTAACAGATGAAGTGTGGAATTAACACCACACTGAGGGTGTTTAACATTTCTGTAGAAAAGAGTGGCGACATGACCGTGCGCATGCACGATTTTTTTTTTTTAATGACCGCGCGTCAAAGGACATTTCAATTTGGATGAATAATTAATGAGGACAATAATGAAAAGATCGAGAGAGAGAGAGAGAGAGAGAGACCCCCACAGGGCGGAGTTTGCCCCCCTTATCTCTCGTTCTATTTCTTTAGCAGACACACAAGGGGCAGCGCTTCAGTTTGGGGAGAATTTTCAGCCGCACTAGACATACAGACAGACAGACACAGACAGACAGACAGACACAGAGGTACGCGCTGTTTCGGCTTTTATTCTGACCGCAGCCTTAATTGTTCACAGCCATCGCACGTTTCTGCTTTATTTATTTATTTATTTATTTATATAGTTTGGTGTAGTGATTTAGTCCGTCTGGAGCGCACGCGCCTTTACTCGTCTGGACGCCGTGCGCGCGCAACAGATTTCTCTTCAGCGAGACAGCAGACGGTGCTGATGTAGACGTCGCTTTTCTTTTCTTTCTTTCTTTCTTTCTTTTGTTTCTTTCTCTTTATTTCACTGAATTTATTTCTGTGCACGCGCTGCGCCCCTCCCCGTCTGCCGGTTTGGACTGTTCCGGGGTGTGTTTCAGCGTGAAAGTGTGTGTGATGTTTTGGGAGCGATAGAAGATCAGACGCACGCACGCGCGCAGACGCTGTGAAGAAAGAAACAAAGAAAGAAAAGGTTCGGATTAAAAGTGATCGTGGGTGCATGTGGGATTTTACTATGAGACGAGAAACAATGCGTAGCGCGTGCTTTGTGCTCTTCACTCTCTTGGTGTCTGGGTTTGGTCATGTGGTGGGAAGGACACTGAGGTACCGCGTGCATGAGGAGCAGGAGACAGGCACCGTGATCGGATCACTGATGGAGGACGCCCAGGATGTGCTGGCTCACCTGCCCAGCTCGGTGCCGTTACGTTTCCGGGCTGTGCAGCGTGGCGGGGCGAGCGCCTTATCGGTACGTGAGCGTGATGGTGAGATCAGTGTCAGAGGCCGACTGGATCGGGAGAAGTTATGCGACCGGAACCCGAACTGCTCAGTGGAGTTTGATGTGCTGACCCTGCCCACTGAGCACCTGCAGCTCTTCCACGTGCAGGTGGAGATACTGGATGTGAATGACCATGCACCGCGCTTCCCACGTGCTGTCATCCCTCTGGAGATCTCGGAAACAGCCGCTGTAGGGACACGAGTCCCTCTGGATAGCGCTGCGGACCCAGATGTCGGTGAGAATGCCCTGAGCACATACACCCTGAGCCCATCTGACACCTTTGGGATCGACGTCCTGACTGGAACCAATGGTGCCAAGTACGCTGAGCTAGTGGTGCTAAAGGAACTCGATCGTGAGACACGCTCAAGCTATGAGCTACGACTTACAGCGTCAGATGGCGGGTCACCTCCCAGAACTGGAACCACGCTTCTAAAGATCACGGTCGCCGATTCAAACGACAACAATCCTGTTTTCACAGACCCGTCGTATACCATCGAGCTCCGAGAGGACGCGGCACCCGGTGTCTTGCTGGTGGATCTGAACGCCACAGACGCAGATGAAGGCACAAACGCCAAGATCGTCTACTCTTTTAGCAGTCATGTCTCTCCAAAAGTAGTAGAAACGTTCCGGATCGACCCAGACACCGGTCGCCTGACTCTGCTCAGGAAGGTGGACTTTGAGACAGATGATTTGTACGATGTAGACGTCCAGGCACAAGACTCAGGGCCAAACTCAATGCCAGCACACTGCAAGATCACAATCAAGGTAAAGGACGTAAATGACAACAAGCCTGACGTCAGCGTGAGCCTGATGGGAAACGATGAGGAATCAGCTTCTGTCTCAGAATTAACACCAGTGGACACGTTTGTAGCCCTTGTACGTGTGGACGACGCAGACTCAGGTGTGAATGGTGAGGTTGTGTGCCGGCTTGCTCACGAAGGTCACTTCCGGCTTCAGAAGTCGCATGAGAAGAACTACGTAATCCTTACAAATGCCACGCTGGACCGAGAGACTCGCTCGGAATATGGCCTCACAATAATCGCTGAGGACCGCGGAACACCGAGCCTGTCCACTGTGAGACACTTCACGGTGCGCGTACAAGATGAGAACGATAACGCGCCCCACTTTGACAAGAATCGCTACGACATCTTTAAGGATGAGAACAATTCCCCTGGCGCTTACCTCGCCACAGTACATGCCACTGACCCGGACTTAGCCAGTAACGGTCAGGTGAGCTATTCTGTCTTGGAGAGCATGGTACATGGAAGCCCCATTTCTACTTATGTCACTGTGGATCCATCAAGCGGTGCCATTTATGCCTTGCGCACCTTCGACTATGAGGAACTTAGCCATATTAGCTTCATGGTTCAAGCAAGTGACTATGGCAAGCCGTCGCTAAGCAGCAATGTGACTGTTGTCTTGAATGTCCTGGATGTGAATGACAATCGCCCAGTGATTGTAGCACCTCCGCTTCGAAATCACACCACCGAGTTCCCAGTTTCCAAGTATTCGGACTATGGTGATCTCATAACCACAATCACGGCTACGGATCGTGACTCAGGTGTTAATGGTGACCTCTCGTGCACCATCGCTGCCGGAAACGAGGCTGGTTACTTCTACATGGACAGCCGCACATGTGAAATCCGTGCTAACGTGAGCTTGCGTGATGTACCAACAGATCATGTTGAACTCATGATCTTGGTCCAGGATCATGGCAGTGAACCTCTGGAAACCAGGGCTCTGCTCCGCCTGGTGCTGCTTGAGAATCCGGAGAACCTAGCTGATCCACTTGCCACAGGGGGTGTGGCTAAAGAGAATGTTCTTAACACTTCCACCATCATCATCATCTCGTTAGCTGCCATCTGTGGTCTGCTGATTATCATCATGGCAGCACTAGCATTGCGTTGCTCACGAGACAAGAATGACACACGCTCGTACAACTGCCGCGTCGCAGAATCGACCTATCAACAGCGGCCGAGAAAACCATCACGCCAGATTCACAAAGGTGAGATCACACTTGTACCAACTGTGAATGGAGCACTTCCTGTTCATCATCACTCGCCGACCACCACGGTGCCGATCCATCACAGCCACCAATCACTGAACAGCATCGTCACTGTGACATCCAATCAGATGCCGGAAAGCTTCGTCCTGGAGCTGACTCATGCCCCGCCTACTGTGGAGGTGAGAAACACACTGACACAATCCCACACACACACACACACACACACACAAAACAAACAAACACACACACACACACTTGTCTTACCATCCTATACTTTTTGTTTACCTCATTTACATATTTATTTACCTAATTTGCATACTCTGATTTCTTTTTAATTACAAACATAACAATAATCTCATGATTCTCAGCCTCATCGCCACTGTGTCTAACACACATTCTTTCATGCATGTGTGTGTGTGTGTGTGTGTGTATATGTGTACATGTATGTGTTGGCATGTTTATGTTCCATTGTTGTTTATTAGTTTGTTTATTTCGATTTATTTTTATTTTCTATGTGTCTTTTATGTTTGTTTTTGCTGTAGCAAGTTTCACAGCTGCTCTCCCTACTCCATCAGGGTCAGTATCAGCCTCGGCCCAGCTTCAGAGGAAACAAACACTCTCGCAGCTACAGGTAAACACACAGATGAACACACACACACACACACACACACACACGGGTCGATATGGCGATCCGAACACGCCGGGCCGGGCCGATCCCATTGGCCAGTGAGCATGCTCCAGTGTAGAGTAGGACAGAACTTCCCTGTTGCCGTGGTCACCCACGCTTGCAGCGTCTGATTGGACGCCTTCTTGTGTGATGTCAGCACCTGCTTTTCTTTTTTTTCCTCCGCTCCTTTTTTAGGGTACTCATCTGTGTGTTGGATGTTTTTTGGATCATGCCATTCTCTCTCTCTCTGCCTCTGTCTCTCTCTCTCGCTCGCGCACACACACACACACACACACACACACACACACACACACACACACACACACACACACACACAAAACACACAGTGCAATTTGTAAATCAAGCTTCATTTGCATTTTAAAAGCCTTGTGGTTTTGCTGCTTATGTTTATTTTCAGAGCCACACTATAGGCAGTGAATCTATATTTAAATGAGGTTCATTTGCATATTTAAATGAGAGTCATGTATGTTGCCGTGTGGAAATAAGGACAGCAGTGTGTTAATAGCTGCTGTGTGTGTGTATGTGTGTAAAAGTGTGTTTCTGGAACAGATGCTGTTCCTGTGTGTGTAAGAGAGAATGAGTGTGTGTGAAAGGGGCGGAGCTGATATGCTAGACCAGTGCACAGTGTACATTATATTTTGTACTGGAGTAAAAGTGTATTTTTTGGTGTGTGTGTGTGTGCAGATACACACTTCCAGACTTGGATAAGTTCAGTCTGAAGGACAGTGGGCGGGGCGACAGCGACAGCGACGGTGAGCTCGGCCGTGATTCGCCAATCGACCGGTTGCTAGGCGATGGATTCAGCGAGCTCTTCCACATCGACACACACAGCAGAGTCCACTCAGGTATACACACACACACACACACACCCCTACATCTGTCTGTGGTCATAGTCCATTCTAGAGTGTAGTAAAAATACTCTGCGTGTTTGTGTGTGTGTGTGCACGTGTGCCATGCTTTGAAGTCTTAACTGCAGAAAATTGACTGTAATTGCTTGAACAAAATGCAGTCTCTCACACACTTTTTTACACACACACACACACACACACACCTTTCTTCCCTGTTCTCTCATTTGTTGTTCTCTTTTCACCATACATCTTTCTATCACCTTCCAGCTTCTCTCTCTCTTTCTCTCTCTCTCTTTTCATTACATCATCATCCCTCTCTCCCCTTTCCTAAGTTCCCTCCATTTGTATCCCTCCTTCACCCAGTCATTCCCTATCTGTCTATCTCTCTGTTTATCTGTCTGATGGTCTTTCTCTCTTTCATTACTTCTCCATATCTCTACTTCTGTATGTCTTTCTCATCCTCCTATCTATCTATCTATCTATCTATCTATCTATCTATCTATCTATCTATCTATCTATCTATCCCAAAGAGTAGAAACCACTGAGGATAATTCCCAAGTCAAAACAAATCTTGTAATTACAGTGTGATCTCAACATCTCTGTCTCTCTCTCTCGCTCTCTGTGTTAGCGATGAAGCTGTGTACGGAGGAGTGTCGTGTTCTCGGTCACTCTGATCAGTGCTGGATGCCGTCGTTCTCGTCTTTCTCCACTGAAGATGAGCGCCGCAGTTTCTCCACCTTCGGGAAAGATGTTGATGAGGAAGAGGAGGAGGAGGATGGAGGAGAAAAGTCTCTGCTCTCTGACATCAACTCCGTCTTCCATCGACTCGTCCCTCCCTCTCACACCGAGCATGGTGACCTCAGTGAAGGCTCTGGCCCCTGCTGCGTCACCAATGAAAACAGGAAGTGCTTTCTTCCAGGAAACTCACACTTCCAGAATTCGGCTAATCACACATCAAATTCAAAATGGCTGCCGGCGATGGAGGAGATCCCGGAAAACTATGAGGAGGATGAGATGGAGAGCACGATGGGATTCCGAAAACGAACCGAGGACGAATTCGCCGCTGAAATCAACAAACTGCTGCTGGACGTCCATCAGAGCTAACGCTAACATCAAACCAAACGCAGGACCGGACTGAGAAGACCTCGCTCTCGCTCTCTCTCTCTCTCTCTCTCTCTGCCTGAGCTCCAATCCTGTTTAGTAACACTGCCCCTGGTTCACTTCCCCTTGTTCATTTCCCCTAGATCCCATTTGACACTCATTATCTTAAGGGCTGTGTAGCTGTTACCTTGAGTGAAGTGCACTAGATAAGGGGTCGCATCCACATCGCAGAACACTTCAGGGTCACACATATTTATTTACCCAGAATGCACTGCTGCACCCAGCTGTTTAACAGAAGCAATAAATGACTTCGAAAATGTGAACGTGACTAAACTCCATGCTAGTCAGAGCATGTTCGCTACTTAGCACACTTGCTAATGGACTTGTGCAGCTTTTAAATGTTCATGGCATCGACCGATCACTGCGCTGCACTGCACTGGGTGTGTCCTCAAGTGTGACGTGTGCAGAGTGTGTGTTCTGCTGATGATGTGGACTTAGGGGAAGTGGTCAAGGGCGCAGTGGAAAAGGAGTGGAGCGCAGCCAACTGTCAGAGTGACATAATCACAGAGAGAGAGAGAGAGGCAGACAGAGAGACAGACAGACAGACAGAAACTGAACGCTGAAGCCTTTCCCACTCCTCGATCACGTGACTGTGTTTTAGTGATTAATGTGATTTGGAACAAAGTGCAACTTAATTTGTCTTTTTTATTTTTAGTCTCTTTTTATTTTGATTAATTTTTTATTACTCTGTGAACACAATGTGACTGTAAACCGCCTTTATAATCCGACACTGTTGTTTTTTTAACTCTATATTTATAAGTGTGTGTGTGTGTGTGTGTTTGTACAGAAAAGTCTATTTTTATACTTTAATGCATTGCATGTAAAATGAAAAATAAATGCAATTTTTGTTTATGTTCAAATTAATAATAAAAAAATCCTGAATAGCTTTTTACACCTGTGTGTATTTGTGTGTGTGTATGTTTTAATTTGCCTATAATAATTTTCATGCTGTGATTTTACTGATTTATTTTTAATACTTACAATAATATTTAGTAACATTTCTAAAATAATATTTCCTGATAAATTGCGCTTATGATAAAAACCCCTCAATTTTAATCTTATTAAAGAACAAAAACACAACCTAACAGCATTTTTTTTTCTATTTCAGAGAGTTTCTTGTGATAAAATCATACAATAAAAAAGGAAACAAAGATACTCAAATATTTTCCAAAAAATAAAAGCAAAAACATTCATTTTATTTTAGTTTATTGCTGACAAAAGGATAAGCTCAACAAATGTCACATGATTTTTTTCAACACAAATGGAAACAATCTCTGGAAAAAAAATCACATATTTTTAAATATTTAGAAATTTGGCAAAGAAAAAAATGACATCAAACATATTTTTCATAAACTACAGAAATTATTTGAAATCCCAAAAACAAAAATAAACACAAATCACACTTTAAATTATAAGAAAGTACGAGGGCATATTCAGGCCACTGTAGGATAAAGCATTATGGAGCTGGGGGAGGGGCAATATTCTGAGAAAAAACCCCCTCAATTTCTGAGATTAAAGTCATAAATATATACGAGAAAAAAACTTGGATATTCTCTGAGATTGTAAAGTTATAAAGTTACACAAAGCACACATTTCCAAGAAAAAAAGTGAAATCTAAGGGAAACAAAACTCAGAAATAATAATGTTCCCAGCTGATCCAGTGTCATCACACCACAGACATCACGACTGAGCCCAGAGTCACAGGAAGTGCAGTCTGTGTGCTTCCATGACAAAAAAAAAAACTTTTTCCGAGTTTTGTTCTCATACATTTGTGACTTTTTTTTCTCCTAAATTTACGACTTTAATCTCAGAAATTCTGTTTTTTTTTCTCTCTGAATATTACCCTCCCTCCCTCTGCGCCATTATTGTTTTACTCTCCATCGTCACAGAGTCGCCAAATAAATCAACAAAACATGAGAGTTAATCGCAGCTGAGACATGACACAGAAAACTTTATTACAAGTGTGATAATGATTTATAAACATTTCCCAAGTCAGCTCAATGTGTGTGTGTGTGTGTGTGTGTGTAATCACAAAGCTCAGAGAGAAAATGACTAAAAACTGAAATTGAAAATGAAAAAAAAAAATAGACAGTGCTGAGACAGAGCTGAAGTTTTAACATCATCTATCTTTAACCGTGAACTGGGTCTTAAATATCTAAGTCTCTCTCTCTCTCTCTCTCTCACACACACACACACACACACACTGTAACTCACCTTGACCCACTTTAAAGCTGTACGTTCTTCTCCAGAATCTCAGACATTCACCACACTGAACTGACATCACTTCTCATTGTCGCAGATTCAGAAACACTCTTCAGGATGCACGAATGGAAATACCAGTGGGTGGGGTTATGGTAACTGGATATGCAAATTAGGGTATAAATCCAGTCATGTGACGAGTTGTGACAGTATCTATGATGTAGTTAGTCTCATATTAACACTAAGATTGTACTATTCGGCTTATACATTGTACACTACACACTAATCCTAACAGTAGTGCACTATAGGAGCAGGTACAGGCTGTCAAAAATTTTAAATGGTATTAGAAGTAATATTTTTGACTTTGTCAAGAAAGCATATACAGCAAATAAACACATGGAAAAAGTTCAAATGATTATCTTTAACGGTTTTTGAGATGTGGGGTTCAGCAGTGCACATTTTATCACTCTATAGCTGCAAAAGAAAAGGTCACACAGGCCTTTAATCGCTTTTTACCAAACATTACCTCCTGCCAGCGTGAACTCCTAGAAATTCTGTGCCTGTATCTTGAATTATAAACAAATGCAAAGCCTTAAAAGTGAATAATGAAATAAAAGGGCATGAAGCACTCTTTTGTCTCTTTCAGAAACAGGTGACATTGGTACTGGTGGGATTTTCAGAGGTCTTTAATTTCTTCACCCAGTAATTCTGCAGATTTTAAATTGATTATATTGGTGCACATTGGTAAGCAGATGAAGCCTTTTTTTTTCAGCCACTTAGGATTAACATTTTTGAAAATATTTTGACTCAAAAATCTGTCCGAGTCAGTTTGGCCAAATGGGAAAAAGTTCACAAAAATAACCAAAATGTGAACTTTGCATAGCTTGATTAAACATGTATTTATAAAGACACAAGGTTAAAGTTTGGTGTCAAGGTTAAACTGGACTTGCGTAGTCTATTACAGTGACCAGATTTCACAGATCAGTAGTATTTATTCATGTCTCAAATTCTTAAAAATCAAGAATTTAGCAAAAATCGACACATTTGTCTGATCATCTGAATTACTTATGCTACAAGATATTAACTCCAGGTTAATTAATTAATTACTTAGTTAATTAACTTTAGGTTACTCTAAGGGGCAACACCTAACTTCTGATGTAATCTAAAACCTGATTGGTTGAAATTAATTTATGAGAATACAGACTGTCCCAAGTCTCCCTGCTCTCCCCAAACTGCTGTGAACTGATACAAAACAATGGACCAGGATGAACGCCTTTTGTAAATGCAGAATTTATAACTTTAAAAAAAATCATAATTTTCTCAAATCTTTATTCTGTAGGGAGATTTTATATCAATCTTTTACTCTATTAAGGAATTACATTGAATTATTGTATAGAAAAAAAAACAGAAATCAGACAGAATGTGGCTTCTGGAATCATGGCATAAACCCAGACTCATTTTAAAAGGAAAAACTGACAGCTCTCTCTCACTCATACCCAGAGGTGGATAGTAATGGAATACATTTACTTGAGTACTGTACTTAAGTACACTTTTTGAGTATCTGTACTTTACTTGAGTATTATTTTTTGGAAACTTATGACTTTAACTTCACTACATTTGAAAGGCAAATATTGTACTTTTTACTCCA
>JAOANJ010000022.1:23269021-23279874 GCA_026413345.1 Ariopsis seemanni | reverse complement strand
GAATACTTATGACCATGTGATATTTCAGTTTTTCTTTTTTAATAAATTTGCAAAAATTTCTACATTTCTGTTTTTTTTTCTGTCAAGATGGGGTGCTGAGTGTACATTAATGAGAAATAAAATTAACTTTTTTGATTTTAGCAAATGGCTGCAATGAAAGAGTGAAAAATTTAAAGGGGTCTGAATACTTTCTGTACCCACTGTATATGTTGGAAAGGATGCGTTAATGAGAAGAGAAACAAATTCATAACATACTGTACATCACAATCAAGACTTGACTTAGCACACTGAAAAAAACAACTCATAAGATTTACTTAATATATTGTATTTGCACACAAATGATTTAAGTAAAATTTAAATGCTGCAATATCAAGTAACACTCGCCAGTATTAAGTAAATTTTACTTACCATAAAACAGTTGTGAAGATATTAAGTAACATTTACTTAATTACATCAAAGTTTTCAGTTATATTTAAACAAATTAAGTCTACTTGTTTTTCATAGGCAGGAACATCATTTTACATATCTGTAGTATTTGCTGTCATGAAGTAATTTTGTAGATTTTAATTATTTTCTTGTGCTTGACATTTTGATTTACTTGGTTGCATTATGTTACTCGTTAAAATTAGGTAATCATTGCCATTATTCTTTTGATAAATGTTACCACATAAATTTAACCAATACTCTATGCATTTAATATCTTTGTCACATATCATATAACTAAATTACAATGCAATTAAAATGTTTATTTTTCATTTTAAACAGTTTAACAAACAAGAACCGTCAAAGTAAATCCACTTCTATTGTGGATTGAATTGCCCAATCCTTTATGGGGCAGCCATAAATTTAACATTGGCATGACGGACATAAAAAGAACAGACAGACAGTATTACCGGTACATAGTATACACTGCATCCAATATACACTACTGGGGCAAAATATTAGGAACGCTGTCAATATAATGCACTATAATGGTAGACCAGCACCATTCACCACAACTTCAGTAATAAAGTCAAATTATCACCTTTCTGACAAAGTAAATAAAAACTGAGCATGTAGAAGCTTAACAAAAGTAGAAGCTGGCAGACCTGTTGTACTGGAAATAATTGCATTAGATTGTGCAGGTGTCCCAATACTTTTGTACATGCAGTACAGATCTATATAGTGCTTTTCAAATATGCAGTGAAAAACTTACAACCCTCTGAAACAGAGTTTCAACATTCATTACAGAAATATAATACTCAGATATTCAAGAACGTTTAACACACACAAACATGCTCAAAACAACTTCTGGGAGAGGGTCAGGACAGAAACAGCCTCTTAAACTTTGAGCAGTGGTGTAAGGATTATGTATACCCCTATTTAAATGAAAAAAAAAATCTACAAGTACTGCATTAATAGTAAAAGTGCATTATATTGTACTGCATTAGAATTTGTACTAACAGTAAATTAAAGATGTATCTCCAGCAAAAGGTATTTAAAGTAAGACTAAGTAAATTTTTTAAAGAAAAATATCCAAATTTGTATCATACTACTGAAAGGTTGGTATGACTGGTAAACAACAAATACACAGTATTACACATTATATGTAATGTAATGTAAGGCTCCTCCAAAGGGCACCCTGAAAATGAAGAGACACAATTTGTGGTATTAAAACAATGGTCTAAAATATTCAGCCACAATTTTAATATTACGTTATGATGGATGAATAAGGGAAAATAACAAAACAATATTATATCATGCATACATTATTTTCTACTTGCCTGAATGATGAGAATAATGTTCTGTTCTGATTTGCTTCCTGTTGATAGATAGAAAAATATTTTAATAAGACTTAATAAGAAATAAACTATCATGAACAAGCGTAAATGAACATTTTGTTTTGTATAGCTAAATAAAACAATTAACACATGACAGATTTATTTGCGAGTAGAACTTGTAATGAACAATCGATTCTTTCATTTAACTACAAAAACATGAATCCTGAGTAAAATAATACCCCCCCCACACACACACACAATATCCCTGCAGTGAGCTGTGCTGTGTGCATGTGATTGAAGAATAACCTTTTTAAAAAGATACAGTTGACATAAGTAGCAGATCACATGACAGTTATTAAAAAAATATTATAAATTCTGTTTTTAGATTTTTTTTTTTGGGGGGGGGGCTTTTTCACCTTTATTGGACAGGACAGTGTAGAGACAGGAAATGAGCGGGAGAGAGAGACAGGGAGGGATCGGGAAATGACCCCAGGTCGGAATCGAACCCAGGATCCCGGATTTATGGTATGGCGCCTTGTCCGCCTAACCCAGTTGATAAACGTTATAGTACCGTTACGTTGGTGCTTTTTTAAATATCCTAACTTTAGTTATTTTTATCGGGAAAAACCACAGACTGTGCCGGATATAAAAGAGGGAAAAACTGCAGCCCCCCACCACCACACACACTCTTACAGGCTAGCACGGACCACTGTGGCGTTATGCTAACTTTAAATTAACTTATGAACAGTGACATATCTTGCGTCAAACTACATGCAGACTTATATATTATCACAAATTTAAAACAGAGCGGTAATAACTGACCTGTGAAATGACTGTGGTCCGCACTCCACCTCGCTCTGCGATCCTGTAGCGTCCGGAGCAGAGCCAGTCCTGTTGTACTCTGCGCATGTGTCGTGCATGCGTTTCAAAACGCTACACTTTCAGAGTAAAGTTTATGTAGTATTTCTAGGTTTATGTACATACAAATATTAAACATTTAAATAGTATGAGGAAACCGAAGTAAAACCTACCGGTACTCTTCCCCCATAATTCATGTATTATGTTAATAAAATGTTTAATTTTACTCGAGTTCTTACTGAATCTTAAAAATACAAGGTAGAAATTATGACAGTTACTCTAATAGAGTTTACTGCACCAAAAAGTCACTTCTTTCAGTGTAAGTGTCAGTTTGAACGTAAAAGGCTCTCATCATTTGTCGAACCCAAGTGTTAATCCACACAACACAAACTACCATACACAATGCTCACATGTGCTTTAACTGAAAACAAAACACATGAAAGTTCAGAAGGAAATTAATTGTAATTTAACAAGAGCCGGATTTTACATTTCCAAGGAATTTAACATTCAGGAGCAAAAAAATACAGATCTAAGATAAAGATCTAAAAGCTGCAGCATGGCTCGTCTGTTTTTATCTTGAGGCAACTGCTGGTGGAGGAAGTGACGGTGTGATCACAGCACTCGGGTAAACAGTTTACTGACATCATCTTCCCATTCTGTGAACAGTGGACACACCGCAGTGTTTCAAGCCTCTATGACCACACGTATGACGCTGTGAGAACCTCGATGAGTAACAGCCATTGAGAGATCAAGAGGAAACTGTAGGGGGACGAGGCAGAAACAACCAGAACCCCAATCATGATGGCGGAGACTCAGCGTTCTACATGAACCCAGGATAGAGACGGGGATTAATAAAACTCTGGCAGAAAGTTATTTTTTAATGAGAGTGAAAATCCACAAATATCTTCTCTCAGTGACTGAAGTAAGTTTTATGAAAGTCACATGACTCTTTTCGCATGTTTGTATCTGATTTTTCATGCAAAAAAATGAAATAAATTATTTCAGTAGTTCAGTGAGCACTTTACATTTCCATAGCTAATGGAAAGTCTGAATCATCTTCATCATAAGATTAGTGCATGACTTTATGCTTTGAAGGTTTGAAATGAAGGGGGAAAAACCTTATGTTTAATTGAGTAGATATTATTAAATAAGAGCGAGAGACCCAGAGACTCACCTGCAGTGATGTGGAGAAGAAGAAGAAAATAAAAACACACCTGCATTATTAAGATCTCATGTAAACAGCTCACTAACGTTCAAGCTGCAGTAATGACCACAGACACAAAGACACAATCATTTTAAATGCAGCTTTACCCACTCTCTTCCATGCCCACACACAGCCCACATGTAATGTAGCAATCGTTTTGACTGATTTTCAAGTGAATCATTTCAACTTCCTTTGCTATTTCCAATTTCATGTGTTTCAACACACACTGCATCACACAGTCACATGGTATCTATGTTGTCAGTAAAGACATTGAGAATGACAGCATGAGCCAAACTACAAACATGGCCACTCAGAACTACAACTCCCAAAGAGCACAGTGCCCCCTGTCACCGGCTTATTGAAATCAGCTGTCGTTCATTCACAACTCATCAGCCACACTACTTAAGCCTCTCTTTCACACACCTTCAGTGCGAAGTATCGTTCTGTGTTTTCCAGTCCATACCAAGCCTTTTTTATCTCTGCCTGATTCTAGTATTTCTGAAGTATGTCTTCTCTATATTACCCTGTTCACCGATCAACCGACCCTTGCCTGCCTCTTGACCACGCTTCTAGCTCTGCGATTTGGCTTTGTTTCAAGTTTGCTCCCCGCTCTCCCCTGCACATACATCCATAAGTGCCTGCACTCTGACAGGATACTTCGTTTATCATGGATGCAACAGAGGAGGCGAAGCAAACTGCTTTGAATGCTCAGGGACATCTTCTAGGAGAACATCAACAGATGCTTTCAGACCTCAGCACCCGGATGGTGCAGCTTGCAGCTGTGATGTCCCACAGGCCCTCCTAATGCATCCTGAGGCTTCTCCTACTCCTGTGTTACAACACTCCATTCTGGAGAAATATGCTGGGAATGCTCTCACTTGTAAGGATTTTTTATTTCAGTGCTCCATATACTTCTCTACTATGCCTAATCTCTCTGATGAACACAAGATCATTAAATTTCTGTCATTTCTCACTGGCAAAGCATTACAATGGGTGAGCGCCGTATGGAAAAATGGTGATGAGCACACGACTTCTTATGAATGTTTCTTCAAGCTGTTCAAAAGAGTGTTTGACCATGAACCCAAGGGAATTAAAATCGGTGAAAGTCTGTTCACTATCTCACAGGGATCCCGAGGAGTCACTGAATATGCCCTAGACTTCAGAACACTAGCAGCAGCCAGTGGATGGAATGATCCAGCACTAAAAGTGGTGTTTTGCCAAGGTCTTCATCCAGAAATTCTCAGTCAACTTGTGTGTAGAGATGAGCAACTAATGCTGGACTCCCTCAGTGACCAAGCAATATGACTGGATCATTTACTGACCAACTGACCCTCACTCAAGGAGAACTCCAAACCAGTCCAGCCCTCTCAGGAGGCTACATCTATGGGGGTTTCTCACACCTATCTGAAATCTGCTGAATGTGAAAGAAGGAGGAAGAAGGGTCTTTGCTTCTACTGCGGGAGTTCTGAGCACCATATCAACCAGTGTCCCATCCATCTATCTTGCACCAGCCCAGTTGAAACCCCAGCTTACACAGTGAGTCCGGTGAGAAGATTCAATGCAAAGTAATTTAAAGTACCTGTGTTGTTAAAATTGGTATCCTCCACACACATTCTGTCTGCTTTTGTCAACTCAGGGGCAGAGGGGAACTTCAAAAGCATGATCATCCAGAACTTCAGCCTGCCCACAACCCCTCTGCAGAGTCCATTCAGCATCAGGACCATCGATGGAGGACCAATAGGTGATGGTCTCATCACCACTTGCACCGCTCCCGTTCACATTCAGGTGGGAGCACTCCACTCTGAACTCCTCTCCCTCTACATGACTACCACTGTTAATCACGACATCATTCTTGGCTACCACTGGTTACAGCTTCATACCCACTTACCTCATGGCAGAACAAGGAAATTCTTGTCATCCACCTGTTTTCAGAACTGCCTTTCATGTCCCCAAATCAGTCTTTCCTCCACCTCTGTTGAGAGTCCACAACTGGATTCCATGGAGAATGTTCCTGAGTTAACACTCAGGAACATTTTCACACTTTCAAGGTGGACTTGAAAGAAGTCTTTAGCAAGGGGAAAGCCTGCAGGCTACCACGACACCAACCTTATGAAATTAATCTTCTACCAGGCACATCACCTCCACGTGGTCACATCTATCCCCTTTCTCAGAAGGAACACTGCCATGGAGGAGTATATCCAAGAAGCCCTCAAACAGGATTACATACATACTTCCAAGTCACCAGCATCAGCAGGCTTCTTCTTTGTGGAGAAACAAATTAGTGGTCTCCAGTCATGCATAGACTATAGAGGATTGAACCAAGTCTCTGTCAAATATCCCTATCCTCTTCCTCATGTTCCCTAGGATCTCAAACAACTTCGATCTGCCAAGATCTTCTTGAAGCTCAACCTACATAGTGCCTACATCCTAATCAGAATTAAAAAAGGCAATGATTGGAAGACCACCTTCAGCATAACTGCTGGCCATTTTGAGTACACAGTAATGCCCTATGGCCTTTCTTCAGCACCTTGAGTGCTCCAGTGCTTGATCAATGACATACTAAGGGACATGCAAGGCAAGTTTGTAATCGTGTATATCAACGATATCCTGATTTACTCTCCTGATGAGAAAAGCCATCTGGAACATGTCTGAGCCATTCTCCAACATCTGCTGGCCAATCATCTCTACATGAAAGCAGAGAAATGTGAATTTAATCAGAATTGAAGCTCCTTTTTGGGCTACATCATCAGTGCAGAAGGAGTCAGCATGGATTCAGCCAAGGTATCTGCAGTCACATCCTGGCCAGTACCCACATCCATAAAGGAGCTTCAACATTTCTTAGGCCTTGCCAACTTCTACCATCATTTTATTAGAGGCTTCTGCACAATTGTTGCTTCCCTAATGGCCCTGCTCAAGAAAGGACCCAAGAGTCTTCAATGGAACCCTTTGGCAGAAGATGCCTTCAACCAACTCAAGAATGCTTTCACCTCTGCCCTGGTCCTACAGCATCCTGATCCAACCAAGCCATTCACTGTTGAAGTTGATGCCTCTGACACAGGAATAGGAGGAGTCTTGTCTCAACGCTTTGGCAAGAAACACAAGCTTCACCCAGTGGCCTTTTTCTCAAAGAAACCCATCTCTGCAGAAGGGAATTACGATGTCAGGAACAGAGAATTATTCGCCATCAAACTAGCTCTCAAAGAGTGTAGACAATGGCTGGAGGGAGCCACGCATCCCTTTGTGATACTGACTGATCATAAGAACCTCGAATATCTCAAAAAGGCCAAAAGATTGAACCCATGTCAAGCCAGATGGGCACTCTTCTTCACATATTTTAATTTCATGATCTTATTCCACCCAGGGTCAAAGAATACCAAAGCAGATGCCCTATCTCACACCTTCAACTCGTCACATCAGGACTCTGTAACTCACCCCATTTTCTCACCCAACTGCTTCATCCAGTCCATCACTTGGGACCTAGATCAAGAGATAAAGAACTCTCAACCACGGACAAGCCCAGTCAATCTTCCACTGGGCCTTCTTTACATTCCAAAACACTTCCGAGGGCAACTCATTACCTGGGCTCAGACATCTCAAACCAAGGGACATCCTGACAGCCAACAAACTCATCAAATGCTCAGGAACAAGTACTGGTGGGAGAACATGCTTGTGGAAATTAACCAGTTCATCGCCTCCTGCTCTGAGTGTGCCCAGGCAAAGGTCCCAAGAACCCCTCCTGCCGGCAAACTGTGTCCTCTCCCGATACCTCAAAGACCCTGGTCCCATCTAGCCATTGATTTCATCACAGACCGACCTCCCTCCCAGGGCAACACCATCATGTTGACTATTGACAGATTTTCCAAAGCTCTGAAACTCATCCCATTACCTGGCATCCCCATGGCACTCCAAACAGCTGAACTGCTCTTCCAACAGATATTCAGGCACTATGGCATCCCTGAGGACATAGTCAGTGACCAGGGTCCCCAGTTTATCTCACGCTTATGGATCGGTTTAATGGAACAGTTAAGAGTTTCAGTGAGTCTCACATCTGGTTACCATCCCCAATCTAATGGCCAAGTGGAATGGGCCAACTAGGAAATCAGATACTTTTTGAGAATCTTTTGTATGAGAACCAGGGGGACTGGTCTCGATTCCTTCCTTGGGCCGAGTATGCACAGAACTCACTCAAACACTCTGCAACGCAACTAACACCATTTCAGTGCATACTCAGCTACCAACCACCCCGTTCCCCTAGGATGATGCACTGGCACAGGTACAAGCAGTGGAGAACTGGTTTTCTCATAGCCAAGCCATATGGGAGGAGGTATACCAACGCATAGAAACCATTAACGCCAAATACAAGGAATATGCAGACAAACACAGAAGCAACAATCCAGATTTCTCTCCAGAGTATGGGTGTCTACAAGGAACCTCAGGGAGCCCAATATCTGTTGGAAGTTACAGTCATGTTACATCAGCCCATTTAAAGTACTTTGGCATATCAACGATGCCTAGTACAGAGTAGAACTTCCCCCTCACAGCCAGATATCTGCCACATTTCATGTTTCTTGTCTGAAACCTGCAATTCCAGGCCCTCTTGCTGAGAACGCTCCAGTCCAAGAACACCCAGCGCTAAACCTAGAAGGTGAGCCTATCTACTAGGTAAACAGAATACTTGATTCCAGATGCAGAAGAGGTCAAGTAGAATATCTGGTAGACTGGGAGGGTTATGGGCCTGAGGAACAAAGCTGGGTGGGAGCCAAGGGCATTCTGGACCCTCTGCTTAAGCAAGAGTTTAATGGATAACACCCTGACAAATCTGCACCTTGGGGAAGATAGCGTCCCAGGAAGAATTTAGCTCCCAGAGGGAGCTCCTTGGGGGGCTGGGGGTGTCTGTCAGTAAAGGCATTGAGAATGACAGCGCTAGCCAAACTACAAACATGGCCACTCAGAACTACAACTCCCAAAGAGCACAGCACCCCCTGTTACCAGCTTATTGAAATTAGCTGTCATTCATTCACAACTCATCAGCCACAATACTTAAGCCTCTCTCTCACACACCTTCAATGCGAAGTATCACTCTGTGTTTTCCAGTCCATACCAAGCCTTTCTATCTCTGCTTGAGTCTAGTATTTCTGACCCTCGCTATCTGTCTTCATTTACATTACTTGTCTTCTCTATATTACCCTGTTCACCAATCGACCAACCCTTGCCTGCCTCTTGACCATGCTTCTAGCTCTGTGATTTAGCTTTGTTTCAAGTTTGCTCCCCGCTCTCCCCTGCACGTACATCCGTAAGTGCCTGCAATCTGACAGGATGTCATTTCTCTTTACTTAGTTGAGTGATTCTTGACATAATATGGATTACTACAGTTGTGGAATAGGGCTATTTACTGTATTTTTATCATTTACTATTTACTGTTTGATCTCAAACACATTAAGAAGGCAATAAATTCTACTAATTAACTTATTTTTAAAAGCGCTTTCATTTACTACATAGTTCCCTACTTATTCCATATGTTATTTAATAGTTTTGATGTTTTTAGTATTGTTTGCAGTGTAAAAAAGAGTCAAAATACAGAAAAACCTATGAATGAGTAGGGGTGTCCAAACTTTTGACTGGTGGCCTACTGTTTCTTTTAGTCAATCTATGACCTCAAAGACGCCGATCAAATTTTTAGGTATAAGTAACCATCTGGGGTTCAAAAGCATCTTAATATTATATGATACTCAATATTATAAAAATATCCTGCCAAGTTAGCTCAGCTAGTTAGCATTAGCATTATGGACATTTGCATATGACTTCTAAGAACTCATATAAAATTATCTTATGTTGGATAGATAGCTAGCTTTAGCACTAAAGATTATGCACATTTCTGAATACAACTTCAAATTCTTTCAGAAATCACTTTTTCCCCCCAAAGTGCATGGTCTGAATCTCTAATTAGGCATTTTAAAATCGACAAATATTTTTCACTTCACGACATACAGCTCTAATTTTATAGAATTTAAAGCAAGACTCTTGTTTAACAAAGCTTAAATACAGCATACACAAAAACGTTTGACTGGCAGTGTATACGGTATAGCTATTCACTAATTACAATGACATGAATCAGATGATATGAACACTAAAGTAGACTGTTCTGGAAACAAGATTTCGGCTCATGTTGGTGTTTATGAACACCTTAGTTTTACAACAGTTACAACTGGCTGCAACTTGTTTCACTGCAAAATCTCATATCCGTATCTTAAACCTTTCCACACTCTGCCTAAAAATAATCCCTTTCTGAAAGAGTTAACAGAGGTGACAGTATCAGTGGAGAGATATTCTTTGAGAATCAAGCTGTGGTGTGAAGTTGAAGCAAGTAAAGGCACAAATCCCTTTGAAATATTCTCACTTCAGCCTGCTGCTCATCTGGAATTCCCCCTTTCATTCTGCAGGAACCTTATAGGCATACCTTATAGACATGCTACACACATATACACACACACACACACACACACACTCTCACAGTGTAACTCTACTTTATATTCAACTTCTTGTCACTCACCATAATCTCACTTTTATGTGACTATTTCCATTACCTTCCCAAAGGTACACACTCTTGACCCGATACCTGACTTGTACCTTACTTATACCAAACCTTGACACTTACCTAGAAATGTTTTTCACTTGCGTATGATGCTTACACCCTAGCTGACTATTCCCTTACCTGTTCCTGACCTTAAACTCAACCTCAACAACAGCGGAACCTTACAGTCGGCTATACCATTCTTGTCTCATTTGTTTTTGATCCTTAACCATTTCTCCTGTGCACTCTCAGACATAATCACCTTGTTGCTGTAGTGGGACCATCAAGGCCACAACTTTGGTGAATTTATATTATATACAGTGGTGCTTGAAGGTTTGTGAACCCTTTAGAATTTTCTATATTTCTGCATAAATATGACCTATACATCATCAGATTTTCACACAAGTCCTAAAAGTAGATAAAGAGAACCCAGTTAAACAAATGAGACAAAAATATTATA
>JAOANJ010000022.1:23022178-23033416 GCA_026413345.1 Ariopsis seemanni | reverse complement strand
GTGTCTGAGTGTCTGGGAGAGTGTAAACGCTGAAAAGTGTGACAATAAAGAGTTTTTGGAAACTCAGTTCTGGCCTGCCGTACTTCTGTGCTCCACCCGCTCAAAGTTTCACAATTTATAAATAAAAAATGTTATACAGTTGACTAAATAAAATTCTGAACATTGGTTACGTTTCAATTGTATGTTGTCATGGCCCTCTGGGCTATGCCCCTTTTCTGTAAGCCGTGTTGTGCATTTTCTTGTTGATTTCCTGCAGATGCACTGCTGCAGGGAAGGAAACAATCAGCCCAATGGGATGCACTGGGCATGCAGGTGTATCCAGACTTTATCAACGTGGCTACTCCTCTCGTCTTGGGAGGATGTGGTGGCAGAGACCTGTTCGGGAATGCCTGTGCGAGACTGTTGGGGGGAAGACTTGATGCTTTGGCTTTGCATTGTTCTAACAGACTCTTTGGGATAGACTTTGAGCTTGAATTTTGGACTGTTGCTCTTCTGTAAAATAAAATTTATTTGGTGAAACTCTGCTCCACCGCCTCTCCCCTTTAATTGGTTATACTCACTTGCAAGCGTAACAATGTAAATCTGTTATTTTATTTGTGTGTGTGTGGCCTTGACTACCTCACTGCCTGCTTATGTATAAGTGTTTTACAATAATTATAATAAAAAATGTCCTTTATGATTTAAAAAGTATCCTGCAGAACTGCCCACTTCGCTGAGCCCTACACTGTGTGTGTGTGTGTGTGTGTGTGTAGAGTCAGAAACAGAAGCTGTGTGTTCGTGTGTAATCTTGCAGTGAGGATGTGACATTTATCTCGGAGTGAAACGGATCTGTAAGTGAAAATTAAACTCGTGCGTGAATTAAACACTGGTGGCCTTGTTGCCTAGCAACGGCCCATTTAAGAGCTTATGAGCTTTTTATTCTCATTTTATTTATTTAATTTTTTTCAAGGGCTGAGCTTAAGATTCGAAGTTAATTGGTAGTTAATGTGGTCGACAGTCCAACAGTCATTTGAGGGGTGTGTGTATGTCTCTCTCTTTCTCTCTCTGTCTGTCTATGTTTGTGTCTGTCTGTCTGTGTGTCTCTCTCTCTGTGTGTTGCTGTGTGTGTACATCTCTTTCTCTGTGTGTGTGTGTCTGTCTCTTTCTCTGTGTCTGTCTGTCTCTCTCTATGTCTGTCTGTCTCTCGCTCTCTGTATCTGTCTTTGTGTGTGTGTCTCTTCTCTCTCTCTCTCTCTATCTGTGTCTGTCTGTGTGTGTCTGTCTCTCTCTGTCTCTCTGTTGCTGTATGTGTGTCTCTCTCTGTCTGTTTGCCTCTCTCTCTATTGCTGTGTGTGTGTCTGTCTCTCTGTTGCTGTCTCTCTCTCTCTCTGTGTCTGTCTGCGTGTGTATGTCTGTCTCTCTCTCTGTGTCTGTCTGTCTGTGTGTGTCTGTCTCTCTCTGTCTCTCTGTTGCTGTGTGTGTATGTGTGTCTCTCTCTCTCTGCGTCTGTCTGCCTCTCTCTCTTTCTCTGTTGCTGTGTGTGTCTGTCTCTGTCTCTCTCTCTCTGTGTCTGTGTGTCTGTGCGTGTGAGTCTGTCTCTCTCTCTGTCTCTCTGTGTGTTTGTGTCTGTCTCTGTGTGTGTCTGTCTCTCTCGCTCTCTCTCTGTGTATGTTTGTGTCTGTCTCTCTCTCTCTGTCTGTTGCATGCTGGGAGCATGTGAGTGAGTGCATGAGGATTCACGGTGAGAGCACAATTGTTTGGGGTTTATCCCTTTCTTTTTTTCATACTTTATTTCTTGCTTTTTTTCTTGCTTTCGCTCCGCCACAGAATCAGGTGTGTCCCTGAAGTGGGATTGAGTGTGGAGGATGTGCTGCTTGCAGTCGGTAAGCAGGTCGGGTATGAAAACATCGCTTCGGCATCTAGGATGAATAAAGCAGTAGTGATATTTTTTAAGGAGGAATGTCTGGTGATTCATCTTGTTGAGACCAGGGTGTGGATAAATGAAGTGTTTGTGCCAATTACGCCACTAGTTTCGCCCACAGTCAAAGTCACCATCTCCAGTGTTCCCCCTTTTATTCTGAACAGTGACATCGAGCGCGAGCTCTCAAGGTTCGGGAAATTCGCCAGCACAATAAAAATTATTCCACTGGGCTGTAAGAACAAGACACTGAAACATGTGCTGTCTTTTCAGCAGCAGGTCTTCATGTTCCTCGAGTCTCCAACATTAGATGTTTCTTTTCGTGTTTTGCACAGAAATAAATCTTACATGCTGTATGTGACTATGGGGAGCATGCAGTGTTTTGAATGTGGTGATTTCGGTCATAAAAAGTTTGCATGCCCTCATAAAGCTCAGTCCAGTGAGGGCAACGGGACCAGTGATGGTTCGGTTGTGGTACAAAAGGGACCCGAAGAACTAGAGAAACAAATGGAGATTTCTGACTTGAGCATCCCGGCTGCAGAAGGACCACCTGGACAAAAAAATCAGTGACAATAATGTTTCAATGGGAAACACAGGGGATAAAAATGAAACAGAAACTGATACACTAACTGAGGCACAGTCAGTGGAGCAGAACCCTGCATTGGTGAATGATGGGGAAGGCACTGATCTGGGGTCAGATAGCAGGACAGAGACCATCACTCCAGAGTCTGTTACTGACCTACCTGTCATGGACACCACTATACTGAACACCGGAGAGCTACTGGCAGAAGAAGGGGGTGATGAGGTAATGGGGAATGAGGATGCTCTGTCTGATATCTCCAGCCTGTCTGATCTGGGCTCACAGGCAATGGATGAACAGCTGTACTCTTTAGAGGAAATTAAAACATTTTTAGATGAAACATTTGGGAAAACAGTGTAAGCGAGTGACTACTTCTCAGATTTGGATAAGTTTATTGTGTCAATGACCCCACAGGAGAAAAATGTATATTGTCTACATATGCAGATGATGTTACAGTTTTTATTACGAAACAGGAAGATGTAGCAGGACTTAATGCCAGTCTGGTAATATATGAGAGCACATCCAGCCAAAGTCAACTGGGGAAAGAGTGAGGGACTCCTCACAGGTAGGTGGGAGAATACTGGACCACCACGAATACCAGGAGGCTTACAATGGGGAAAGGATGGGATGAAGTTCCTGGGTGTGTTTTTAGGGACAGAAGATTTTAAGAAAAAGAATTGGGAAGGCATGCTGGAGAAGGTGGTTGCCAAGCTGTCAAAATTGAATTGGGTATCATCCCAGTTGTCCTACATGGGGAAGGTCTTGGTGACAAACAACCTGGCTGCCTCCACCCTATGGCACAAACTTGGCATCCTGGAACCACCTGTGGATCTCATACATGAAATGCAGAGGAGACTGGTGAACTTTTTCTGGTCAGGCCAATACTGGACTAGGGCACTAGTGCTTTATTTACCAGTACAAGAAGGGGGACAAGGCCTGATCGACATACACAGCCGGATCTCCACTTTCTGGCTGCAGGCAGCACAGAAGCTGCTATACAACGAAGATGCAATGTGGAAAAAAACAGTGAGCACATTTCTGAGGAAAGTGGAGGGCCTTGGCTACACCCAGCAGCTGCTCCTGTTGAACACACAGCAGATGAAGTTGGGGAGCCTTCCCAAGTTCTACCAGTTAATGCTACGAACATGGCAGCAGGTGCTTACAGTTCACAGGTGTCTCTCTCAGCCAGAGAAATGGATTCTCAGAGAGCCTCTGATGCATAATCCATGGATTTCATCAAGACTGCTGAACTCCGCAAGCATACAGGCATCCCTGCGGAGGAGTGGGTGCACAACACTGGCTCAGCTGAGAAAGGGCAATGGGTGGAAATCAGTGGCCTTCATAAAAAATGTCACTGGCTTCATCAACGAACTCCAAGAGGCACTGCCTGAGGGCTGCAGAGGAGTCTTAAGGAGGCCTGACACAGAGATGAGTGAGCAGAGCAATGATTGCCCACCCTTCACCCTTCACCCTTCAAGCAGCTGTGGAACAACCAACAGGAAGAGGATGGGGACATGCTCCTCTCTTTTCAAACTCCGGTGCTGGGGAACTTCAAGAGCCTATCCAAGAAGGCAATCTACACTACTTGTGTAAAAGTGACACACCAGACAGCACTGAGAGGGTTGAAGGCCTCGGGGTGGTCAGGTTTGTTTGGCCCAGACTTCTCCATGAAAGGATGTTGGCGGGCCCTGTACAAACCCCCCATAAAGAAATGAACTGCTGATCTACAATGGAGAGTGATCTACAAAGCCATAGCTACAAACAGACATGTGGCACACCTGAATACAGCAGTAGCAAGGGAGTGTTCCTTCTGTGGTCAAGATGAAGATGTAGAGCACCTGTTCCTGAACTGCAGTTGGGTAGAGAACTTGTTTAGACTGTTAAAGGTGTGGTTTAGGGACCTAGGGGAGGAGTTCTCACCCGAAATGTTTATAGGTGTCAGTAAACCCACTGAGAATGAGCAGACTACAAACATGGATACTCCAGACTACAACTCCCAGAACACACAGTGCCCTCTGTCTCCTGCCAGCTGAATCACAGCTGGCACGCATTTCCTCAATCACCTGTCCCTCCATATAAACCCAAGTCACAAACACACCATTGCAAAGTATCGTCCTGATTCTCCAGTTCATACCAAGCCTTGTATCTTTCTGACTGTTTCTCTGATTCTTGACCCTTGCTATTTCCTCCTCGTTTTCTCACTCTTTGTCTCTCCTACGTAATATTCTTTGCTGATCGCCCAGCCCTCGCTAGTTTACCAACACCAATTCCAGTCCCTCGATTTGGCTTGGTTGACTCTCTGCAATCTGTCTTCCTCCGCACATACATCTGTAAGTACCTGCGCTCTCACAGGATACTTCGCCAGCATGGATGTAGTGGAGGATTCAAAACAGACTGCTCTCAATGTGCAGGGGCGTTTGCTGGGAGAGCATCAACAGATGCTCGCCGATCTTAACACCAGAATAACACAGCTCGCAACTGTGATGTCGCAGGCCCTCCTAGTGCGCCCCAAGTCTCCTCCTAGTCCGGCGTTGCAACTCCCCATGCCGGAAAAGTTTGCTGGAGACACCACTGCATGTAAACGTTTTTCTATTGCAATGTTCTTTGTATTTCGCCACCATGCCCAACTTATCAGATGAGCACAAAATCACTAAGTTTCTGTCTCTCCTCACTGATAAAGCACTCCGCTGGGCTACAGCTGTCTGGAACAGAGGAGGTGAACAAACAAAATCCTATGAACAGTTTCTCTCCCTATTCAAGAGGGTGTTTGATCATGAACCTGAGGGGATAGAGGTTGGAGAGAGCCTATTCACCAGTTCTCAGGGTACTCGAAGTGTCACTGAGTATGCCTTGGACTTCAGGACACTAGCAGCCGCCAGCAGATGGAATGATCCAGCTCTGAAAGCTATCTTTCACTAAGGATTATATCCCGAGATTATCAGCAAACTGGCATGTAGGGATGGGACTCTCTCGCTGGACGCCCTCATAGACCTGGCAATTTGACTTGACCAACTCTTAAAACAACAACACTCTCTCCACGATGGTGCCAAGCCTGCTCCACCACCGGAGGAAAACTCGCCTATGGAGGTCTCCCACACAAGATTAGCCCCTGCTGAGCATGCCAGATGATGCAAGGAGGGGTTATGCTTCTACTGCAGGAGCTCCAAAAATAGCATTCGGCACTGTCCGATCCGACCAGCTCGGGAAACCCCAGCAAAGAAACCCGTCCGAGCTACAAGTCTGGGAAGAGAGCTCAACTCAAAATCCTTCAAGATTCCAGTCTTACTAAAGGTAGCATTCTCCACTCATGTCCTGTCTGCTTTCATTGATTCAGGAGCAGAGGAGAACTTTATCAGTAAGACCATCATGCAGAAGCTCAACCTGCCAGTCACCCCTCTGCACAGCACACTTAGCATCAGGACCATCGATGGAGGACCCATAGGTGACAGGCTGGTCACTTCACATACTCAGCCAGTACAGATACAGGTGGGAGTAATGCATAAGGAACTCATCTCACTCTATGTAACAATAACCATTTGTTATGATATTATTTTAGGATATCCCTGGCTACAACTCCACGACCCTCTCATCTCTTGGCAAAGCAAAGAAATCCTCCATTGGTCACCCACATGTTTTTGGAGCTGTCTTTCTCATCCTCAGTTCCAGGTGTCCTCCACCTCTGTAGAACATCCTCTACCAGACTCCATGGACAACGTTCCTGATTGCTACCGGGATCTTTCCAAAGCTTTCAGTAAGGGGAAGTCCTGTGAGTTACTGCCACACCAGCCATATGACTGCCATTGATCTACTGCCAGGTATGGCTCTGCCCCAAGGTCGCATCTATCCCCTGTTCCAAAAAGAACACACTGCCATGGAGGAATACATTCAGGAGGCTCTCAAGCAGGGGTATATCTGCCCATCCAAATCTCCTGCATCTGCAGGCTTCTTCTTTCTGGAGAAACAAGGGGGTGGAATGAGGCCCTGCATTGATTACAGAGGCCTAAATGAAGTCACCGTCAAATGCGCTTATCCTCTTCCCTTGGTGCCAGCAACTCTGGAACAACTTCGATCCGCAAAGGTCTTTTCCAAGCTTGATCTGCGCAGTGTGTATAATCTGATCCGGATTAAAAGGGGCAATGAGTGGAAAACTGCTTTCAGCACGGCCACCAGTCACTTTGAATACCGGGTCATGCCATATGGCCTTTCTTCGGCACCCAGCGTGTTCCAAAGCTTCATCAATGATGTGCTACGGGACATGCTGGGCAAGTATGGCATCGCCTACATTGACGACATTCTGATATATTCCTCAGACATCCACATCAGGCCAGGTGGGCATTATTCTTCACACGCTTTGACTTTACATCTCTTTCCGTCCAGGTTCCAAGAACACCAAGGTGGATGCTTTGTCCAGGGCATTCGGGCCTTCCCACAAGGACACAGGGTCACATCCCAACATTCCACCACAGCGCTTTGTGCAATCCATCACGTGGGACCTGGACAATGAAATACACCAGTTATAGCCACAAACTCAGCCCATTCACCTCCAACCTGGTCTTCTCTATGTGCCAACGCATCTACACAGCAGACTCATCACTTGGGTGCACGCATCTCCTGCCACTGGTCATCCGAATAGCCAACGCACTCACCAGATGTTAAAGAATAGGTACTGGTGGGAGAATATGTTTTCTGAGATCAACCAGTTCATCGTCTCCTGCTCCAAGTGCACTCAGGCCAAGGTTCCACGAGCTCCTCCCACTGGCAAACTATGTCCTCTACCTATCCCACAAAGACCTTGGTCACACCTTGCGATCAACTTCATCACAGACCTCCCATCCTCTCAAAACAACACCACAATAATGGTAACCTTTGATCAATTCTCGAAAGCCTTGAAACTCATTCCACTGCCAGGTATCCCCACAGCCTCTCAGACAGCAGAGTTATTATTCCAGCAGGTCTTCAGGTATTATGGCATTCCTGAAGATATAGTTAGTGATCGGGGACCCCAGTTAATCTCAAAGTTCTGGTCAAGCTTTATGGAAAGGTTGTGAGTGACCATGAGCCTCACCTCTAGTTATCACCCCCAGTCCAATGGCCAAGTGGAGAGAGCAAACCAAGAGATTGGCTGCTTTCTAAAGATCTATTGCATGCGCAACCAGGGGGACTGGGCGCACTTCCTGCCCTGGGCTGAGTATGCACAAAACTCGCTAAAACATTCTGCCACCCAACTGATACCATTTCAGTGCATACTCGGCTACCAACCACCCTTGTTCCCTGAGACAACACACCCAGCCAGGTGCAGGCCATTGATGACTGGTTCAAGTGCAGTCAAGCCATCTGGAAGGAAAATCACCAACGGCTAAAATCAGTCTGCACCAAGTACAAGGTATATGCAGTTAAGCATAGAGGAGAGACTCCCAATTTCCTTCCGGGTGACAGAGTATAGGTGGCCACTAAGAACCTATGAGAAACCAACACCTGTAGAAAACTCCAGCCACACTACATCGGGCCATTCAAAATTTTATGCCGTATCAATGAAGTTTCTTACCGTCTTGAACTTCCCCCTCACAGCCAAGTGTCTCCCACATTCCACATCTCAAACCTGCCATCTCAGAGCCCCTTGCCAGCAACAGACCAACCCAAGAACACCCTTCACTGAGCCTAGAGGGGGAGCCCATCTACCAGGTCAACAAGATCCTCGACTCACGATGAAAAGGAGGCCAAGTTGAGTAGCTGGTAGACTGGGAAGGGTACGGGTCTGAGGAACACAGCTGAGTCAAGTCCAAGGACATCCTCGATCCCCTTCTGAAGCAAGAATTCCATGCCCAGCACCCTAGCAAACCATCACCCAGAGGTAGAGGGCATCCCAGAAAGAATGTAACTCCCAGAGGTAGCTCCTCGGGGGGGGGGGGTCTGTCAGTAAACCTGCTGAGAATGAGCAGACTACAAACATGGACACTCCAGACTATAACTCCCAGAACACACAGCACCCTCTGTCTCCTGCCTACTGTTCACAGCTGGCATGCATTTCCTCAATCACCTGTCCCTCCATATAAGCCCAAGTCACAAACACACCATTGCGAAGTATCGTTCTGATTTTCCAGTTTGTACCAAGCCTTGTATCTTTCTGACTGTTTCTCTGATTCTTGACCCTTGCTATTTCCTCCTCATTTTCTCACTCTTTGTCTCTCCTACGTAGCATTGTTTGCCGATTGCCCAATCCTCGCTAGTTTACCGACACCGATTCCAGTTCCTCGATTTGGCTTGGTTGACTCTCTGCAATCTGTCTTCCTCCACACATACATCTGTAAGTGCCTGCACTCTCACAATAGAAGGCAAATATAGTGTCACCAAGAAGGGAAAAGTTTGTTTATTGAATTTTTTTCTCAGGCTTGGCAAAAATGCCTATCTAGAAAACCAGAAAAAAATAATAATCTTGGGGCCAGTACAACAGATGTGGTGGGCATGGTGAGGGGGATGTTGGAAGCATGGCTGAAGCTCGAATATTCTTATTATGGTTTGATTAATGATGTGCAAAAGTTGTGCAATATGGGGGATATCGGATGTCCTTTGTCGGATAAATGAAGATGGTCAGCTGATTTTTAATTTTTAATGACTGGTAATGATTCTAATTCTTATGACTTACTGTCCTTCTAGTTTTTATTTATTTTTTGTCTTACTATTTATGGAAATGTACAGAATTGTTTTTGTTTTTATCTTGGTTTTATTGTTTTATGTAGTTGTCTTTTATATTTGTGTGTTTGTCCCTTTTTAGGATCTTTTAGAAACAGTATATATTTATTAACTTGTTAAATTATTTGCATATTATTTTAATGATATTTATATATTGTTTCTGAAGTAGAGCTGTCTTCAATGATTGAATAAAGGGGACATAAAATAAATATCTCTCTCTGTCTCTCTGTGTTTCTTTTGCATGCTGGGTGTGTGAGGTGTGTCACAGGTGGAGGTGTTTGTGGGAGTTTGGGGGAGAGCGTGAATTCATTTTTTTTCTTACTTTCATTTCTTTCTTTTTTGCATGCGTGATCAGATGAGTTTTTTTTTTTCTTGTTTATTGCTGTGTGTTGAGTGCTAAGTAGGGAAAAGTTTATGGATTGCTTCAGGAGGAATGGCATCCCTCGAGACGCCTCCTCCATCCATCCGTCACAGTGTGCGGATAGCACCGCTGAATCCCGGTGTGATGGTGGAGGTTTTGCTGGCTGTCATGGTGAGAAAATAGGACATGAGAATGTACTCTATGCTTCTCGAATGAACAGGGCGGTGGTGGTGTTTCTCAAGGAGGAGAAACATGTTAGTGACTTAATCGCTAGTGGTGTAATAATCACTGATAGCGCAATGGGCTGCAATGATGATGTTGGAGAGGAGCGGACGGTGGAGCCCGATGCTGCTGCTGGGAAGGCGGAGGCCTCCGCAGGTACCGGTGGGTGTGCCGCTGCCGCTGAGGAGACGAATACCTCTGCAAACACTGGCGAGTCTGCTATTGTCACTGGGGAGGTGAATACCTCCATGGGTACCAGTGGACCTGTTACTGCCGCTGAGGAGGTGAATACCTCCATGAATACTGGTGAACCTGCTGAACTTGGGCAGGTGGCTGTGCCTGCAGGTATAGTGGCAAGTGTGTGTGACACAGAGGATGATGATGGTTTAAACAGTCAATGTGGAGGAGAGATGGAGAACATGGACTATGAAACAGAGTCAGAGTGTGGGTCTATTGGTGAAAGCTCACAGCAGAATGATTTATACTCATTAGAAGAAATTGATGACTTTTTAAATAATTCTTTCAGAAAAACTGCAAAAATTAAGGATTATTTCAGTGACAGACAAATTTGTTAGATCAGTTATGGCTTGGTGAAAACTTGTTGGACTTGATGTACTGGATGTGATGAAATTTTACCATCTTAACAAACATATCACAGCTTTAAGGAAGATGGCAAAGGAATGAACCAGCAAAAGGATAAAACTATCTAAATGATTTCATGATCATGCATCACCAACTGTGTTTCCTCTCTCTACTGTCTCCTCCTGTTTCTATCTTTCTTTTCTTTTCTGAATCCATGCATACACTCAGGGTAGCTTCCTTAAATATAAACAGTGGCAGGGATGGACAGAAGAGAGCTCTAGTTGCTGAAGTAATACAACAAAAACAAATAGACTTTTTTTTTTTTGCAGGAAACCCACAGTGACAGGGAAAATGAGATGGACTGGGGCCTGTGGTGGGAGGGTTTATACACATTAAGCCATGGTACTAACTGCTGTGTTATTCAGAAAAAACAGTAACACTCAAATTTTGTCAACTTTAGAAATTGTTAAAGGAAGGTTGCTGATTGTTAAGGTGGAAGTAGAGGGAATTATTTTCTGTTTCGTCAACATATATGCACCAAATGAAGGACAAGAAAGAATTGCTCTTTTCAGCTGACTGAAAGACGAATTAGACCAGTTCAGTGACAATTACCTCGTCTTAGGTGGGGACTGGAACTGCACCACAGACTTCACTCTGGACAGAACTAGTGAGGAACCACTTTTTCATTCATGTACTGTTTTAGGCAGTATAATTTCACATTTAGATTTGGTGGATTCTTGGAGACTCAAACACCCAACAGTTAGACCAGGGCTCATCAAATTACAGCCCGCAGGCCGAGTCCAGCCCGCCACCCCCCTTTGACCGGCCCCCCAGCCCCTCTGGCCCCCACCACTTGAACAGGCCCGATGAGGCAATCCCCAAAAGTGGTCATGGCCTATTTTTTTA
>JAOANJ010000022.1:21419615-21431043 GCA_026413345.1 Ariopsis seemanni | reverse complement strand
TCAACCCAGGCAAGACAGAGGTAATCTACATTCCTGCTCCATCCTCTCCACCCCTGGACATTGTCATCTCCCTGGGGGACATCTCTCAGTCTCCTTCACCCAGTGCAAAGAACCCAGGACTCATGTTCGATGACAAACTCTCCTCCTTAGCAAATATTGCTGCAGTGACCCGGATGTGTAGATTCCTCCTCTACAACATCCAAAGGACCCACCCTTTTCTTACTACCTACTCCACTCAGCTTCTGGTCCAAGTGCCGATCCTCTCCCACTTGGACTACTGCAACTCTCTTTTTGCTGGCTTTCCAGCTTCTGCCATCAGACCCCTGCAGCTCATCCAGAATGCTGCAGCTTGCCTGGTCTACAACCTTCCTCATTCTTGCTGTGTCACCCCTCTGCTTGTTGGCCTGCACTGGTTACCGGTTGCAGCTGGCATCAAATTTAAGACATTGGTTCTAGCTTACCAGGCTCTCAAGGAGTTAGTGCCAGCATACCTCCAGAGTTTGATCCACCCCTGCACACCAGCCAGATCCCTAGTCTCCACTACTACTGATCACCTGGCCCCTCCTGCTCTCGGCTCCTGCCCAGCCCACTCAAGACTACTGTCTGCCTGACTCCCCATTGTGGAATGACCTTTCCATTGAGGTCAGAACTGCCAACTCCCTGACCACCTTCAAGCACAGACTGAAGACTCCCCTCTTCAAGCTGCACCTCTCCTCTTCTTCCCTGCCCACTGTGTAACTGTGTTTTGGTCTTGACCAACCCAGGCTGTGTACTGTCTAGCCTGGGGTTAGCTATTTTGAGTTCTCTATTTAGTTGTACTTTATATGGTTGGTTTGGTTCCTTGACTGTTTGAATATTGGTATTTCAATGGCATATTACACTAGGTATTGCTGTCACTTGTTCAGTTGGCACTAGAACTTTCTTGTAGAAGTTCAGCACTTCATGTACTTGACTTTTGCACTCGTTGTATGTCACTCTGGATAAAAGCATTTGCCAAATGTCATGTAATGTAATGTAATGTAATGTAATGTAATGTAATGATATTGGCAGATCCCCTTGACTCCATTATCCTGTGAGAAAATGGCCTTTTCCACTCCGTTTGGTTTACACCAGTTTGTCACTCTTCCTTTCAGGTTGTTTGGGGCCCCAGCGACATTTCAGCATCTCATGGACTGAATTCTCAGTCCCCACAATGTATGTGGCAGCCTACTTAGATGACAATCATCTATAGTAATGATTGGGAGCGGCATTTACGGCATCTCAAGGTGGCCCTGAGGTTGCTGAGGCACACTGGGCTCACAGCAAACCCAAAAAAGTGTGCAGTTGGATGGCTCCAAGTATGGTATCTGGGCTTCCACTTGGGTCATGGGCAGGTGCATCCCCAAATTGATAAGACTGCAGCAATTATGGCCTGCTCAAGATTGAAAACCAAAAAGGGGGTGAGGCAGTTCCTGGGGCTGGCTATTATAGGTGGTTTGTGCCTAACTTTTCATATGTCACCAGCCCACTGACTGACCTTATTAAAAAGGGGGTGCCAGATCAGGTCCAGTGGACAGAATCATGCGAATGGGCTTTTACTCAGGTAAAGGCAGTTTTGTGTGGGGGCCCGCTATTCCATTCTCCTGACTTTTCTCTCCCTTTTGTTTTCCAGACTGATGCATTGACAGAGGGCTGGGGGTTGTTTTGTCCCAGGTGGTTGAGGGGGAGAAGCGTCTGGTGCTGTACATTAGCTGTAAGCTCTCTATACAAGAGTCACAGTACAGCACCATAGAAAAGGAGTGTCTGGCCATCAAGTGGGCAGTCCTCACTCTCTGGTACTGCCTGCTTGGGTGCCCATCCACCCTCTGTTCTGATCATACCCTGCTCCAGTGGCTCCATCACATGAAGGATGCCAATGTGTGGGTCACTTGTTGGCATCTGGCCTTGCAGCCCTTTAAATTAGAGGTGGTCCACAGGCCAGGGGCACGGATGATGGTGGCGGATTACCTCTCCCACTGGGCAGGGAGTCAGCTGGAGGCCAGGTGGCTCCCCGGCTTGAGTCAGGCGGTGGGAGTATGTGACAGTGGGGGCGTGGTCGAGTGTCAGCTGTGAATGGCGAGGAGTCAGGTTGAATCAGTAGGTAACATGTGATGAGGTGCACCTGTGTCTAATTACTGGCTGTCTATTAACCTGTGTCTCTGTGTCTTTCAGACAGCCAGGAATGAGAGAGAGAGCTCTGACGCCCCATCACCTGTGTGTGTTTAGGTTTCATAATTAGTCACTGAAAAGTGTGAACAATAAAAAGAACAAACCAGTTATGAAGCCTGCTCCCAGTTCTTCTGTTTCCCAATGTCACAGAGTTGTTACAGAGGAGTAATTGCACCTTTACTTGAGTAAAGAATTTCAATATATTTACTACCTCTGTTGAGCCACAGTTTCAATTACACTACCCTGTAATTAAAGCAATTCACAGACCAGCTGAGTCCAGAATGTTCAGATCTAGTCTGCAGATTTTGGGAGCACTCAAGTTTAAGGTAAGTCAGAAGTTTTTAATCAGACACTGGATACAGTTTATCACGACTGCACAGACAAGGAAAAAAGATTTGAACCAATCAGATCAAACCTACATGAAGGACTGTGCAATATATTATTTATTAATATAATTGCAATATATTATTAATAATTTGTGATGTTCAAATTAAGGGCCAATGTTTTAATCTTGACAGTTCATAATTTCACTATTGTGTGTATTTGTGTAGATTTGTCACATTTCCTCCTGCTTAGGGCTTGCAGAGGCCTCCAAATATGGCTACGGACCTCAACAACCATCTTGCACTGCACTGCTCTCAGTCTCCAGAATTGTAATCATTCATACCTTTTCCTGATCACAGTGCAATTACAGCCACAATAAAAAAAGGACCCTGTTAACAATTGTCATTTGCAAAGTAAACACTCAGTGTTCCCATGCTTGACTTTACGAGGCCTTTATTGTTTGTGCTGATTATCTGGTCGTAGTATTTCCCTGACATGGATGGAATACTGAATCGTGGCAGGTGGGAGATGATTTTCACACACAATTTTATTTTATTTATTTTGCTTTTCAGCTTTACTTGGCATGGTTGCACACACACACCCACACACACACACACACACACACACGTGTTCTCATTGGGAGAGCTCACTCTCGTCGCTCTCTCCCTCCTTTTCTACCTTCCATCTTCACTGCAAAACACACAAGCACAACATTAATCAACAACAAGTGTACTGACTTTGCCACTCACCTTCCCTGAACCCACCCTCCATTCATAAACCGACGCTTGGCCATGCCCCCGTTGCCACATACCCCCACCGCCCGACTCAGGCCATGGAGCCATCCAGCCTGCAGTGGACCCCCCCAATGGGACAGGAAGTCTGCCACACCCATCTGCAGCCTCGGCCTGTAGACCACCTTGAATTTAAACAGCTGGAGGGCGAGATACCAACGGGTGATCCACACATTGGCATCCTTCATACAGTAGAGTCACTGGAGGGGCATGTGGTCTGAACAGAGGG
Organism: Ariopsis seemanni; assembly: GCA_026413345.1. Classification (NCBI taxonomy): domain Eukaryota; kingdom Metazoa; phylum Chordata; class Actinopteri; order Siluriformes; family Ariidae; genus Ariopsis; species Ariopsis seemanni. The sequence goes on along the minus strand of JAOANJ010000022.1, from coordinate 21,427,512 downwards.
TGAAAGAGCACCCCAGCAAGTAGTGTCAGAGAGTGAGGACTGCCCACTTGATAGCTAGGAACTCCTTCTCGATGGTGCTGTACTTTCATGCATCGAGAGCTTGCGGCTGATGGTACAGCACCGAATGTTCCTCACCCTCCACCTTCTGGGACAAAATGGCCCCCAGCCCTCTGTCCAATGCGTCCGTTTGTAAAATAAAAGGAAGAGAGAAGTCAGGGAAATGTCAGAGTGGCCCCCCCCACACAGTGCAGCTTTTACCTTAGTGAAGACCTGTTGGCACTGCTCCATCCACTGGACCAGATCTGGTGCTCCCTTTTTAGTGAGATCAGTCAGTGGGCTGGTGATGTCCAAATAATTAGATATGAACTTACGATAGTAGCCAGCCAGCCCCAGGAACAGTCTCACCCCCTTTTTGGTCTTGGACCTCAAGCAGGCTACAATTGCTACAGTCTTGTTAATTTGGGGACACACCTGCCCATGACCCAAATGGAAACCCAGATACTGTACTTCCACCCACCCAATCACACACTTTTTTGGGTTAGCTGTGAGATCCCCATGCCTCAGTGACTCTAAGGTGTTCCAGCTCCTGCGGTCAATCATTGCTATAAATAATGATGTTGTTGAGGTAAGCCACCGCATAGTCAGTGTGAGGGCGGAGGATCTTATCCATGAGCTGCTGAAACTTAGCAATAGCCCCAAATAACCCAAAAGGAAGCATGACAAATTGATGTAATCCACACGGTGTGGAAAAGGCAAAATAGAATGTGGACAGACACTAATGGGTAGTTGTGAACATCCTCATGCACACACAGAACCTTCACCACTTGTACTGTCCCCAGCACCTCACCTTGCACCAGGCTTTGGTGGATTGAGGTCTGATTACAGCCGGAATCCACCAATGCATGATACGTATCCCCTTGAACACTTACCGGTATACGATACGCTCCAGCCCGATCGGGGGATCTGGACCACTGCTCCCACCTCCATCATGAAGCATTGACTCTGGAGTTATCCCGGCTCCCCGCTGCACCAGAACACCGGCCCAGGCTTCCCCTCTGCACTGGTGTTATGAGCATCACTCAACTAAGGGGGAGAAGACACAGACACGGAAGGGGAAGACGGAGGACACCACAGTTGTGATTGGCCAGAGCTGGCCCATGCCTCCACAGTGGGGGAACAGGGCAGGGAAGGGAAGAAGTGAGGGGGGGAAGAAGAGAGAAAAAGAGAAGAGGTGATATGTCTGCCTGCCCTCGGAACTGCTGCCAGATGGTCCTCCGCAAATTCAATGGCTTGTTCCAGGGATGCTGGGTGATGACACTGGACCCTTCTGGAAGTCACACGATGAACTGTTCCAGTGTCACCAGATCAATGATTCCCTTGACGTCATGGTCATCTGCCCTCAGCCACCACCGGCAGGTTTCCTGGAGTTGTTGGCCAAATGTGAATGGCTGGTCAACCTCCTCCAATTTCAGCATCCAGAAGCACTGACAATGTTGTTCTGGGGAGCAGGCGACACGCTGCAGGATGGCTTACTTCAAGTTGGCATATATGAGCCGGCTGTCGGCAGGGAGCTGCTGCTCGGCGAGCTGCGCCTCGCTAGTCAATAGCAGAAGTAGGCGCACTGTGCACTGCTTGACTGGCCACCCCCAAGCTTTGGCTGCTTGGTCAAAGAGTGCTAGGAAGGCTTCCAGATCATCATGCAGGCCCATCTTTGTGAGGGTGATGTGGGGAGGGTCCGCTGCGGTAGCGGTTGAGGACCCCGCCAACGCGAGCAGGTGCTAGAACGCCTGCCAATCTTCCTGCTGGGCCAGCATCAAGGCTTCGAAGCATTGTTCTTGCTCTTTCCAGAGGGCAATCAGCACTTGATGCTGGTTCTGCTGAGTGGTAGTGAGGGCATGGATGAGATCTTTGAATAGCGAGGACTCCATGGGGTGGTTCCCTTCCGTACTCCCAGGTTTTGGCACCACTGTAACACTTCCCTGATGTGGGTGGAGTACAGAAGCACAGCAGGCAGGGGATGATAATCATACACACATTTATTGAGGCTTTTCAGCTTCACTTGCTCACTTTAGGACACACACAGTCATGTTCTGGTCCAGGGAGCTCTCTTCTCTCTGCTCTCTCCCTCCTTTTCTATGTTCCACCATCACTGCAACAAAGAGACACACACATACACACACAACATTAATTGACAACAGGTGTAATGACTTGGCCACTCACCTTCCCTGACCCTGCCCTCCATTTACAAACTGATGCTTGGCCACGCCCCCACTGACACAATCACCATCACCATTAGTCATGAAGAAAATGGATGGAATATGCAAACATGACTTAGCTCAGACTCAAACCCATGGGACATGTACATATCCTGAGGTTTGTTGCACTTGCCATGGACTGGACCACCCAGAGACTAGAAGCAAATATCAACTTGGACTATAAAACCGGTTTGTTGTGACTGGAATCTGGTCACTTCATACCAGGAATTATGGGAGTCACATATTTCAGGTGTTAAAGTCACCAAATGCAGGTTGTCACAGCATTAGGGGTTACAGGGTCAAGCCACAGAGACAGCAAGCTATTGCTTTGAGTTACTCATTTAGCTGTGGTGTGTGTGAGTAGAATAATGACAATGTGTAGAGCGGACTTTTCTCGACAAACAGACTTAAGTGACTGACACTTGTTTGTTCAGTGAAACAAAGCAACTCAGAATAAACAAACCAAACTTAGAGAGGCATGGTCTTCAAATTCAAACCATCTCCTGTCCCAATCTGCCTGAAGATGATCACTGATATTAGCACAATGGTGAAGCAGGTAGTACTGGTGTTCCATCTTGAGCTGCAGTTTTTTTTTTTAGCGTTGCCATTGCATGATATATATGTACATTCATTATGACTGGGAAACCACTACAGCTTGCACCAATTATAGTGGCCCCATTGTATCTAATCTGCATGTCTTTGAACTGTGGGGGAAACCAGAGTATTCAGAGGAAACCCACACAGACATGGAGGGAACATGCAAACTCCACACATCTGAGGTTTTAACCCAGAACCTTCTTGCTGTGAGGCAGCAGTGCTAACCACTACACCATTGTGCCGCCCATTCCACTTGGTTTCCTCCAGGTACTCCAGGTTCCACCTTCTTTGAAACAAAATGCACTTTCAGCCAAAAATCTCCAGCTAACAATGATGCTGGATTTACTACTGAATAGTGAACTTGTTCTGCAGACATTCTACAACATTAAATGTAACTATAAATGGATGAAATGTACAATGTGTCATTCTTTAATAATTAAGAGTTAAATTGCTGTAATGAAAAAGAAATAAAACATTTTAGGATGTGTTATTATAGGACAATAATTTGAAGTTTTGTTCCTTGTTTATTGCACTGGAGCACGGCGGCTAATGTAGCTAACATATAATGGAAGTTTATAGCTATTAGATTAACACTGTGTAAACTACATATTGACATCATTTCACACCCACATCAAAAGTCATCTTATATATATCATTATACCTACATCTTATATAGCAGCAGACAAAAAAAAAAAGAAACGTTATGAAAAGTTTGGTGTCAGTCATAGGTACAAGGTGTGGCCTAAAGTCTAATGTTGAAACTGGATCTTGACGTGATGCTTAACTGGTAGCTGCAAGCTTCCATTACTTGTTAGCAACATTAACCTTGTAGCTCTGGTTACAAATGGACTTCAGTGCAAGGTTCTGAAATCCAGAATGGAATTTAAGTGCTCTCACTCAGATTGACCTTTGACCTCAGCATCCCTGATACGCCTGGTGACCCTTCACCTTTCTAGACCTGCAGGTCAGCTCCAGACGCTCATGATGTACTGAGACGTCTCGGGCTGTGCTGCTGCGTCTTGCTATTAAATGTGGCATAAAGTCAAATGAATCACTGCATGATGGAAAGACTGTAATGACTGCACTGCCAGGCAAAAGTTTTACAATAAAATTTGCTGAGTTGCATTTATTATTATTACTCTTAGGATAATATTATTAATTTTTGAACATTTGTTTTTCAGGCATCTGCTGCATTATCAGAAAAAGACCAAGCAGGTAGGTGCTCACCATTTTTATTTGCATTCATGGCTACCTGAAATTCACATCACTGTTCCTTTTGTTTGTGGATATACATGCTGTTGGGATTTGTGTGAAATCACCTTCTTTGAATATGAACAGTTACAAAGCACTAAAACGAGCTAGGTAGTTAGCTAACATTATCTAGCGCTCTCTATTTAGGTATTTTAGTTTATGGTATTTATGGTTTATCAACATGTGACCCAAGCTGAAAACAAAAATGTACTTTGGTTCATTCTGAGTTGTAGAAGAAACAATGTCTCGGCTGCATACTAAAGCAAGCTAGTCAAGTTGAGATTGTGCCTCAGTGTGCTTTCAGTGTATTTGAACAGGAATCCTGGTGTGTTCTGGCCCTCTGGGCAGTTCTTTAAGCAGGTGATAGTAATCACACTCAGGGTCCAGAGGATCTGAGGAAGGTTTTATTGAGCACCAACACCATGTTCTCCGTGTTCAAGTCTACTGACACTTAGGAGCCATCCAAATCTGAAGGTACTGATGTCAGTTAAGGACCTACTACACAACCATAAATTTAGTATGTTCTATGAGTATGTGAGCAAGTAGTAAAGACACAATTCAGACTTACTCCACTGCCATCTTACCTGTCATCTGACCCGGATGTTCACAGATGATGTATACCCATCTACTATGCATTGACATTTTTTCCTGAAAATTATTTCTCCAAAAGCAGAAATGTTTAAACAATTGCTGATATATTTATACACCACTGCAACAACCAGCTTCACTTCAGACCCTTTCTATTTTCCCTTGGGGAATTATTCTTCTTTGGTTATTCAGAGGCTCCAGCTGAATTATGGGATAATGTAGTGTAGTGCCTTAAGGGCATGGTTAGCACTGGGACGGAAGACTGCCTGGGAAGACCAGGTTCTGGCGTGGGAAGGACTTATGACTTATGTAGTGTAGTGTAGCAGGATATGTTTGCATACCACAGCTGGAGTAGATCATCCGGTCATCCAGGTATGGTTCGACTACTATTAAGAGTATTCAGACACCCAATGTACTGCTGTTTGTGTACTAATAGTACTTTAGATTTGCACCAAAGCTACAAGGTTAACTTAGCTAACAATTAGACATATTTTATAGCTACATAGCAATTTCATTACAATGTCTACAAACTAAATGTATAAATATTCCCACAGTCATTTCAGTCAACTTTGTGGAGTTGTTCAGTGTCTCAAACAGGCTTGTGATGTGGTTTCTGACACAATGTTATCTATAAACAAGGACATCCCAGAGCTAAAAACAGTCGTAAAGAAAGTTAGATGGGGTGTGTGTCAGATGTAGAAGTGTGTGTATGCTTGTTGTTGTGTTTAATTATCACCACTTGATAGTGACTTCAACCAAATTTAAACAATGTTTGTCTAAACGTTTGAATCAGAGGCCCACTGGAGTGACGTATCAGTCCAAGGCCGAGTTATGCAGCATGATGACCCCTGTGATTCTGCAGCTCTTTGTGTGTGTCCGTGATGCAATCCAGAGCCGACGATAGCACAATGTCCCCGCTGTTCACAGCTCACCAAAGCTTCCCTTTATCACTTTGAGAAACAGGGGCTTCTTCTTTGTGCTATTCCATTACACAAAAAAGGGGAGCACATTCATGCTACATTTTTTGCTTTTTTTTTTATTTTATCATGCATTAAAGATGAATGTGTTCAAATGATGGGAATGTCAAGCATGATGACTCACAGGAAAGTTCCTCTGTTTTAACGCCTAGGCACAAAATTAATGTTCATATACACGGCTATTTTAAGGTATCATAGGGTACATGAACAGCAAACAGCAAATGCTGTTCACACTGTTCCTGATCTTGGCTCGAGTTATTTTGGCTTAGTTGAAGGCAAGAATCACTTGGATTTACCACAGTGTGGTACTTTTGTGAAGCTTAGGGTGGACAGTCTAGTTAAAATAATAATAAGTAAACTTGTTGCTGGTCCAGATTGTAATGTTAATGGTAAATCAATGGTTCTCAAACTTTCTGCCGCCTGGAACCCTTGTAACTGTATAATACATTTCATAGACCCGCTCAGCATAGATTTATTTTATTTTGTTTTATTTTATTTCAAACTCGTTATTCAAATGTACACAATACAATTTTTGACCTTTATTGGAGCCTTAGAGAGTTTTTTTTATTCTTGAACTTCCCAATGCTGGGACATTATTTAAAAAGCCAACTCATTTTTGAGTTACTGACTAGTCAAACCTTCAACTATAAGAACATCTTGAGTGAGCACTTTACTTGAGTGAGCATGGCTTTGGATCCAGAGCCTATCCCAGGAATACTGGATGTCAGGCAGGAATACACCCTGGATGGGGTGCTGGTATATCACAAGGCACCATGTAAACATTATCACACACTCATTCACACCTAGGGGTAATTTAGAGTCACCTACATCTTTTTGGGAGGTGGAAAGAGGCTGGAGAACCCTGAGGAAACCCACATGGATACAGGGGGTTACATCCTTTGACAAATCCAAATGCAAATACATCCTGGTATTAACTCAATCTCTGGATCAGATGAGAGAGCTGGGAACTGTGAAGTGGGAATGCTATTGTATGCATCACCATGCCATATATAAAAATATATATTAACATTGTTCTATACCAGAAGATTTTGATTTCCACTGATGTAACCAGGTAAAATCAGAGACCCCCTGACTATGCTCCCCTTTTAAAGAACGACTGCACTGGTTCTTTGGTCTGTCTCTCTGTCCTGTTTGTTGAACCTTTATTCAAAGAGTTACACCTTTAACCAAACATAGTGGTTAACCAAAAGGCAAAAAAAAAAAAACCTTGAGGAACCCTTTGGTTTATCATTCCTCTGAAGGACTGTGGTGAAAATTAAACTAAAAAAAAAACCAAACCTAAACCATAGATGTGTTTGATTTCTAGCTACTCTTACTCTGCTATTATAAACTACACCCCCACTTCCTGTTCCTCCTGGACTGACTTGTTATGGGCAAGAAATTCCACTGTGCACTATTTGGTTGGTGAGACAGGAAAGAAAATAGAGAAACAGAAAAGGTAGAGTGGGGACTGCAACTGCTCACAGAATGAAGGAAAGGAAACCAGAATGAAAACCATGCTAGGAAAGTAGTAGTAGCCCTACCTTCTTACACATCTTCATGCTGTTTATATTTGATCAGCTGTTACCTTTCTCCTCTGGTCCGAGAACAGGTTCTCGTCACAATTCCAATAGTAAACAATGACCCGGCCAAGCTGAATTAAGTTCAAAGAAATCAATGAAGTTAGGAAAAATGTATGTAAACTGACCTGCATTTGTAATATTTTTTTCTCATTTGTGATTGTTCAGACCATCACCATGTGTTCAGCAATCATTCAACATCCCATTGAGAGCTGGAACAGTTCCTGAACCAACACAAGCAGGTCTTTAAAATCACAAGACAAATATGAGTGATGTTCTGACATCTGTCAGAATTCCTGTGCTAACCTACAGTACTGTTTGGTACTTGCAATAATCTCTGAAAAGACCCTCCATGCGTTACCATACTTTTCTTTCTGAATCCCAAAGTGCTTTGATGTGTCAGTTCCTTCTGAGCATTCCTACCCCCGTTACCCCCACTTCTCCAACAACTGAGTGGAACCAAGGCAAGAACAAAGGGTCCATTACTAACTCTTCTAGCAATGTTCTCAGATACAGGTCCAGTGTAGAAAAGTCTGCTTAATTAGGATTGGTTGGAAGGGGTCTTGATTGAACAGAAAAGTACCAGGGCAAGGGAGGGAACTGTTTAATCAGAATTGGAATGTTTTGAAAAAGGTAAGGGAATTTTGGT
>JAOANJ010000022.1:21394052-21404898 GCA_026413345.1 Ariopsis seemanni | reverse complement strand
TACTCCCATATAATTCCTCATACTTCCTTATACTCCCATAGAATTCCTCATACTTCTTTATACTCCCATAGACTCATACTGCCATTGACATCCATAGATTTCCTCATACCTCATTATACTCCTACAGACTTCCTCATACTCCTTTAGACTACTTTATACTCCCTTAGATTTCCTTATACTTCCTCATACTCCCATAGAATTCCTCATACTTATTTATACTCCCATAGACTCATACTGCCATTGACATCCATAGATTTCCTCATACCTCATGATACTCCCATAGACTTCCACATACTCCCATAGACTTCCTCATACTTTCTTAGACTTCTGTGGACTTCCTCATGCTTCCACAGACTTCCTCGCATTCCTTATCCTTTCATAGACTTTCAGAGACTTCCATATACTTCCAAATTTTTATTGCAGCTGAATGTAAAAAAAAAAACCATAATTATGCTTATTACAGAATATTCCACAATAACCTTAGATAGTTCATGTTTGTAGAAAAGACAAAAGCTTGCAGGGCTCAGTTAGAGTGCCCTGCTGTTTTTATAGTCCTTCCTCCTTGAAAACATTTAGCATGTCAGAATTAGTGATTAGCTGTCAGAATTAGTACCTCTGTCCTGACAGAGGATCAAAACAGCTTATATGGGCTAAAGGTCTCATTGCAATTGGAGACCTTAACCTCAACTCAGCCCATTTGTCTTATAAAAAGGTTTCAGTGCAATTAACGATGTTAGCGCCAATCTGCTAATGAGGTTATGTAACCTGATAAGTCTTTACTGCGAAACTGGGAAATCTTACGAAATAATACAAGAAAGATTATTTCTGAGAATTGTGTCCAGATATAAAATCAAGATTTTATGAAATATTTTGGGGATTTAATTAAGCAAATAATTAGTGGAGTATCTACTGGAAAGATCACTAGCTAGTTTTGTTTGGGAATATTCTCAAAAGTTCTTTAGCCAGCGTTGTTTGGGAATACTCTCAATATTCTGTCTGTTGAATCAACCATTAATGTTAGCGCTAATTTGTCCAAACATGACAGATGGTGTGTATGAAAGTGTGTTTCAAGTGTTTTTATTTTTGTGTCAACAGAAGTTAGGTATGTGGGAGAGAGTCATCACTGGTGTCCTTGTCCACTTTGAAGGCTGTGTGTGTGTGTGTGTGTGTGTGTGTGTGTGTGTTTGGAGGAGTGACAGGAATGTTTTCCTGAACCCAATGACTCTTTCACCACTTGTTTGCTTTTCGGTTTTTCATTATTCCTTCACTGCCAGCCAATCTCTTTTAAACACACACACACACGGCCCATCAGAGATTTATTCACAAAATCCATCACAATCTGTAACAGAACGCAGCTTAGAGTGATGGAACAGGTCAGAGGTCAATTGGAAGCTATATTTATTATTAATATATGTATTAAATGTATTAGTTATTGTTACTGTCTGTGAAACAGAGCATCGTTAGTCCTCCACCCCTTAAACCTTCGCTCAGAGTGATGTCATTGGTCAAAGGTCAGCCAGGAGCTCAGAGTGAGAGTTTTATTGTCCTGTCAGGAGGTTACTACACACACACTCACATGCAGTGTTTCCAGCTCAGTACAAGCAGCTGTGCATGTTATAGGATGGAAATAGAGCCCTGAGACGTGGTCTGTGCAAATGTTTGGAGAGCGAGCGCAGAGGAGACATCTGACTTCACATCTGGACTGAAATACTGCTGTGTAAATCATCTGATCCCATTATTGAGCTGGAATTCTGGAAATTTCCATCTCTTTCTATTGCTGTGACTGTTAATACATTATTGTGGCCTGTGTACCCATCAGTCTCAGTGAAGGAATTGTGACCTGTGTATCTGTGTTTTAGTAAAGGAGGCATGGCCTGTGTACCTGTCAGTCTTATTGATGGAGGTGAGGCCTGTGTGCATGTCAGTCCCTATGAAGGAAGCGTGGACTGCGCACCTGTCAGTTTCTGTGAAGAAGGTGTGGTCTGTGTAACTGTCAGTCCTTGTGAAGGAGGCATGGTCTGTGTACCTGTCAGTCCCTATGAAGGAGGTGTGGTTAGTGTACCTGTCAGTCCCTTGTGAAAAAGGCGTGGTCTGTTTGCCTATGGCATGCCTTAGTTCTACTAAGGAAGTGTGACCTGAGTATCTGTCAGTCTTAGTGAAAGAAGTGTGGCCTGTATACCTGTCAGTCTCATTGAAAGAGCCTGTGCACTTTTTAGAAAAAGAAATGTGCCATCTAATCCTGAATTTATTAGAATTTTACCTTTTATTTGTAACACACGTTGGGCGTTATTGCTCACAGAACTCTGGATCACGAGTTCCTGATTAACACTAAGGCGATTTAATGTTTGAAGCTTCTGCAAGAGCCACACACATCCTTTCCATTCTTAAATAACAAAATCACACAGGATTTAAATAATAACGCTGCCATATAATACTAGCGCTGTTATTGTTCTGCTTGTAAAAGGGTGTAATCCTGAGCTCAGCTGTTTTGTTTACCCACTCCAGTGTTTCATTTCCTTGAAGGATGCCGCTGTGACCATACCCTGGAGCTATCCTACTGTAACAATGTTCTCTTTTGCAATTTCCCTTGTACTTCAACCATGGCTCTTTCTTTAATTACCCCTCTATTGTTGAATACCCTGTATAGCGACCGGTGGGTGGAGTGATTAGAGTGGTTGGCGTAATGTACATTGCTCCCGCTGCTGTTTTAGGAATCTCTAAGGGATTTCTGTCTGTTTTCTGTTGAACTTTGACCTTCAGAGGTTGCATCCATCCCAGTTGGATTTGGTAAAATGTTAAACCAGCCATAACATGATTGGAGAGAGACAGAGAAAGAGAGAATGAAGAAGCTCTGTTGACATAGTTGCATCGGACTACGAAACCACTTGGAAATGAGTAACTCAGTAATCACCTAGGATGTGGAATGTGTTCCAGATAACAGAATCGAACGTGATGGTGAAATCATAACCCACTTTCACTATCGAGTGCTCACCAGAATAAAATTACAGTCAAACAGTGAAGTAAAACGATCTCAGCACACACCACAAGTGCTTAAAAATATGCTACTGTTTCAAGATTAGATAGGTCAATATCAGACTTCTTCACAGACCTGTTGGAACAGTTTCTGACATTATCCCAACATTGTTTTTAGGAGTCCAACCATTTAGAGCTGGATTAAACATGATGAAGTCCCTAAGGTGTAGTTGTAGAAACACCAAATTTATTTTTGAAACAAATTTGATAACCATATAGAAAGTAACATACTATTTTGAAATCAAAATCACTTTATTGATCAACCACACAAGTCTTATGAGTTTGTTGGTCAACTCCTCTGGGGAAAACCTAACAGCTTCTATCAAAGTCCCTCCTGTGCCAGAACCTGATCTTCCCAGGCAGTTTCTTGTCCCAGTACTAACCAGGCCCTTAAGGCGCACTGGATGTTGCCTATCTCCATTTCTATAGCCCTCGGCCTCTCGCCTATACAGCTAGGGTTACAGTGGGGGGCTAGTCCTCTAGTAACCATGGGAGTTTGACTCCCCACTCACATCTGTATTGGGACACCTTGCCAGACAGCAGTAGAGGTACCATTTTTGTGATGGTCTTTGGTATGTTCTAGCCATGAGTTGAAATCACGATCTCCCGGTCAAGAAGCAGACATGCTAACCACTAGGCCAGCTCGTAGTAACAGGTTCTATGGAAAAACTCTTTATTTGGAAGCTAAGAAGAATGAAGAATGCTTTTGTTGTAAGAGCATATGCATTAACTGTCCTGCCTAGAAACCGTGAGCCATTTTTTTTTCTCTTGGGACTTGGTACACTTTTGGGGAGTGTTCTAACAGAGCAAGGACCTTGTAGGTTTATATATAGAACTTGTGCATGTTGAATGAGTTTCGATTTGAATAAAGCGTTCCAACCAACACATAATCCATTTTTGTACACATTGTGATTTATTAATTAATTTTCCCTATTTATTATGGTCAGAGTTATCCGACAGGCCAAGAACTCATGTTATCATGACAAAACATATAAGCATGGTAAGCATAGGAAACCTATATGGATAGCTAATTCAACTGCTAATAAGAACTTTAGCTGATTAAGTTCAACCCGTGATAAGTTAAATCAGCAGGGTTAAACAACAACAACAAAAATGAATTAACTGTTACACCAGGACCAGAATTGCAATGCTCTGGGCTAAATTCCACTGGTCACACACATCCTTGTTATCAGTGTTCAGACTGCTACTCCTCAAGGAGCCTATTCAACACATATGACCTCTTGGAAATAAAAAAGAGGTGTAACCATGACCTTTGCTCTCTAACCCTAAGGTCACAGCCTAAGTGTCATCCTGACAGGGGTGCTGTCTTTGGGACTCTCAAACTCCACTGAGTGAACTTTAACCCAGCTCTGAACTCCGCTGTGCTGTCATGCTGGCTTAATAAAAAGAGATACAGAGTGACAGAGCAATGAAGCGTTCATATGACATCACCCTCCGTTATTCAGGACACGTGTGCAAGTACATGTGTGTGGTCATGGCTGGAATGGCACCACCAGTATGACATGGGTTATGCACCTGTATAAAGATGCTGTCTCACTCTTTTGTGTGTGTGTGTGTGTGTGTGTGTGTGTGTGTGTGTGTGTGTGTGTGTGTGTGTGTGTGAGACAGAGGGTAAAAGGGTAAAAGTATGATAAAGATAGACAAAGAGCGAGACAGAAAGAGTGAAATCACAAAACAGAAACAGAAAGATGGTACTGCAGGGTGATGACTCAACCACATAGACAGTCTATGAGTTAGCACATGGCTCACTCTTTTATGTCTCACACATTTCTGTCTCTGGTTAATAAATCTTTTATCTTACTATGAGTCCTGGTGCTTACTTACAATTGACCCACTGTCTGTGTATTACATGTTACGGTATATGGTAACACTACATTCACATTAGCAAGCGAAAAAATGACAAGCAACATTTAGCGATACTGACAAGCAATGCTTGAATAGAGATTTTCTCATTTCTCTGAAAATTAGGTATGATAATTGGCTTGCATAATGCACACTGAACGCAGCATAACACCATAACAATGGTGTGCAAGGGTTCATATATTTAGTAGAACCCTAATTAATACCGGAATACCAGGCTCTGGTCCTAGTTACTGCCAGAACACCAGGCTCTGGTCCTAGTTACTGTTAGGACACCAGGCTCCTGTCCTAATTACTGCCAGAACACCAGGATCCGGTCCTATTTACTGCCAGAACATAAGGCTCCGGTCCTAGTTACTGCCAGAACATAAGGCTCCGGTCCCAGTTACTGCCAGAACATAAGGCTCTGGTCCTAGTTACTGCCAGAACATAAGGTTCTGGTCCTAGTTGCTACCAGAACACCAGGCTCTGGTCCTAGTTACTGTCAGGACACCAGGCTTCAGTCCTAGTTACTACCAGAAACCAGGCTTCAGTCCTAGTTACTGTCAGAACACCACGCTCTGGTCCTAGTTACTGCCGGAACACCAGGCTCTGGTCCTAGTTACTGTCAGGACACCAGGCTTTAGTCCTAGTTACTGTCAGGACACCAGGCTTCGGTCCTAGTTCTGCCAGAAACCAGGCTTTGCTCCCAGTTACTGCTAGAACACCAGGCTCTGGTCCTAGTTACTCCCAGAAACCAGGCTTTGGTCCTAGTTACTGCCAGAATATGAGGATACCATCACACTGACAATGTAAAAGGTTTTAAGTCTCTTACTCAATAACTGCTAGGTTTAGCTGTCATATGAAGCACAAGGGTTTCTGGAAGCTACTAAGCCTTAAAAATAGCCAAGTACCATCTCAAAACAGCAGAACCAACAAAATCCAGAGCAATCCCCAGATTTTGTTACTAGGTAATTATCTATTTTTTGTTATTCTTGTTTATTTGATCAGTTGTTGGTGCCATGAGGTTACACAGTCTCTCTGGTCATGATGCATGATCTGATGTTTTGCTCGTGTTCATGTACTTTTTTTTTTTTTGCTTTCTCTGACCAGTTTGGTACCCTCAAGGTCTCAAACAATGGACTTGTTTGATGTATCTTCAAAACGGCATGGCACCATCAACAATGGTTCAGTTGTTTTCCAAGAAAACATGAGATCAAGCAAAAACAGACAGTGTACTGTCCAAATAGAAGCATTGTGATCAAGTCATGTGACACTTCTCTTTGAATGAATGGAGTACAGTATCAGGAGGAGGAAATGTGATTTTGCTTTTCTTTGGCTATGCTGATATATCACCTATTCTCTGCTGAAAACTTTGGCTAGAGCTTGGCTGATGTCATAGCCTCAGGCCAACGTTCAGCCAAAAATCAAACAAACACGAATCGATTTCCTTCTGATTCAGACTCAGAAAATGGACTGACACATGTGAAAGCAGCCTTAGACTTCCATCAGGCTTCTTGACCTCAAACTAAGGTGATTCTTCATTTTACTGGTGGGTCTTTGAAGATCTCTGCCTTCAATTTTGGTGCACTATTGGTGACATGGCTGGTCATATAACGTGTAATTATGCAGTACCATTAAATAACCCCTAAGGTCACTCTGACCACTATCACAGAATGAAAAAAGACTAATTGTCTGACTCAAATACAGATCAACTACCCTTAGAGGGAATCTTTTTGTTTAGTTTCAATGCAAGACTTTCCTCATGCAAACCCTCCTGCTATAAGACCCTCCTGAACCTTCGTCATCACTGTTCATTAACCTCTGAACCATGGAGTTGCTCCCCATGTCTTGAGGGTTATATGCCTTAGATGTTTTCCTCAGCCTTCGGTCACATGGCTGTCCCAGAAACAGGAAAACCTTAATCTAAGAGAGCTCTGTGTTCTCCCAGGCTGGATAGGGTAAATAGATTCTTCATGAATTTTAGAGATTTTAAACACCAGGATGGTTATTGGATACTCATGTACCGATTTTCTTGGTGTCCATTCTATCATTTTGGGAAGAACAGACATGATACTGAAGTTAATTTTCCACCTCAAACAAGATGTTACAATTGAAGTTTTATGTGTATCCAGCACACAAAGCTACATTTCTTTTTTTTAAATGGTACAGTCTGATTATTTACAGTATAACCAACTCCGTTCTTGAAAATTGATCAGCGAATAAAAAGGAATATATTTTATAATTCAAAATTCAATAACAAAAATATTTTTCACTGAAAATGTCAACTGGAATCACCTTTGCAATTGTCTCTTTGCGACACAATGAACTTTAAAGTAAATCAATTAAATCCTATCAAATAGTTTCTGAATTATTGAGCAATATGTAAGATATGTCATGCCATGTATGAAAGCAGGTCTCAGCTAGTTGACTTTTCTCCCTGTTTTTGGAACAATTTCAGTCATGGTAACACAAGTCGTTTAAGATATTGCCATGGGATTTTGAAGTCTCAGTTCTTGGGAAAACTTGCAACAATTAGTGCTACTGGATTTTGAACCATACCCCAGGTTTTTGTTTTTTTTTTAAATGTAGAACATATTCTGTGGCTTAGAGGCTTGGAATGTTTTCTTGCATTTGGAATGCACTAGAAATATGACAACTATGCATATTAGTCCATGTCTGGTGGCCTAGATATCTTTAGCGTGGTGGGTTATCCATTCTCAGGACTATGTGGAGGTGGGGAACACTGATATCTGAGCAAAATACCACTCATGCTTTTAGAACAAATTTCCCATCGTTGCTCCACAGTACAGAAAGAAACTTGGCATGTTTGACTTGAGAATTTACTTTTGTGTGCAGTTTGTGGATCTGTTTTGTTCTATGTTCCAGGATCACGTCATCTTTCCCTGGCTTGCCTCTGTCTAACAGTTACTTTGACTGATCTTTCTTGAATCTATAAAGGACATACCAAAAACCAGAACAGAGAGAGAAAAAGAAACCTGCAGAACCTCCCAGGGCCAAGTGTTTTGTCAAATGGGTTCCACAGATTTACTACACAGAATGCTCTGGAGAGTGTAGGCTTATAAAGAAAAGTCAAAAATCAACACTGATTTCCTGCTTAGAATGGAAAAAGCTGTTAAGATGAGGACTCTTAAGGAGAAACCTTGAGAGGTCTTCAGCTGTCCTTCTCAGGGAAAGTATAGACTATGTAAAGATAAAGGGTGTAACAGGCCAAACTACATGTAACTAAACACAATGTGCAGGCTTTATTAGATTAACACCAACATCTACAAAAGTATTTTCCAAATGGTCAAGTCAAATGAGGCATAATTCAGGAAAAAAAATACCCATAAAATGTGATTTTAGCCCAGTTTAACACCCAACATTTATCACAGAATGTTTGCCAAAGTTTCTCCAATAAATCAAGATTTTAAAAAATAGTTCTATTGTTTAACTGTTACAAGCAAGACTCATAATTTAGTATATGAAGGCAGGTAGATTCGACTTTAAACTAGAAGGGCACTTGGTAGTGTCAGGTACGCGAGGGAGGCAGATGTATGTGCAGAAGTGTTCAGTTTACTAAAGTGCATATATAAACACAAATACACACAAAGGCAAACAGTCCAAATTGGCAGGCTAGAGCAGAAACGTGAAAACAGGCAAAAGGGTCAGTTGAGGTGTAAACAGTACATCAAAGGCAAAACTAGAACGAGAACAAGAAACAGGCACAAGAATTAAGAAACCAGGAAAACAAGAACACGGGTTGAAAGGCTCAGTAATGCGTACTTAACGTAGCGTAATACTTCGCACCGCAAATGCATCGGCGCAGTCCTTAAATAGGCAAGCACAATGTTCTCTAATTGAGTTCAGGTGCAGCTTGTTCACGGCGCGCATGCTGGAGTCCACTTGGTGCACGTGGAGCCTGAGGCGTGACTTCATGTGCACGCACCACAGCGAACAGGACTGACAGAACCCCCTCCCAAAGAGCTCCCTCCGGGAGTGAAAATCCATTATGCTTGGCCCCGGTGGGGGTTTGGGCTCAGGCTCTGGACACGACTTGGGCTCCTGGCTAGGAGTAGGCTTGACCTCGGGACTTGACTTGGACTCTGAGCCAGAATCATGCTCAGACTCTGGACCTGACTTGAATCTTGGACTAGGCTTGGATCCAGGACTGAAGGTGGCCTCAAGCTCCAGGCTGGATTCGAGCTCTGGAGATGAGTTGAGCTTCAGCGATGACTCTGGCTCCAGCTCAGGAGATGACTCAGGCTTGGGCTCTGAATCTGGCTTGGGCTTGGGACTGGACTCCAGCTCTGGAGACGATCTGAGCTTTGTCGATGACTCTGGCTCCAGCTCAGGAGATGACTCAGGCTGGAGTTCTAGAACTGGCTTGGACGTATGGCTGGACTCGAGCTCAGGAGATGACTCAGGCTGAAGTTCTGGAACTGGCTTGGACGTATGGCTGGACTCGAGCTCAGGAGATGACTCAGGCTGAAGGTCTGGAACTGGCTTGGACACAGGGCTGAGCTCAAGCTCAGGAGATGACTTGAGTTCTGGACTTGGCTCTCTTTCAGACTGTGGACTTGGCTCAGGTACAGGCTCGAGCTCTGTCAGCGCACTGCTTTGGTCCAGGTTAGGACCTGGCAATGGGATGACACAGACGCCTTCCTGGTCGGGCAGTGGCAGGACAATGCAGACGTCCTCCTGGCCGGGTGAGGCAGAGGTCATTTCGACATCCTCTGACATAGGTTCAGGAACAGGCTCAAGTTCTGGCCTTAACTCTGGCACCAGCACTGAAGCTGGCACAGGTGCCGACTCTGGCGCTAACTCTGACACAGGTTCTGATGCTGGCACTGGCTCTGGAGTAGGCTCTGATGCTGGCTCTGGAGCAGGCCCTGATGCAGGCTCTGGCAGTGGAGTAGGCTCTGATGCAGGCTCTGGCACTGGAGCAGGCCCTGGCGCAGGCTCTGATGCTGGAGCAGGCCCTGATGCAGGCTCTGACACTGGAGCAGGCCCTGAAACAACAGGTTCTGACACAGGGCCTGGCACTGGAGCAGACACTGGCGCTGACTCTGGCTCTGCCTCTGGCATTGGAGCAGACATTGGTGTTGACTCTGGCTCCGCCTCTGGCACTGGAGTAGACACTGTCTCTGGCTCTGCGTCTGGCACTGGAGCAGACACTGGTGCTGACTCTGGCTCCACCTCTAGCACTGGAGCAGGCATGGATTCTGATACAGACGCTGGTTCAGGCATTAATTCAGGTGCTGGTTTTGGCTGAGAAACCAGCTCATAGGAGGCAGCCTCCAAGAGGGGCTCAGGAACAACAGCCTCCTCTGCTGTCTCTACATCAGCCACTAGGAACGATGGTCCAGCCACTGGAACGATGGTCTTCTCAGCTGAGTTGGCCACTGGAGGGAGCTCTGGAGCGATGGCCTCCTCAGCTGGGTTGGCCACTGGCATGATTGCCCCTCCCCCAAAATTTTCATGGGGTTCCTTCTTTTCTAAGGATTCGAAAATGAACTTGAGCATGGCAAAGAAAGTCTGTGAACTTCAAAGACACGGATGCTCAACATGAATCAGGTAATCCACTCACCTGCATGCTTGTCCAGCAATAAACGTTAATATGAAGCTTACCCAGGTGGGTTCGGGTGGTTTGGGCTCTTGGAGATCCTCATAGAATAAGTCACACTGTAGCTTGAATTCCATAAGGTGATTTATTCCATAGTAGATTGCCAGAGCCTCCAGTCAGTCTTCAGCCAAAAATACGAAGCAAGGGGCTGAGACAGGGAAACCTGGAAGCGGTGTGGGATCGCGTACTGAAACACTTCTGCTACATCCATTGTATGGCGAAGTATTCTGTCAGGTACGCGAGGGAGGTGGATGTATGTGCAGAAGTGTTCAGTTTAATAAAGTGCATATCGTGGCGCTTGAAAGTTTGTGAACCCTTTAGAATTTT
>JAOANJ010000022.1:21167710-21180906 GCA_026413345.1 Ariopsis seemanni | reverse complement strand
AGGGCTGGCTGGCTCAGCGGGGCAGCTCGAATGCCAACTTTGTGGTCGATTTTAACTCTCAAAAATATATATTTTTTTAATTCCCAATTATGCAGCATACAAGAGTCAAGGATGGAGGTACTATCCACTCAGAAATGTATTTAAAAATAAAGGTTCTGCGATCTGCTTTCATGTTACAGCATGTTACAAAGCGCTGACACTGGAGACTCCTTCTGTAAATGTCAAATAAACGGCTCCTTATATACCAACTGTTATCGTACAAACCTCTGCGAATGAGCTGTTACTATAGCAACAATAATGTTAGAACAAGGCAATGCTGTTTTAAAAAAATCATCAGCTTCCAATCAATGAGATTTGACAATTTATCATTTGCTGATGTCCTCATGTCAAATCACATTCGAAGCAGGTGTTTCGATATAATTTGAGTTATTAATTTTGGACATAAAATTAGCACGGGGTTATTTGTAGCATAAATATTAATATTCATACATTTATATTTCAATAATTAAGTATGATGTTGTCATAACAATGTCATGATTATTACTGCCGTAACAAACGAGGCCGTTAATGCCGATGTGGCTCTCTGAAGCAAATTTTTTGCACCACTTGCATATCATCACACGTGGTTAGGAAAAGGTTATATGTCACTCCATGTTTCTCTGTAATCACAATCAAACCCCCGTTTCCCTCCCAGCGTCTCCGAAACTCCTGAACTGCACCCTGTAATGATCGTAATCCGACGTTAATTTCACACTTGTTCAAAGCTTGGAGTCAGAGGGGGCCGTTTATAATCAACCCCATGAGATTTAGCTAAGCACTGCTAGCTCAAGTGGATAATTAGCAATCCATTTTCATATTGGCTGCAAAAAAAAAAGCACGGCACTTTTAGCGATATACTAAATTGAATTATTGCCAAGAAGAGTCATGGAGCTCAAGAAGGTAATTTAGGTGAACACCAAAAATTGTGTGAAAACACACACACACGAAATTGCAGTATCAATGAACAACATTGTTCAGCTTGTCTAATGAACACACATTTCCTTGTGCAATTCGACCTCATGTAACACACACACACACACACACACACACACTCTAGCATACACTCATCCATTCCCTCAGGTATGTGTGGGAGGGTGTTAATGCACCCCCAGGTGTGATTCATTACCCACAATTCATTTGGGATGCACTCCAGGGGAATAAAGCGAGAGCGAGTGAGTCTCCACTTCAGCTCGGCAAAATCGAACTCCACATTTGAAGTGGAATATCGTAATAAAGAGCACACACACTACACTTTGGAACACACACACAGTTGCTAAGCCTGAGGAAAACAAACTCAGAATGAAGAGCGGATAAAATAGCAAAGATCATTCATTTCTAATAAATTAAGAGATTACAGGGATTAAAATGCTCATTCTGTGTGGAGCTCTGTGTGTGTGTGCTTTAAGAAAGAAAGAAAGAATTCAGCCAGGGGAATTAGAAAAAAAAAACATCTCAATGGGGAAAAAAGTGCAAAACCATTTTTTTAAAAATAAAGCTAAAGATGAAAGAAAAAGAGAAAAGGAGAGAGAGACAGCCAGGGAGGGAGAGAGAGGGAGAGACAGACAGACACAGATAAAGACAGACAGTTTGTTAACTCGACTCTGATTAGTATGCAGCATTCATCGTCATGAGAGAAGGAAGTGTATATGAAATAAATTGAATGACCTTTACACTGCTCTGTATAATATATTGTGTGTATATATATATGTGTGTGTGTGTGTGTGTGTGTGTGTGTGCGCGCGCGCACGTGCGGGTCCACCTTCAGCCTAGATGCTATTATTCCACTGCACAATTTTTGCTTTTTTCTTTCTTCTGAATTCTGCGTATATTCTATAATTTGTAACTCTGTGACAAAAAAGTGCTCACCCTCAATGTGCTTCTCAAAATTGTTTTCTAAAAGGGTAGGGCCCTGAAAACATAGAACCCAGGAACCATAGGACCCTGTAAACATAGGACCATAGGTATGTCAAACCTATATCATAGAGTTAGAAGAGCATAGGTCCCTGGGAATATAGGGTGCTGATACCAAGGGACACTGGGAACATAAAACCTGACTACATACATATAAACAGTAGGACCCTAGGAATATTGGTCAATGGGAGGTGGTATATAGGACCCTGGGATAGGTAGAACACTGGAAACTAAGGCCCTGGAAACATAGGACTGGAGTCATGTCAGTCATGTCCATTCCAGGGAACATAAATCCCATGGGATACAAAACCCTAGGATACATAAAGCACTGGAAACAAAGGACCTTGAGAATGTAGGACACCAAGAACATAGGACCCTTGACATGTCTGTCCCTGAGAACATAAACATATGGGATACAAAAGCCTAGGACACATAAAGCAATGGAAAACAAGGCACTGGAAATGTAGAACCCTAAGAACATAGGACCCTAGGCATGTTGGTCCCTGGAAAAACAAGGACCCTGGGAATGTAGAACCCTAAAAATATAGGACATTCAGGATGTTAGCCCCTGGGAACATAATTCTTATGGTTTACAAGACCCTAGGGTACATGACACATTGGAAATAAAGAACCCTGGGAATTAGGACCCCAAGAACATCGGACCCTTGGTATGTTGGTCCTTGAAAACATAAAGCACATGGTATACAAAAGCCTAAGATACATAAAGCATTAGAAACCAGTGTATTGGAAATGTAAAACCCTAAGAACATAGGACCCTAAGCATGTTGGCCCCTGGGAACAAAGGACCCTGGGAATGTAAAAACCTAAAAACATAGGGCCCTAAGAAGGTTAGTCCTTGGCAACATAATTCTCATGATTTACAAGCCCCTAGGCTACATAAAGCACTGAAAACAAAGGACCTTGGGAATTTCTGCCTCTGTAAACATAGGGCTCTCAATATATAGGACCATAGGGAACATAAGGCCCTCAGGATATAGGAGCCAAGGAACATCGGTCACTCAGACCAAAAAAAAAAAACCCTGGAAATTGCCCAGGGTTTTTTGCCAGGCGGCTAAAAATTCCCACTAGATATAGGACAAGGTGCACAAAGCAGCTTTGTTCATATAAAGTCCAGTGAAGTTGCAATTACTTTGGCAGCACTCTGTAGAACTTATATGAGTGTAGGGTTCTGTTGTATTCTCTTGTATCCTGACTCTATAAACTCCTGATCTTGTGGTATCTTTTTGTCTTGCCCTCCACATGGCCTCCATCTCTCGATCCAATTTCTGGAGCAGCAGCATTGAAATGGAAATGTTTAGAGAGCTCTTAATTGATGTCAAATCACCTGGCGCGACGAGACACTGGATTACTGTCAGCAAATTGGCCTCTGTGCTTCATTTGGCTGCATACTTAAGTCTCTCTTACACTCTTCTCTTTGAATCAAGTAATGAATAGGATCCATAAATCCCAAAGCAAACAGGAGAGGGAAAATAACATGGCTATTACTGTGCAAAGCAAATGGATGCTGCAATATGCTAAGTTGAAATGTTTTGTGTCGTGAGCTGGTGCAAAAGCATACATTATTTAAACTGCACTTAAACTCAGCACTAACCTGTGAGGATATCTGTGAATCACACCATTAGGACTCCTATACGACCTCAGAGATTGAGATACACTTGCTTTGTCTTTTTTCCTCCCTTTGATCACATCAATAAAAGTAGCACACCTCCTGTTCATGGGGTCAGTAAATTGGTATTTGGTCTAACATACATCTTTAAAAATGACTCTACCAGGAGTGCTAGATGCTAGCATTTAATCATTCACCTCAAAAGGTGAAAGCAGTCCACAAGATCCTCAACCCAAATATGTAGATTTTGCAAAAATATCCTTCTAACTTTAAATTATCTCTCAGATTTACATCCAAATATTTGGCAAACATTAAGCTCTAATAAACTAAGAAAAATAAACAGAATGGTGTTTTCATGGACTCTTGTTATGATGTATTGTGAAGGGAAGTAAACATCATCCAAAGAGCACCAGATAGAGAACCTGGAACTTGCAGAATGTAGGGTTTATAGCCATAGTTTATAAGGCCCTAGCAATATAGGGCACTAAGAACATAAGACCTGAGGCACATACAGTAGAAGTCTTGCAAAGTAAGAGCCTCGGAACATAGGACTTTGTGATTGTAGGACCCTGAGAGCATAGGAACCTTTGACTTTTGGGTTCTCGGAACATAGGTTCTAGGGAACATAAAGCCCGAGGAGAATAGGAGCCTAAGAACTTAAGACACTGGGACTGGAGGAGCCTGGGTACATAGGGCCCTAGAAGAATCAAACCCTAGGAACATAGGACCTTTGGAAATAGGGTGACTAAGTAGGATCCTAGGAGCCTAATGTACTATGAATACTGTTCTTAGGATTTTCATTTCTGATTCACATCTCCTAGATGACTCCTAGAATCCTAGAACCTTGAACTTAACCATCCAAAGAACTTTGAGGAACTCCTGTTTGTATTTTTCCACAAGTTTCCATTGATCTGTCTGTATTTCTGAGTCTTCCTATAGTGGTTCCTGTACAGAGGCTAGAGAAGGATAAAAAGCTACATGTTTTCATCCCTCTCTACAGGAAACACAGAGTCAGCACTCTTTCTGCTCTGCGGAGGAGGAAGAAGAAGACAGAAGAAGAACAACAGGGTGTGTGTATGTGGGAGTTAAAATGAGAAGAACTCTCAGGAATCTGCAAATCCTGCCAAAAACTCGCCTCTGGGTTGCCAGCTTTCAATTCCTGATGGTTTTGCACATTTTTTGTACTCAAACTGAACTGAAACACTTGTTGATGAGCTGAACAAGGTGTATTCGAACTAGAGGTGGGAATCCTACGAGTCAAAGCTATTTCAATTCAGTATGCCACAATGCAGTTTTAAATGCAAATCTCAAAGCATTGAGGGAAGTCAATGATGAATTTTTACTGTGTGACCTCTTTTTATTTTTAAATCAAAAAACTAAAATGCTGTACCTCAATTCTAGTATGTGCAAGCTTGGGGTTACAATAATGAAACTTGCAATTTACTTTCTTTTGGTCTTTTCACATCATCAAAATCCACAAAGGGACCAAAAAATAATTTTCCAAGCAGAGGCTACAATTCTGAGTTTGGTTATCAACATGTCTGCTAGCTAGCTTCTCAAGCTTTTTAACATTTGTAACATAGTGCACTTGCTTATGTACACCTTCAGATTTCACCACCCAATTGGTGTAAACTTATGGCCAAGTTTGTTTTTTCCCCTGCATCTTTTTTTTTTCAGGAAGAACAAACCATGCAATGGATTAACCACTGCTCATTGCAATTAAAGGTTAAAGCTTTTGTTCACAAGCTTGACATTGGATTCCTTGCAGACTTGGGATTTGAACCAGTTACTAGCACAGAACAGACATTTTTCCTTGAAAAGGCACTTTTGGAAATGCACAAGAAGACATACTGCCATTAATGGCTGTCAAAAACCCATTTGAATGAACTAACATGGCATCCCCCATCTCTCTCTGGGGGCTAAAAGAACACTAAAATGGTTGAGAATTTAGAAAAAAAAAGAAAAGAAAAAAACTCTTCTCAATAACAGACACAGAAAGAACAGGCTATTAACATTTTCAAACATTTTAGCAATAGTAAATTAGTGTAATTAGAAATATTAAACTTAAGGCAAGGGTTCACCAATTTAACCCAAAAATGGTCTTGGTCTTTGTATTTTGATAAAGGACAACTTTGACCTGTATGCATACCACATCCAATGCCTTGAGCAAGTTCAATACTTTTGTGTGAAGCCCTTTGCATTTTAACCTAAAGGTCTTCAACTCAGCTAATTTTACTTGGTCAAGTAGGAAATTTGAATCTATATTTATGATTTGTGTAAGGTTCAGAAAAAAAGACCTACAGCCATAAATGAATAAAATATTGGGAAGGTGGAACATTCTAGCCTTTGAGGAATTATCCTAGTAGTTCAAAGAAAAGAATCAATCTGGGATATGCATTAAAGAAAAAAAAACATGAAATATAGTACTGAAGGACAGAGACAGAAAGACAGACAGACAGACAGACAGAGAGACAGACAGAGAGAGTTTGATTTAAAGAAATTCTGCTCTCTCAGAAAAAAAAAACAAAAACAAAGAAAGTTTGGATTCAATCATTTCAGAAGATGGTATCAGAGTGTGTTTGAACTAAAAGTTAATTGTCTTTGGCCAATAATGTGTACCTCATTCCTCAGAAAAACAAACCCAACTACCAGCCACTGTTTAGTCAATAATCTTCACCACTTTATTCCACTCTCTATATTATGCAAGGGAACCTTTCAACCCCAAAATTCCAGTCTGACTCAAAATACACTAGCGGGATCAGCCATGGACCAAACACTCTTGAAAGCAGGACTTATCATTGACTACCTAATCCCAAACACTCCAGAGGAATGACAGAATGTTTGATCTGGAAACACTTAGATCTAAATAACCATAAACAATCAAATCCTTAAACACTGCAGACAAAATACAAGTCATAGGCCATGTGACCGCAAACACTCCAGAGAAAGAGAATGCAAATTGTCTGACACCAAACACTTCAGAGGTAAAACCATCCATGGCTCTTCTGACACCTAAGAAATATCAAGCACTGTGGAATCCCAATATTTTAGAGGCAGTACCAATAACAGGTTGTGTAACTCCAGACGGTCCAGAGAGAGAACAATCACAGACTATCAGAAACTCCAGGGAAAAGGGGTTTAATTCATGGGGTTCAGTCCAAACCCTTCAAGGCCCAAAGCCCAGAAATTCGATGAGCATGACCAACCATGACCACAGTCACTCCAAAAGAAGAATCTCTCAGAGACACACATGGAAGGACCAATACAGGTTCATGTGACTTCAGAAACTCCATTCACAGTAGTCACACAGTATTTGACTCCAAACACCATCAAATGACATCTCAGCTTGATCCCAGAATGCTCCAAAGAGAGAAAAACTCAAAGATTGTTGGACAGAGATTGGACCCCAACCATTCTACAAGAAGCACTGCACCAGATCTGAGATCTTTGGCCCCTGAAACACTTTAGACAAACCATAGAACACCAACCCCATAAAAACCAACCATGAGCTCCAAACTCTGCAGAGGATCATCATGGATCATATGTTGGACCAGTAAACACTCCAATCACAGACTATCTGACCCCAAAACATTCTTGAAGAAGGATCAATCACTGCAAATACTTCAAGGAGAAGGCCAACAGAACTATGGGAACAAGGGAACAGAAATGACACTGCATTATGTCTGTATGTACACATAGAACCACATTATTCTTCTACTTCAAACCTCATTTCTAAAACTCTTCTGTTGATGGATGTATCTAAGTGGCTCTTAAAATGACTGACATAAAAGTGAATAGAGGTGGTTGTTGTTGTTATTCTGTAAAGCCACACTGTAAGTGCACTCCACACACTCAGAGCATTCTTTAATAATAAAACACACACTAGGCATTGTGCTCTGAAGGCGAGTTTGAACATTATATGACTGAAAACCAAACAACTCATTAGAGCAACATCCTCTTCTGGTCACATAAAACAAAGCCATGGTCATGTTTCATTATTTAAAGCCTCGCTCTGTGTGACATCGCTGGAGGTCGTCTCTCTCACTGGCATGTTTTCATTTCTATCCTTTGTTTTGTCACTATTAACTAGCATGAACAACATTACTGGCAGCAAGCTCTCAGAATCAGAACAATCACAACCCACACTGAACAGCAAACACTGCCAGTCAGATCTAGAGCCAAGGAAAAATAGCAAAGTTGGACCAGTCAGTATCAGTGGACTTGGATGCAAACAGACCTTGCATAATTGGATTAAAAGTAAACCAGCAATCAGACAATCAGGACAGGCATGAACAGAACTGCAATGAAGCAGCATAGACCCAGCATGGTGCATTTTAGTCAATCAAACCTACTGCCAAATAAACATATCTCAAATCAGAATAATCTGAAAATGGACTATAGCCAATTACATTAAGAGCAGACCAACAAACAGCCAATCAAGAAAGATTTGGCATGTCCAACTATGTCCTGGGATCGACTCTGAAAGAAAAGTTTATTCAAATAAACCAACAGCCGAACAAATCAGAATCAGGTGAGTTGGTGGAAAATTGACCTTCGCCAATTGGACAACATGTCAGTTGATGATCCCAAGATTTTTTCCAACCAGCAGACATACCACACACACACATAGCTAACATAGCAACATTCACGACTAGCAAAATCTGGCCAATGGAAATCAAGATAATTAATTGGAAAATTGGGAACAAACTACATCTAAAGCTGAGCATCTTTTTGCCAGAATTTAATGCAACAATTTTTGAATTAGAAACAGACTAGCTGTACTTTGCAAACATCAACTATTCAGATTAAGAAGCAAGGAACAATTAAGCAATCATGACAGAGCAACCCGATCCAACTGTCAAGTAAAAACAGCCGAGTCACACTACAGTTTGCTTATCCACAACTCCACTGTGTCACCTTGAGCCAGTTAAGAGGCTATAAGTGACGGACCAGTCAGGACCTAAACATACTGCCTGGGCTCTGCCTATGCTCTGTCCTTGACTGTATTTTGTAAACAACGTCTCAAAGATGAGACACGTTGCGGTACAATAAACACATGTATTTACTTTAATAGAGTGAACATAATGTCATATGCTCCTTTGTTAGATGAGCAAGTAAAGGCTATAAAGTTTAGCTCTACACATAAACAGTATAAAATATGATGACAGAATGCTAACTCACTTTAAATAATCAGGAACAAAGACAAGACAAGACACGCAACCACTCAGCTTACAAATGACTTTTCTCATTAAGATCCATCTACGTATCTATCTCCATAATTAATGGATCAGAGGTAGAGTAATTTCTCAGACTCTTGCTAATTACCTCTGTGGCGTGATTAAAAGCTGAACAGATTTATAACCAGTCACCCAAAACAGAAGCACTAGGAGGCAAAGCCTGCTTTTAAAACTTGCTGAGAGTTGGAGTAAACATCCCACTGTCCAGATTTTTCATCCAAGTATGGATATAAAAATGTAACAATTATGAAAATGTATTTAAAACCAATCACTTTTATTACATTTTCATATGCATTTTGGCTTCTTTTGTACTTTTTTTTCCATTCCAAGCTATAAAGTGCAAGTATATATTAGAAATAATACAACAAATTTCTATATATATATTTTTTTTTACAATTTTACAATTAATGTATAATTATTATTTTTTTAATTCCAGTCATTTTTTCCTTATTTACTGGACATATAATTGTATGTCAGTTTATGAATATCTTTCTTATTTACACGTTAAGTGTATGTTTTCTTTTAATGAATCATTTTACCATGAATTATTGATGAATGGATGGATGGATGAATGGATGGATGGATACAGATGCTAGGGGCATTTAATAAGTTAAAAAAATATATTGTTGACAAATTGCTGTTGTTAAGATGAACAATGCAGTTTAGCACCTGCTACTATAAGAAAATGATCCATTTCTGGTTGGTAACAGTAACTCTTCTGATCATTCTGATCTGAAATATTTTTCTATAATAGCAACAGATGCTGGTTTGTAACCATAGTCATGAATGAAAGCCAATACTAACATGACCATTAAGAAATCCCAAGCACAGTGAGATTCCAAAACCATAGCCATTCGAGGTTAAGAGAGTTCACCATTGCTTCAGCATATCAATGAATTCACCCTCCCTTTGGTCGAAAGCACACCATGCCAATTAGCAGGAATTTAACCATCAATTTAACAGTAAATTGTAACATAATGAATGAGTAACTGTCTGATCTTACAACCCCTGATTGAAATGATCCACTAATTTCACACTGTTGGGGACATTATAATGAGTATCACTGCAGACAATTGCTTGTCTTTATCACTGTTTGTTGACCTCTTGCACTCATTAAACCTCAACATATTATTTTCTGCAGCAATAAAAAAAAAAGAATTAATATTGCAAACGTGTCCTGATAATAATTGGTGCAGATGCAGGTTTGAGGGGCAGAGACGTGTTTATTCAGAGTGTTTAGAAGCTGCAGTTAACCTCGGCCAAGGTCGCTTATTTCAGCTGCCGTTCTCCATTTTCAGCCTTGTTGTGGCCTTGTATTGCTTTCGCTGAATCCTATCAGCCTTGCCATTACCCACAAGGCTTTCTAATTTCGCTTGATTTGAGCCAATGGTGGTGGCGAGTGAAAGGAAATTGCAGGGTCACAGCTGAGAAAGCAAAGGTGTGTTACAGAACGAGTATGTGTTGCTTTGTTTGGTTCTTGTTTAACATTTTTAAATAAGGCTTGTTGGAATTCATGGTCAGTCCATTTTGTTTGTTTGTTTTCCCCTCTCTCTCAGCAACAAGAACCAGGGCTTTATGTCATATTATGTGTAAAAGTAATTTCTTGTCGTTATGAGCCATGATCTGGGAGCTGAAGAAAAATGGAGCAGCTATACAAGTGTTAAATTCCTCTAATCGCAAAATCTAATAGCAATAAAAAGCTAATGAGCTCTGATATGATATACTAGCTGGAGGACTAAGTATTATCGAATGAATATAAATGAAGTTAGCCCGAGTGTATAACATAGCAAGAAATAAAACAGTAATGATAATGTAAAGAATCTAAAGATGTCCATTGTCTCTAGACCAAAGAAGACAGAAAATGACTCCCAGTCTTCTCAGTTACAAAGAGGACATTATCCTTTCAAATGTTCATGAAAACAGCACCCAATTAACTATGATTTCAGATCAGACCTTTGAGAGGTTTAGAGCCTCCCCATAGACATATTATGAACCACTTCTTCAAATAACAGTTATTGTGTAACTGTCAGTCTCATGTCTAATTCCTGACAGCAAAATAAGATCAATTTAAGGCCAACAAAAGACATTCAGACTACCAGCAAATTTGATTGATGTCCCGTTATCGTCCACACTGACAATTTATTTTAGAAACAACAAGCTGTTCCGTATTCTTTCGCCTCTGTGCACTAAAACAATGCAGACAGCATATGGAGCTCATCTAATTAATGCAAAAATCAGCCATTAATCACGTCATACAAACTAGCATGTAATAATCTGGATTTAATGAGCTATCAGCATGCCATGACAGATGACACATTTCTCTCAGTGTAAGCAAGCTGGTAGATCTGCAGGGAGGGGAGGTCTGTTTGAGAATTTGTCCATTCATCTGTCCAAATAGCCATCTATCCATCCATGTATGCATCTGTCCGGCTGTCCACCAGTTCACGCTACTGTTATCTGTTTACTTATTTATGCAATTATCCATCCACAACTCCAGCCATCCAGGCAGCCATCTATCCATTCATGTGTTTATCTAAATGCTTATTGATCAACCTATTTACTCATGGAATCCATCTATCCTTCCATCACTCCACCCATCCATGCAAGTGTCTACTTAGCCATCTATTTACCCATGCATTTATCTAATGGTCCATTCATACATTCACAATTTATTATTTCATGGAATCTATCAATCAATCTATCCATCCATCCATTTATCTATTCAAGTGCCCACCTAGCCATCTGTTCCTCCATGCATTCATCTAACTGTGGATTGGTACATTCATTTTTTATAGAATCCATCCATCTAAGTTTCCAATGATCCATTTATTCTTTCATGGAATCCACCCATCCATCCATCCATCCATCCATCCAAGTCTCCAATGATCCATTTATTCTTTCATGGAATCCATCCGTCCATCCATCAGTCCATCCATCCATCCATCCATCCAAGTGTCCAATGATCCATTTATTCTTTCATGGAATCCATCCATCCATCCATCCATCCTTCCATAACGCTTACTAAATGGGTTAAATAGGAACTTTACATATTTTAGCCCATATTTAAATTAAGGGATTTATAAAATAATAACTAAAAAAAGATCTATTTATTTTATATACAAGATGACTTAAAATATTCATATTGGTATCAGGACACTAGACATGATATAGCTGGATATAAAACAAAGAAAGAAAAAAAAGGAAAAATACAAGGCTGACTTTATTTTCCTTTCTATGAGCTGCAGATTTTTTTTTTTAAATCAAAGCATTTTAATCCATCCAAAACTCTACCCTTTGGATTGCAATGTAATTGCATCACACTCAAAGCATGTACTCATTCTAAATATCCATACTTATATAGAGAGTCTGTATTCCTGCAGGACTGCAGCATTTTTTCCCCTAAAGCTGCTCATTGAAGAGAGATGTGAACATTAGCTTATGTGCTAAATCATGCGTGGTACTCAGGAGAGAGGAATCAGAGAACCCTCTCGTCTTCTCTCATGCGAGTTTGAGACTAATTCCGTTGCTTGGCCATCCATAGCCATATCCATATCATGCTCAGTGATATCCTGGTCAGTGATTGGATTTGATGAACCAGTCAGTGGTTCCATTCTACTGATCCAAAGATTGTAAGTTCAAATCCCAAGACTGCCAGAGAGACACTGATGGTCCTTGAGCAAGAACATTGATCCTCACAGATTTGTTCACTTGTAAGTCACTTTACACATCATTCATTCATCTTCAGTAAGGTCACTGTTGGACCCTGAATGGGATGGGATACCAGTCCATCACTGGAAACAATATACATTCATTAGCTAAGGGCAATTAGGCATAGCCAATCCACCTACCAATTTGTTTTGGGAGGTGGGAGGAAACCAGAGAACTGGAAAATAACCCATGTTGACATGAAGACACAGTGGATCCAGAATCTATCCCTGAAACTGAGAGACAGAAGTGGGAACACACCATACATAGGATTCCATTCTCTGGCAGGTCATACACTCATTCACACCTAGGGGCAATTTCGAATCATTAGTTTACCTACCAGTTTTTGGCAGGTCGAAGGATAACTCAAGCTTAGTATCAAACTTGGAGTTGTTAAGCAGCACTACCCTCATAATGCTTCTGTCTAGTTTTGTGCACAATGTTCTCTCTTTTACTGCTGCACTTTTTTTAAAAAAAAGTCCCATTTATCACCATTAAGAGCTCTTTAATTTGTCCCACTGAGGAACCATGGTGGTGTAGTGGTTAGCGCTGTCGCCTCACAGCAAGAAGGTCCGGGTTCGAGCCCCGTGGCCGGCGAAAGCCTTTCTGTGCGGAGTTTGCATGTTCTCCCCGTGTCCGCGTGGGTTTCCTCCGGGTGCTCCAGTTTCCCCCACAGT
>JAOANJ010000022.1:20970292-20980306 GCA_026413345.1 Ariopsis seemanni | reverse complement strand
GCTGGAATAGGCTCCAGCTTGCCTGCGACCCTGTAGAACAGGATAAAGCGGCTAGAGATAATGAGATGAGATGAGATCTTAAGTTACTATAAACATGCAAGTAAATCCATTTTGTTAAAAAAGCCACAACAGTTTTGAAGTACAAAGTTACAAGTCTTCTGAAAATACCAAGATTCCTAGTTGTCATTAATGCAGCATCAGACTGTAAAACCCTCCATTAACACCATTAGAGCAGTGTTTCTTTCCCACTTTAGCACACATGATGTAGCTCATTAGCTCATTAACACAACTGATGGAGATGTTAGAGACATAGGAGGACTAAAAGACACTCCTTTTAGACATACTGCATTATCCAGAGTGAAAATTCATGTGTTGTTTTTGTTCGATAAACATCCAACAAGCAGTGACTAGCCAAATCTGTAAAATCCTATTGCTTTCACTCTTGAATGAGGTCTTTAAAAAACCCACACATATTTTAAACCCATGAAAAGCAGAAATGGGGCTTTTTTTCTTGCCATATCTCTGTAAACAAGCAATCCAGATCAAATATTCTCCCCTCGCTTTTCTTCTCCCCTCCTGTGTTTTCAGCGGTCTTCTCAACTGCAGAGGACAAAAACACAGATAAGGAGCCTCTTTCATAAATCAAAAACTCAAAACACTTACACACAGAAACAAACTCATTCATCTGTGTGTCTGTGTCTGTGTGTGTGTGTGTGTAAGAGACAGAGCATGTAGTAGCATCTCTCTTTCGAGTAGTGTGAACCGATGCGTTATGAGCACATTATTCATGGTTTCATTACAAAGCCGAACTCAAACTGATGAGAGTAATTAATCTGGCATGTGTCTGTGTGTGCTCCTCTTCGTTAGTAGCACTGACTAATTCTGTCCTTTGCTGCAAAAAAAAAAATGAATACAGAGAAGCAATTAGAGATAGCCGTTAAAAAGTGGAGGATAAAAAAGTGCTCAAAGTTCTAGTAATTCTGCAGGCTGTTGGTGAATCCTTTCTCTGGATCTCTAAATGTTCTGAGTGAGATGGCACCGGATTGATCCTTTCTCTGGAATGTTTTGGGTGAGACGGCACCTGATTGATCCTTTCTCTAAAGTGTTCTGGTTGACATGGCACCTGATTGGTCCTTTCCCTAGAGTGTTCTAGTTGAGATTACACCTGACTGGTCCTTCCCTGGAGTGTTCTGAGTGAGATGGCACATGATTGGTCCTTTGTCTGGAGTGGTCTGGGTGAGATGACACCTGATTGATCCTTTCTTTGGAATGTTCTGAGTGAGATGGAACTTGATTGATCCTTTCTTTGGAATGTTCTGGTTGAGATGGAACTTGATTGATCCTTTCTCTGGAATGTTCTTGGTGAGATGGCACCTGACTGATCATTTCTCTGGCATGTTCTGGGTGAGATGGCACCTGATTGATCATTTCTCTGGCATGTTCTTGGTGAGATGGCACCTGATTGATCCTTTCTCTGGCATGTTCTGAGTGAGATGGCACCCGATTGATCCTTTCTCTGGAATTTTCTGGGTGAGATGGCACCTCATTGGTCCTTCTCTGGAGTGGTTTGGGTGAGATGGCACATGATTGGTCCTTTCTCTGGAATGTTCTGGGTGAGATGGTACTTGATTATTCATTTCTCTGGCATCTTCTTGGTGAGATGGCACCTGATTGATCTTTTCTCTGGAATGTTCTGGGTGAGATGGCACCTGATTGATCCTTTTTCTGAAATGTTCTGGGTGAGATGGCACCTGATTGATCCTTTCTCTGGAATGATCTGGGTGAGATGGCACCTGATTGATCCTTTCTCTGGAATGTTCTGGGTGAGATGGCACCTGATTGATCATTTCTCTGGCATGTTCTAGGTGAGATGGCACCTGATTGATCATTTCTCTGGCATGTTCGTGGTGAGATGGCACCTGATTGAT
Source organism: Ariopsis seemanni (assembly GCA_026413345.1). Classification (NCBI taxonomy): domain Eukaryota; kingdom Metazoa; phylum Chordata; class Actinopteri; order Siluriformes; family Ariidae; genus Ariopsis; species Ariopsis seemanni. The sequence goes on along the minus strand of JAOANJ010000022.1, from coordinate 20,978,378 downwards.
CCTTTCTCTGGAATGTTCTGGGTGAGATGGCACTTGATTGATCATTTCTCTGGAGTGTTATGGGTGAAATTGCACCTGCTTGATCCTTTCTCTGGCATGTTCTTGGTGAGATGGCACCTGATTGATCATTTCTCTGGAATGTTCTTGGTGAGATGGCACCTGATTGATCATTTCTCTGGCATGTTCTGGGTGAGATGGCACCTGATTGAGCCTTCTCTGGAATGAGTGAATCATGGTCAAGGTAGAAAGATCCACTGACTCAAACACTGATTTGCTGAAGAAGAGTATATTATGGTCAAGGTAGAAAGATCCACTGAATCAAACACTGATTCACTGAAAGAGAGGAATGAATTACCATCAAGCTGAAAAGATTTACTTACCCAAACACTGATTTGCTGAATGAAAGTGGAGCGAATCATGGGCATAACCTAAAGATTCACTGATTCAAACACTGAACTGCTGAACTGTGCAACTGAAGGAAAAAATCCAAACGAATCAATTAAGCAAAATGACATTAAAAAGACATAAAAAGTTTAACTCTGTAAAAGAATAGAATGAAAATTCGAATACTGACCCCCGCCCCCCAAAATAAGTGTTCAGCAATTTTTTTTAATGATTCATTCATTAGCATGGCAAGGAACATTAGAAAATATAAAATGCACTACAGCACAAACACATTCTTGTATTTATTTTTTTTAAATTGCATTACAGAGGAGACCTTTATCCCAGAACATGTGTAATATAGTAAATATAAAAAGGATTTTTTTTTTAAAGGTTATTCTGTTCTTTAAGCAGATAAAATAAGATTTTTCAGGCAAGGTTATTTCGCCTAAAAGGCACTGATCTGGAATTTGAGGAAAACTTGAAAAGAAAGAAAGAAAGAAAATAAATCAACTAAAATCAAGGCCACTGTGTCCACTTTGTGTTAAAACAAACAGGTCATAAGATGTGTGGCTCAAACCTGTGTGTGTGTGTGTGTGTGTGCGCCCACGCATGCGCTCATGTAATTACTGAGCACCAAACACACACTGACTCCAGAGATTGAAAAAGCTTACTTTTATCACCACTTTAACATTTTTCTGTGTGCGTGTGTGTGTGTGTGTGAGAGAGAGTGAGAGTGAGAGAGAGAGAGAGAGAGAGAGACGTCGTTCCAAAACAGATGGCTCACTGCATAATTCATAGTAAGCCTCTACGGCTAGTGCAAGGTCAGAGGATTTCGGTTTTCAGCTCATTCCATGAGCTTTTTGAATGAATAAGCAGGAATCTGTGACCGAACAAAGTCACTCATGGTTATTCATGATATTTCCTCTGTCCGTCTATCCATCTGTCAGTCGATCCGTCTACAAGTCCATCCTTATAGTTCTTTATTCTAGCACAGGCTAAACAAATCAAATGTAAACTCCAGCCAAGTTGAAGATTAAAATCCAAAGAAACGAGGTTATGCTGCATATATCACCTTTCATTTTTACCTCATTTCAGTTGTGTGGCCTTTCAGGAACTTTTGCCATTTCAGGAATGTCACACTTTGGAAATAAAGTACATGCTGCCTTTTATACAATGAATACCTGTGAGGATGAGAAAGAATGAACAATTTTTCATTCACCCCATTGTTAAAAGTATTTTTCAGCATTGATTTAATTTAACTTTCATTTACAGTTTGGTAATAAGTTATGGGGTGGTATTGCATGGTGGTGCAGTGGGTAGCATCACCACCTCACAGCTCGAGGGTCTTAGTTTGATCCTGATCTCACGTTACAGGCTATGTGGATATTTGTCTGGGTTTCCTCCGGGTTCTCTGGTTTCCTCCTACTTCCTTCCAAAATCATGTGACTAAGCAAAATTTCGCGTAATTTCGCTCATTTATGCTCGATTTTAAATACAAATACAGACAGAGCCTTCTGTTCGTACTCTGGTTCATTTTGTCTGTATTTTCTGAAAGCGTACAGATGTGTATCTGGTTGGACCAAACCATATTTCCAGCACCACCCCAAGTGTAGGCAAATAGTTCTAGTTAAGAAATGTTAAAAATGGCGGAACTTCTTAAGGAGAGGTTCGTAAAAAATTTTAAACATCTATACGATATCTATGATGCTGAGTCAACTTTTGCCTCTTTCTTAACAGGTACATTATTGTGACCTCCTTCACACCTTCGCCATACTATATTCTTCGTGTGCATCCACGTAACAAAAACAGTGTGACATATGCACCCACCGCCATGTTGGATAATATACAAATCCAGAATGCAAGGACATGTACATAAATATATTTTATAAACATTTTAATATTCTAATTATACTTGTTTTTATATTATTAACCCAACAAACCTTTACATTTCAAACAATAAAGATCTTTGACAAAATAGAGTACAAACGCAGTCTAAAAGCATCCAATAAAAACATCACTAAGCAAATAGTACTATTTTATGCTAATTCTATTTCCTTTTCATAAACAAAGTAAAATCGATGGAGATAAATTACACAAGGCACAGCACACTTTGACAATCTTATCAAGTTAAATCAGCTTCCAATATTTTTTTTCTTAAGTTCCACCAATTCACAAGTCCTATGGTATCTCTATTGCACTGCTCCATTTGAGATATTTGTAACCCAGTGAGTTCCGTCTGGAAACCACTTTCAGTGTCTCTCTCTGCTGGGAGGGTATCAGGCACAATTTCATTTGACTCTGGTATGTCTGTAAAACAAAAAGTGCATACATAAAACAAAAGTTACTGCACTGCAAAAAAAACTGAAAACTGAATTTGAGGTGAAAGTTCCTTAATACTAGTGAAATTATCTTGCTGCATGGACAGATAATTTTACCTGACAAGACATCTTGGAATAAATTGGTTAAAATCTAGATCTAGTTTTAATAATCTCAGAGTTGGTGTCCTGTATTCTTCTACACTGCAAAAATGATATATTAACAAGTTAGAACATCTTTAATATAGCTGAAATGAGCATTTCCTGTTAGAAAAATACAAAACACCAACTCAGAGATTATTAAAACTAGTTCTAGACTGTAACCAACTTATTCCCAGATGTCTTGTAAAGTAAAATAACACTGGTCTACAGCCAAAATGCTTCCGAAATAAATATAGTCAAACATTGCTAATTCTGGGTTGCTGAGAATGAAAATGAAACTTAAAATTGTTCATTGGCTCTAGTTTTCAAGATTGTCTCTATGAGTAACTCTATAATTAGATTTGGATAGTACTTACTTTTTTGGCAAAACAATGAATCATGCAATCTGAAGCTGGTATCGCATCATACATGATATCATGTTATTCCTAGAAGTCACTGATGATGCAATCATAAGTCAACTTACATCACTATGCTGAACAAATTGCTCTATATCAGCTCAAAAAAAAAAAATTATACAGTGCTATGCATTCAAGATTAAGTCTTTGCTTGACAAGAGATGCTCCGTTTCATGAATACAAGAGACAAGCTGCCAAAAAGCACTGAGTACACACTGAATAAGGACTAAACCTATTCAGTACTTATTCGTAATTGTTTTTTGCCATTTGGTTCATAATACATTTTATTTATATAAACTTTTTGCTAATTTTTCTACTGTTACATAAAGAGAACAGGTGAAATATCATGTAAACCAACCATAAACACATGAAGAGACCTAGGTTTACAATTGATACTTAAAACGTTACTATCTACACAATGTACATAGTATAAAACGTGAAATCTTAAATATCTTGGAAGCCGTAGCCAATCAGCTGTTTTAACTGTTGTATTTGAATTCAACACACTAAATTTCATAACAAGCAGACAACTTGTGAAAAATTGTTGACCAGTGTAATAGTAATTTAAGTTGTAGTAATCGGCGAGTTTTCACAACAGCCACGTTTTAGCAGCAGTCTGACAAATGTGAAGCACGTTTGTGAGACACAAACATGGTGTTTGCACATTGGGGTGGAAAAACTTGTTCCTGAGAACCTCTGCACAACTGTGGCTGATTTGACTGCTGTGGTTACTGATTTGAAGCACATAAAAGCAGTGTCGCAAAACAGGTGCAAATGCATGCCTTTCCACTGTTGAAGCAGTATTTTGAAAGTATTTGCCAGTTGACCCTTAAACTTGCATGGGTTATGGGAGTTTGTTGAGCTAACACCTTTTGTCTGTTTTACAGTAAGACTGCCTGAAACCGTGACGCAGCAAAAGGGGGAGACGTAAAAATGCGTATAAACGAGAGCCTCCGATCAATACTAGATAAGCCGTGGGAAGGAGGGGAAGGAATTCCAAGCCTTTGGAGTGATACCCCAGTGGATATGGGCAGAAGAGTGTGAGCGATAGACACTCTATTCTTTCTCCAACACAGGGTATGCTGCTATAACTCCACCTGTTGACTACACAGTTCCTTCCCTGAGCTTCAGCGTCGCCTTCGGTCTCGCACTGCACGTTGTTGAACACACAGATTCTGGTCTTTCCATTCAAACACGGTGTTGTTGCTCGTACATACATATACTGACAAAGAAGACTGGTGAAATATTATTTATTCTATATAAATTCTGTTCTGACTTGGCTCTATTTTTGCAACAGTTATTGGAGGACTTTGTGAACAAATTATATTGGTATTTCATACTGTGTGTTAACTCTCTCCCTCTCTTTTTATGTCAGACAGTATTAGTTAAATACTCTTGTGGGCTTTTTACTTTATGAAGGTGATCTAAATGATTCCTCCACAGAGATCTGCTTTTGCAGTATTGTGTACACCAGGCATGTCATTTACTGTTTAACTGTAGGGTTATTTCAGAATGATGCATCTTCAGACCTGCAGAAACACACTGTTTAAGAGATGGATGCTTGAGCAAGCCAAGATATGTGCCCTGTTCAGTAATTAGTTCCTCTAGCCCTGGGGTATATGGGGTTCTGACTGAGATCTACCGGTTATTTGACTGTTCAACATTCAACCCAAAAGGTAGCCCCCCCTCGCAAAAATGAAGAAGCAAATATTGTTCTTGTACTTGTCTGTTCTGCCAGTGTCTTAATCAGTGTTTTTGTGCCAGTCACTTATTTTCTGTTAATTTTTTTTTTTATTATTCTCCTCCTCTTTGGCTCTCCAAATTTGTATATGCATTTGAAGATCTTGTAAACTTTTGTCACTCGAGTGTTTCCATTCTTTTAAACGGACCAATCAACAGTGTCGATTGATTAGTGGATTAGCAGGGCTTGCTTGTTTTTAATGCCAGTGGCCTTCAGTCCAGTGATTTTTGTACTGTATTTTTGTAAATATTTCTGTAAATATTATTCACTTTTGTGTGTTTGCATACCTATTATTATAAAGACTAATATGCTTTTATGAAGCGGTATGTATTCTAAACTAACAAATTAACGTGTTTATATTTGTTCTCCTTTCTTGGCATGCCTTATGTCTGCTTCACTAAGTGTGCACTCTTACAAGAGCCTGCTAATTTCTGCTGGATACAGAAATTACTTACATTCGGTACATTTACTTATGCAAGTGGTCATTTCAGTGCAACAGTCATCATTACAATACGTTTTGGCTCATTTAATTACCTCATTTAAAAATTTCAGCTCTTTGTGCATTTATTGTGCTTAATTTCCTCCATTATATTCTAACAAACCTTTTTCTGGAAGCACACACTATATATTTAATCAAAATTGTCCAGTTATTTTATTTTATTTTTTTTTGGGTTGAGCATTATTTTGCACAAAAGGTGTGAAGGAAGTTGCTTCTGGTCGTTCTCCCCCTCGGGTCAGGGACAAAATTGGAACTCGATCTTGGTGTATATAGCGACTATATAGGGTGGTGTGCTCAAACTGAAGGCAGTGTCGATGCATCATGGAAGTATTTTATATTGTGCTTTTTGATTTGGGGTATTTTGATTGAGGTGCAGTGTGGGACCAAGTGTTCTGATTTTGTGCGTTTTTTTTTTTTTTTTTTAATTTGAAGTGCAGAGTTGAGCTGCTCCGCAAGAAACTAAGTGGCTGAAGGTGCATGAGTATGTTTTGAATGTGCACTAACAGGGTGGGACTTTCTTTTCTTATTGATAAGCACTATACTGGTTTGGTTATTGAAACACACTAGTGTTCTCTTGAGTACAGTAACTGGCGTGCTGTTCACAGCTGATAAAGGGGTAATTTACAGTGGCCAACTTGCTGCTTCATCCTGTTCTTTCAAATACACGGTCATTGGTAATGATGCAATTTGTATCACATGACACTGCTGTTGTTTCCAGAATCTGTCTGACAGGTTACCTTCACTATTCTCTCCTGCATCATTTCATCTTTCTCGCTCGCTGCTTCTTCTCCCCCTTTCCCATGCCAATTAAACTTCTACATTTAAAAAGACGCACACTATGCATCCTAGACATAGATAAGCCAGTAAGAGAGCTGAAATTTTCTAAGTGCGTCTTGTTACATGAAGAGCCTTGAAAATTAACCTTAATGATTGTTAGGCACGTTTCAACTTGGAGTTGAATAAAACGTGAATTATTTTGCAACCTTAATTGAAAACTGATACTGACTGTCATTAATTTCATCACCTTCACAAGTGCCAGAACTTATGTGATTATGTGGTTCCAGTTTTGGCCACCAAGGTGCTGGATATCCAAAAGGATCTTAACTGAATACAGTAAATGTTTTCACGAGTCTTGTATGCAGTGATATACAGTCAACTGTGCACCAGACTCTGAGAAGAGAATCTTTTGATTTTGCCAAATAAGATTTTGTAAAAGCTGTCTGTGTGGAGGAGAGATTAAAATCTAAGCTGAGCTCAAAGATTTAAACAGGATTTGCGAAAGTGGATGATAAGATTTTTCTTCTGGAATTGCTATTGTTTCACTTGTCTTGGGTTCTGTTGGGTTGTTTTTTTTTTTTTTTTTTTTTTTTTTTTTTTTAAACTGGCTGAAATCTTGTAACCACAAATAACCAGTGTTCTGATGTTCTGACCAGAGTAACATGACATTTGAAGATTATGCATTTTCCTGTTGACAAAGCAAGTGCAAAATGTGCTCCAGTGGTTGAAGTTTCTTGCACCTCGTGGTCATGTATCTTTTTAACTGCATTGTTCTTTCCAGTGTGCAGTGTAACGCCCTGTGTGTACTCTGTTTCAACCAACCGTATCACCTTCCATTATTATTTTATTTTATTTTTTCTTTTCCTTCTAATATTGTTCTTGAGATCTGATCTCCAGTGCCCTGATCAAGGCAGGATTACCTCGTCATATGACAGGTGCCTGTAGACTCCTTTGTGTCCGTGTGGTTCAAATTTGTGTTAAGTGAATGATGAGTGAGTAGTCAGCACAACAGACACATCAGTCTTGCACAATTCACACAGGATAATATGCTGGCAACAAAGACACTACCAGATGAACTATGGCAATACTACATTTCTGCCAGCTTATGTTTTGGTAACTATTTATTAGGAAACCTTTTTTGTACCTTGTGTGATATTTGTAAGTATGAAACCTAATATTCTGTGTACCATAGACAATTGTTTGAATGCTGTAAAGCAACAAATCATTTTTTGAAATTGCATTTCTGGCAAAGGAAGTCTGACATTGTACACTGTTGTGTTTAAGGCATTATATATTACTTTTTTTTTTTTTAATATAAACATGAATGTCTGTTTCAGGAGTAGAAAGATTGCCTATATTTTTACTCAGCTTGTGTATAATGTGTATATGTATTGTATATAAGCAGCACGCAAACACCCCTGCCCATTTCCCCATCATGTTAATCACCTGCCTTTCCTATCAATTTAATATGGTGGTGGGGTTTTTTTTCTTCATATTTTCTTAGACTTTAAGTAGGCTAATAAATTTTTAAACTTTTTGGTGGCTTAGTTTCCTGTTTTCTTCAGAGGCATGTGTAGATTCATCCTATCTCTTGCACACATGCGCGCCCACAAGTCAGCTGTAACATCAAACCACAGGTGAAGAAAATAACATTAACATTCTTTTAAGTGTTGCCAGGCAAAATAAACCTCGTCTGGTAGCATTTTATGATGAATATGAAGGAAGATATTGTGAAAAAAAAAAGGTACCCTATGGGTTTATGTGGCTACTGCTTATAATTGTTTTCTGATGCCATGTCTATACAGTTAATAAA
>JAOANJ010000022.1:20814100-20825397 GCA_026413345.1 Ariopsis seemanni | reverse complement strand
GTTCTTAGAACATTCTTGTGTTAGCTGGGTCAACATCATTTTTGATAACTTTATCTAAAGGTCAATGTTGGCAGAACCTGTCTATAACGTTTCTCTAACATTGACATAAACAGTAACAGTATAAAACGTTAGACCAACGTTCTGATAGCGTTTGTTGACAGTCTAACCTTTCCAGAACCTTGTGCTAATGTTACGCAAACGTTCTGTGTTAGCTGGGTGGCAATCTCCCTGACCAATCTCCAGCCTGCTGAGTGCTGGTTACTAGCGCAACATGCCTCGGCTTGTTCAACTTTTCTGGCCAGATCTTCCGCCAGGACCCCATCATAGGCTCTAGATAATTTTTCCTTTGATTGACTGTAGGCTCCGCCATCTTCCCCATCACATGCTATAAAAGCATTGTAGGCCTCATGCACATCCCAGTGCGCCTCAGCAACTCGTAGGTCTGATGAGAAAAGCCTGTCCTTTCTTCTCCATGTTACAGAGGTTAACAGCTCCTTAGCCACCTTGCTGTTGACTTCTACAAAGCATGCATACTGCAAGGTTCCTGTTTCATCAATGTCATCCAAAAGAAGCTGAAATCTGTTTCTGATTGCCACCTCCTACCTATCCTGTAGCTCAGCATCATTCTGGAGGTCCTTCCAATTATACCTTACACCCCTTGGTGCATTCCTCTTCTGTGCTCTGAGACTGAGGCACACTTTGACCAACACAGCCCTGTAGTCAGAACTGATGCTTGCTAGTGAGTTGTAAGCTTGGCAGACCAAAATACTGTTACACCATTTTCGTCGGACAAATATGAAGTCAATTTGCTGCCTGTACCTGATGCTGTTGGTATTTGGAGGGGAGATCCAAGTCCATAGTTTCTTTGGTGCTTTCTGGAACTGAGTGTTGCAAGCTATTAGTGCATGGTCTTCCATTAATTCAAGAAGATATTCTCCAGTCCTGTTAAATTCCTCATGGTATGAGAATGGCACCTCATTATTACCCAGGCATCCATTAAAATTGCCCAGGATAAGAAGAAAATTATAGGCAGGAACATCACTGATTGTGTCGCTAACATCTGAGTAAAATGATTCAATATCCTCCTCTGTTGCCGCACTTGTTGGTGAATAAGCTGATATAACCGATTGCTCCTAAGGTTGGCTAGCAGAATTCTACTGGAGAGAGACTTGACGCTCAAGAGTGCTTTCCTTGCATCTGGACTCAGAACTATACCCACCCCACCAACTGAGGCTTGTGCCGCATTGCACCAGGCTGATGACCTTATTAGGTACTGCCGGCCCATCTTGTGGTAGGCAGTGACCTGGGTCGGGTAGCTTGTGAATTATTCGAAGTTCCTGGACTCCCATAACTTCAATGCCATTCTTTGAAATATGATGTGCTAGCTCAAGCTGACCTTTAACTTCTCTGATTGTATGGGTGTTCATTGTAGAGAACACCATTTCTTTTTTGCATTTCAAAAGGGTAGATTTGGGATTCCTCATATTCTTCAGCCAAACCCCTCCCAGCAGGGTTTGAGGGAACGGCATCATGGTGCCTATAAAGGAGCAGTGTATCTGATCCCGCAGCAGTGCTCCTGCTCACTTCCGGAGCTGGCAGCCGTATAGGATTCATTCTATGCTGTGCCATCATTATCGTTCCTTTCTGTAGCTTGTACAGGGCAGGGGTCACCAGTCCTCTCTGCCCTCCAACAGCTGTTGGGTTTTTATTGGGGTATGCTCCCCTAGATCCACTGCTGTACTGCAGAACTAGGGGCAGTGCATAGAGCCACAGCAGTGGTCTTTGACATGTGAGAGGCTAGGTGGTATGGCCACTTGCTGATGACGAATTGACCATATATGACGCATCACATGCCGCTGGAAATGGGGAGACCAGACTGGAATGCCTAGATGTTATAAGGCATAAAGCCTAGATATTAAGAGGCCATCCAGAAAGGTGCTACTCTTCAATTTATCCTTTGTCATATTGCAATATTGATCGATGCTGGGATTGGGCCAATATTGATCGATGCTGGGATTGGAGCAGCATTGATCGATGCTGGGATTGGGGCAGTATTGACCGATGCTAGGATTGGAACAGTATTGATTGATGCTGAGCTTGGGCCAGTATTGAATGATGCTGGGATTGGGACACTATTAATCGATGCTGGGATTGGGCCAGTATTGATTGATGCTGGGATTGGGCCAGTATTGTTTAATGCTGGTATTGGGCCAGTATTGATTAATGCTGGGATTGGAGCAGTATTGTTCGATGTTGGGATTGGGGCATTATTGAATGATGCTGGGATTGGGGCAGTACTCATTGATGCTGGGATCAGGGCAGTACTCATCAATGCTGGGATTGGAACAGTACTGATCAATGCTTGGATTGTGGCAGTATTGAGTGATGCTGGGATTGGGGGAGTATTGTTTGATGTTATTGTAACGCCCCTTTACCTGCAAGTTCATTCAAAGCAAAGGCCTGAGTTCTTTGAAAGGTGGATGTCTCCTTATTTTCTTGTCAATACTTTTGAGAGCACAGTTAAGTAAATAGTTTACACTAAAAGTTACTGAACGTTTATATTAATTATTAATTACTATGCTACCGATTAATTAATGAAGATCTCTTCAACAAAGACAAAGTGTCAGTCCTGCATGCTGTGGCACGTGCACCTGAAGGCGCACCCTGGGCTGCGCATGTGTCGAGGGGACTCTAGCATGTGCTACATTAATGATGTGCACCTGAACATAATTAAGGAGTTATATGTGCATCTATATAAGGACTGTTCAGACACATGATCAGGGTGAAGTATTATGCTACATCAGTGCACATTACCAAGCCTTGTTTCCTGTTTGTGATTTCCTGGTTTCCTGATTCCTGTGCCTGTTCCTCTTTCTCGTTTTTCACTCTGCCTTTGATATCCTGTTTGCGCCTCACCCGACCCATTGCTTATATTATGTTCATGAGTTTGCCTGCCGATTTGGATTGTTTGCCTGTGTGTGGTCATCACTATAAATAATCATCTTTTCTGCATATACATCCGTCTACTTCGTACCTGACAGAATACTTCGCCTAACAATGGATGTAGTGGAAGTGAACCAGTTGGCCACACCACGCATCTACTGGGTTCCTGTATCTCGACCCCTCACCTCATATTTCCGGCAGCCTTTTTTGTAATGGGCCTCCCGGCAATGTACTATGGAATATATCACCCTAGGGGATTCAGCCTGCAGTGTGATCTGTTCTACAAGGCCTTCGAAGACCCCAAGCCACCAGAACTGATCTGGGTGAGCCTCACGCTCATTTGGACAGCTGGACGAACTCGCTGATGGGTGGAGTACCTCATCCGAGTAGAGCACCCATGCCTGCAGAGTTCACAGACTTTCTTAGCCATGCTCCAGTTGATATTTGAATCTTTGGAAAAGGAGGAATCCCATTAAATTTTTTTGGGGGGGCGATCACATCAGTGGCTGACACAGTGGAGGAGGCAGTCGCTCCAGCGCTCCCTCCAGTGGCTGATGCAGCAGAAGAGGCTGTTGCTCAAGAGCTCCCTCCAGTGGCCAATGCAGAGACAGTAGAGGTGGCTGTTGTTCCAGAACCCCTCTTAATGGCTGTCTTTCCAGAGCTGGTTTCTCAGCCAGATCCAGCACCTGAATTAATGCCTGAACCAGAGTCTGCATCAAAACCCATGCCTGAACCAGAGCCAGCTCCAGTGCCAATGTCAGAGCCAGTACCAGCTCCAGAACCAGCGCCAGAGCGGGAGTCAGAGCCAGTGCCAGTGTCTGCTCCAGAACCAGTGCCAGCACCAGTGTCAGAGTCAGCTCCAGTGCCAGAGCCTGTGCCAGTGTTTACTCCAGAACCTGTGCCAGCGGCAGTGTTGGAGTCAGCTCCAGTGCTGCAGCCAGCATCAGATCCTGCGTCAGTGTCTACTCCAGAGCCAGTGCCCATGTCAGCTAGAGCATCAGAGCCAACACCAGAGTTGGAGCCAGCATCTGCACCAGCTCCAGTGCCTATGTCAGAGTCAAGGCCAGTGCCAGAATCTGAGCCTGTTCCAGAACCTGTGTTAGAGGATGATGGAGCGGCCTCTGCCTCAGCTGGCTATGAAGGCATCGTCGTCCCACCGCCACCCAGCTATGAAGGTGTCATTGTTCCTCTGCAGTCTGGCTATGAAGCCATCATCGTCCCACCGCCACCCGGCTATGAAGGCGTTGTCATCCTGCTGCCACCTGGCCATGAAGGCGTCGTTGTCCTGCCACCACCCAGCCATGAAGACGTCATCATCGTCCCACCACCAGGTCCTAACCAGGACCGAAGCAACGTGCTGACAGAGTTTGAGCCCATGCTGGAGTCCAGTTCCAAGTCCAAGTCAAGTCCACAGTCCAAGTCAAGTCCAGAGCTCGAGTCCTCTACTGAGCTTGAATACACCCTGGAGCCCAAGTCAAAACTCGCTTCCTGCCTTGAGTCCAAGTCATCCCCAGAGCTTGAGTCCAGTCCAAAGCCCAAGTCAAGTCCAGAGCTCAAGCACACTTCCAGCCCTGAGTCCAAGCCAGTTCCAGAACTCAAGCCTGAATCATCTCCTGAGATGAAGCCAGAGTCCAGTCCAGAGCTTGAGCCAGAGTCCAGTCCAGAGCTCAAGTCTTCTCCAAAGCTTGAGTCCAGCCCTGAGCTTGAGCACACTTCCAGCCTTGAGTCCAAGCCAGATCCAGAGCTCAAGCCTGAGTCATCTCCTGAGCTGGAGCCAGAGTCCAGCCCAAAGCTTAAGTCATCTCCAGAGCTCAAATCCAGCCTGGACCTTGAGTCCACTGTAAGTCCTGGATCTGAGCCAAGTCAAGGGTCCAAGTCAAGTCCTGAGTCTGAGCATGCTTCCTGCACAAAGCCCAAGTCATTTCCAGAGCCTGTGTCCAATCCAGAGTTTGAGTCATCTCCACAGCTCAAGCCCAATATGGAGCTTGAGCCTGAGTCCAGTCCAGAGCTCAAGTCCAGTCCAGAACCTGAGTCATCCCCAGAGTTCAAGCCTGAGCCATCTCCAGAGCCCGAAACCAGTGCAAGTCAGAAGTCCAAGTTTTGTCCTGGGCCTGAACCTGAGCCCCCACTGGAGCCAAGAAGGATAGATTTTTGCTCCCGGAGGGAGTTCCGGGGGGGGTCTGTCAGTCCTGCGCACTGTGGCGCGTGCACAAGGCACACCCTGGGCTGTGCACGCATTGAGCAGACTGTAGCACTCCATTAACGACACGCACCTGAACATAATTAAGGAGTTATATGTGCACCTATATAAGGACTGTTCAGACAGACTATCAGGGCAAAGTATTATGCTACGTCAGTACGCATTACCGAGCCCTGTTTCCTGTTTGTGATTTCTTAGTTTCCTGATTCCTGTGCCTGTTCCTCATTCTCGTTTTTCGCTCTGCCTTTGATATCCTGTTTGCACCTCGCCCAACCCTTTGCTTGTATTACATTCATGAGTTTGCCTGTCGATTTGGACTGTTTGCCTGTGTGTGGTCATTACTGTAAATAAACATCTCTTCTCCATATACATCCGCCTACCTTGTACCTAACACAAAGGCTATTTTAGGAATACAAATAGCTGATTATTTATTGTATTGGCAATGGTAAGGGAAGTTGGAAGTTGAGTAAATAATAAATATGTAAATATGTAATAAATGATACATATATAAATGAATGTATAAATAAATATGCAAATGGGAGATATAAATAACTCTTATAAGAGTGGCAGTTAGTTATGTTCTTATATTAGACTTCTCTTGCCATTCAAATTACCCCAAAGGATAAATAAACTGGATTCTTCAAATGTGTCAAGTTACAAAACTGATCAATTCAATTAACAAGTATATAATACCTCAATCAATATAATTTCATATATAAACAACTACTATATCAGTACCCTCAGATTCAGTTCAAAGTTATTTTTAAAATTTCTACACTCTCAGCAGAAGAAAACAGATCACACTGTCAATCAATATAACCACCTCAGCAAAATACTAGAATATACAAATAAATAACAAATATCAATTTAAAACTTTTAGACAAATCCAAATCACTAACCCAGCCAGCTATCATGCTCAGCAGCACTGAAATAAACAGTAAGGCTATCATAATACCGAAACATGTAGATTAACACTTAAGTTACCTAAGGCACAGCGTAAAACCACTGTCAGTGGTATTATTATTCAATAGCATTATTACGTTCTTAAAACACGAATCACACAGGACAGACAGAGAAGATGTGGGCCCATTCACTTACACATTCACTCACTTACACAAAAAAAACATGGAACAGAGGAGTCCCCTTAAAGCTATAAGGCCTTTCAATTTCATAAAATCAGTGAAATTTCGTTTACTTACAAATTTGGTCATTGTGATACAAGTTTATTTCTGCAATATCTAAAAAAAAAACAGGCCATTCTGTGGCTGGGAAGTTATTTAATTTGAGGGGATTCCCTAGCAAATAATGTGCATGAGCTCGCTCGCTTCATGCAGTCAAGCAGACAGAGGAAGTCCAGTGTGTGCATGTGCAGGTTTACCTGCTTCTTCTTCTTTTCCTTCTTCTTTTGGGTTTTACAGCAGCTGGCATCCAGTGTTGTATTACTGCCATCTACAGGTTTACCTTGACCGTTCACTGACTGTTCCATCATTCTGTTACTAAACGAACAGTTGATCACACCGAGGTGCTCGCTGACCACCGATATTTATTAGTTTGGTCCTGTGTTTCCTTTCCTTCACAACATAACGTCTTTTCTTCTCACTTTCTGTTACTGTAGTCGGTCTTTCCAGTTTCATTCACACACTCGCGTCCTCCATTTTTCTCTGCTGTTTCAATTTTGTATCTCACAATGCCTTGCGCGAACGGGGAAAGCCCACCACACGATGCATGACGTAGTATCTTGAATTGGTTCATGGTGAAGCAGGAAAAAATAGCAGAGAATTTGGGGCCACGTGGCTCTAAATTCATTAAATGTTCTCTTAGAAAAAAAGCCTAATAAAATTGAAAGTCTGTGATTCGAATTCTGTAGCTTTCGGTCCACTAAACAAAAATAATTGAGTGCTGGGGAAAGTTCTTTTTATGACCTAAACCTGAAAAATCTGAAAGGCAGTCTATCGTTAATTTTCACATCTAATGCTCACACCTACCCTTCAGTTCTTTCCACAGTGGAAATGACCGTGGTAGCATTCGCTCCCGAATATGGTTTCTGCTTTCCTCGAGCAGGTGCACTTATGATTATTATTTACTCTGGGCACCCTCATGATCTCAGGTCTCAGTTTTTCGCCATGTGTTTTATCTCTCTGTCTCTTTCACACACAAAAACAGTAGTTAAGCCTGAGAAAAGCCTTTCTACTAAGCATTTCTCATGCTGGTTAAACTCCATAGAGCACATTCGGGTTGCCAAACCTCAGCCTCTGTCTGTATATGAGTCTTGAATTGCCATCATCTCCGAGAGCAAGGCTGTAACAGCTGGAAGCTAAAGGCCAGTTTGGATCGTCTTTATTGGGACCAACATCAAACCCAAGCTCATTCAGCAATGGTTACTTTTTTCCATTTTAAAATATTCTCATAGCAATTGATTGACTCGAACTTTTTACTAGCTGTGGACTGCGTTCTCTGCTGTCAATATAGACGCCTAAGACTCTTACTGTGAGTTTAATGTCTTAGACAAATGACAGTGTAGTGATCGAGCGAGCTCCGTGTTTCTTCCAAAGAGAAGAAATGAATCAGCGTGATTCTCATGTAGCAGGCTAAATCAGTGGCACCTCTTTCTTTGTGAATGGCAGCAACAGATTTGTAATATGCATCCGAGTTAGCAGATTAAAACTGATGACTGAGATTTGTAACTTGGCCAGAGCATCCAGACTCTTCTGTCCTGGCCTGAAACACACATCTGAACATTTCCCTCTGTGAATATACCGGAGTTCTTGGTTAGTAGTTCATGGACGGAGTGACCACAAGGAGCCTGTAACTCGTGGGAAAGCAGAGACAAGAACTTTTGGAGCATTTTTCTGAAGCAAAATGATTTGGGAAGCAATCATTCAACACTGAAGAAAAAAACCCCAAACAAACGCATTTTTCTTTGAAGCCAGGCTAAGAACGCCTGTCAAAAATTCTCACACATTTTGCAGCTTTTGCACCAACGAGAGAGTGTGCCTTAATGTCCCTGCGCTGTCCGTTTGGCTGACAGAATACCTACATCCTCCCAAAATAGCAACGAGAGAAAAACAATTATCACCTCCCTATGTTTGATATTCAACGGAGGAAAGCATGACGCACACGAGATGCTGAAACTTGCTCATCCTTTCACACTGCCTCATTATCACAATATACTGCAGTATGCATGGGCTAAAATAAGCTTCTTCCAAACAAATGTGAAGCTGATTCATTACGAGAATTATTTCAAGCACAAAACAGCATGATGTTGGACCCCATTCTTCTCCAAAGCATATTACGGAATGTAAAGGGCAAGCACACTGGCATACATGGTTACGTAGGAAAGTTGCTTGACTTGTCATGGGATTTCTCTGTTGTTTGAAAGTCAGTAGGCACTATGCTGTGCTCGTGGTTCTGTGGAGAAATCTGGTGTTTATTTAACAGCGGCAAGTCCATGGCTAATGGGAGGGTGTCTGGCTATGCTGTTCTCTCAGGACACTGACAGGGGAATGAAGACAAATTTGACCCAGGGAGCTGGCCATGTGCACAGAAGTTGGTGGTGGGGGTTATGGATGGATATCCACCCCAACCCCATTTTTAGACTTGTTTGGGTGGTGGTCTGAAAGCTATTGGAAGAATCGCATGTAGCAGTTGCTGTGTGGTCATGTAAGCCTTAACACCATGGAGTAATTAGCGATTCATAAAAAATGGCAAGTATCTTCAGAGGGAATCTTAGTATTAACGAGTAGTAACCTGTTGGCCATTATTTAGTCATTATTGCACATTTTTGCCTGAGAAAGAACCGAAAAATGTTGACCTTTTCTTTACCCTGCACTGGTCAGGAAATGCCTACATTACAGTCATCTAAAATTGTCAAAAAGTCTCAGGATTTCACAGGCCTGTGTTCCTCCTTAAGGACTGCTTTTAGAGTTTTGTGGGAGGGCAGATGGAGAAGTTTTAGGCGAAGCAGCGAGCAGTCCCTCCCCAGTTTCTTTTTTTTTTTGCTTTTTCCATCTGGTCTGAACGTCTGAATAGGGTTCCTGTGGGTGGTCCCTGGGGCCGCTGGGCCAGAGGCTTCCTGTTGCCTTCAGGCCTGCTGCTTGCTGTCATTCCCTGATGTACTGTGCCTTAGGGGTGAAAGGGGTTGATGGGTGCTACATTGTGCAAAGATCAGTCAGCTATTTTTGATGTTCCTTATCCATAATACCCATATTTCATTTTCCCCTTCTTTGTCGCAAACCAGTTTGCTCCAGTCTGATCCTCTCCTGAGAGTTTCCATGCTGTTGATGTATTCTTGAAGGGGTGTGGTTGGACACTGGTATCTGAATGACAGCGTTGTGTTTACACTGCGGGGAAAGGGGAGGGACATGGGGATGGGACTATGCTTGTGGTGTTGACTGTGTTTTCAAGAAAAAGTTTCAAGGCACCTGGGCTCAAACAGCAGATAAGGCCATGGGGGAGGAACAAAGAAAAACTCAGTGATGCAAACAGTGCCTTGTAGAGTTGTGGACTTCTTGGACAGGTTTCTCCTTCCCCAAGAACAAGACATCCAAACAGGCAGTTAATGGGCCAGACTGAGATGTTTGCATGGCTCTTTTTCCTTCCTGGAGTAAGAAAAGAAACAGAAGCAGCTGGCTGCCCCCTGTGCAGACATGCCCTCTAGATCTTGATCAGCATGGCATCTAAATACTGTTTGTCCTGGAAGTCCTCCTGTAGGGACATACTATTGAGATTCAAGTAGGCTGGCATATTGACATTAGCATTCAAACTAAGCTGAATTTGTTCCAGTTGGTCATTATTTTCTAATTCCAGTCGAAAGAAATGTCAATAATGGAAGGATTTGCGTTCAGGAACTGGGGATTACTTAAAGCAAACATTTCCACTGGCAGTGAGATGATTATTCATCGATAATTGTTCTACTCTCCATTTTCAGCGTAATTACAGTATTTGGATGTCTTAAACAGAAATTGAACATACTGTCTGAATTAGAGGAACCCACGTTTAGAGGCTAGTCTGAACACGTGTCTGGTGTGGCGCATGGGGGAAAACAATGCTATCTGAGTAAAAAGTGGGGTGGGCTACAACAAAGAAGCTTTGTTCTTCCAAAGGCCTCAAGGTCTCCATTTCCTACTGATGTGTAGCGCACTGGCGTAAGGGAGATTGGGTGTCTCATGAAGGTGTGAGGGTTAAAGGTCATGAAGCAGCATTTTTCACATCTGTACGCCTCTGTGTCCTGAAGGCTGGAAACCATGATACCATGTTTGGGTAGCTGTGTTTTCAACGTGTTTTTCTTTCCTTCAGAGAAAGAAACCTGTTCGTGTGCCTGTTTGGACCCTGACACTTTATTTCCTTCTGCTCTTTTCTTGCTCTTTACTCATTCTCTCTAATGAGCTCTGATTAGGGATTTATTAAAGCCAAATTTTATGGTGGGAACCCATTGTTCCAAGCAGGTAAAAGCATAAACGAGATGCAAGGAAATCATTTGGGGGAAGAAAGGGTCTTTGTAATTACAGGCAGTATATTAGACACAGGATAATTGGCTTGCGTATCACAGACACTGTGCCAGGAAAGTGAGGTTTGGGACTTTGCCTTCTACCAGGTTTCCACTATAAAATGGAGGCTAGCCACTCCAACAATTCTAAGAAAACAGCGTTGCGACAAGCATTTCTTGATATCAGTATGATCAATATAGTCATTTGGAGATTTTGAGATATTATTCTTATAACTTAATGGTTTATAGGTATGGAAAGATGGTCCTACATTTGAATAAAAAAAACATTTACTCAGAACATGAAGCCGCTCAGCCACAGACGTGCTGAACATCGAGCTACTTTCATTTACAAGTCTCTAAACCAGCTGTTCGCTCAGAAGTTTGAAATTAATTTCAGTAAGGCTTATCATAACTATAACACTATTTAACAGTAATATCCGAAAAACAAGGGGGCACGGTGGTGTAGTGGTTAGCACTGTCGCTTCACAGCAAGAAGGTTCTGGGTTTGAGCCCAGTGACTGACAGGGGCCTTTCTGTGTGGAGTTTGCATGTTCTCCCCGTGTCTGCGTGGGTTTCCTGCCAGTGCTTTGGCTTCCCCCAAAGACATGCAGGTTAGGCTAATTGGTGGCTCTAAATTGACCGTAGGTGTGAATGTGAGTGTGAATGGTT
>JAOANJ010000022.1:20777167-20794268 GCA_026413345.1 Ariopsis seemanni | reverse complement strand
CTCACATTCACACCTACGGTCAATTTAGAGTCACCAGTTAACCTAACCTGCATGTCTTTGGACTGTAGGGGAAACCGCAGGAAACCCATGCAGACATGGGCAGAACATGCAAACGCCGCACAGAAAGGCCCTCGCCGGCTGCTGGGCTCGAACCCGGACCTTCTTGCAGTGAGGCGACGGCGCTAACCACTACACCACCGTGCCGCCCCACACACCAAAATATTCCTCTTATAAACCTCTAAATCTAACAAATGAATACCATTCCAAAATATAAATAGCGTTCCAAATGTAAACTACTGTATAACAAAGATTAGAATTAACCAACATGGCAACCCAGTTGACGGTTACTCCACTGTAACCTGTATTTAAACTTCACAAGCCCGCATGCTTTTATTTTATTTTCTGTTCTTTTTTCTCGTCACACTAAAAAGCGCCTACAAAAGAGTTCCTTCAGTGCGCTTTATAGAGTTCTGAAGTTTGAGCTACATTGCAAACAATACATGAGACTACTTTCTTTTAATAGTAACTATTTTCTTTCTTTCTTTCTTTTTTTGTTGAATCTTCGTGCCAGACGGAAGTAGATCCGGTCTTTTGAGTCTGCGGTGAGGCGGAGGGATACAAAAAAAAGTGCATACTAGTGTGCTAGGTAGAGTGCCAATCGTTAAGTGGCGTACTATTTTGGGGGCATGCTACAGAGTAGAGAGTAGAGAAGGGTAGAGTAATGAGAGAGAGAGAGAGAGAGAGAGAGAGCATTAGTGCGAGCACGGTGAGAGAAGAAGAAGAAGGGCTTCTTCTTGCTGCCATGTACAAACTGGGAATTTATAAACTCCATGAAAAGCCACCGAACCAGAGGTGTTAGAGTCGGATCAGGTAGGAAAGACTTTAAAAGGAAAGAATTAACATGAGATTTCTTTTTGTCCAGATGTTCAGAACTTCAGTGCGTAAAAGTTTTTGCCCCGTCGGATTTGTAATGACTGACTGCTTAGTTGGCACTGGGTGAAACTTGATCATGATCATTTTTTTAAAAGAGAGAGAGAGAGAGGGCAGGGGGATGTTTGTATTAGTAAACGTGTGATGTTTTGCTATGCTGGTTGAATGTATAAATGTTTAGGTAGATTCCTGCAGGCTTTGTTTGAACCCGCATCCGTGCATCTGGCTGCGGGGCTTGAAGCGCGCGCGCGGGGGGTTGGGGATACTGGGCTTTGTAATGTAACAAGTCGCTTTTGAACTGTTTTTTTGTTTGTTTGTTTGTCTCTTTGGTGTTACACAAATCAAAGACGTGCTTCAAAGTGACCGCGTGCGTGTTACAAGTCGGTAAAAGTCGGATTGAAGGTGCACGAAGTGTAAACGCTCGATATGTTCACTTTGCTCTGTGGAGCTATACTCCTGCACCAGTGGAGAAAAAGTTCTTATTCTTTAATTTCGTCTAAATCTGTTGTTCTCGAAATGTGTGTGTGTGTGTGATTTATTTTTTTTAAACTGACCATCATCAAGACATAATAATAATAATAATAATAATAATAATAATAATAATAACTTGGGTTTACAATGTTCTGAGTGATTATTTCAGGAATAAACATTTCCCTCTCCCTGTGTCTAATGAATTGCCACAGTATGCTTGTACGTATACATTTAATTTAAAGGTAATGATGAAGCTAATATTTTGTGAGCTGGATTATGATTATAAATCAGTGCCTGAAAGGCAAGAGATGTGTGTGTGTGGGGGGGTAATTTCTTTTATAACTAAAGCGATCCCCGAGTGCTCTAAACCCCTGGCATATCTGAATTAATTACATACGCCTTATGAAATATGCAATATCTCCACGACCAACTGAGCTGCTATGTTGTGGTAATAATCCAAACCATGGAGGCTTTGTAGAATGTCCGTATCTCTGTGGAATGTTTCGTGCGTCCCAGGCTAAACAGCTCCTAAAAGATTACGAATCTCATAACAACCAGAGGATGGAATGTGTGTACTGTATTTGTGGAATATATCCAGGACAAACTGCTTCCATGCAACATCCGGGGAGCGCTAGCGTTAATCATTCACCACTGGGTCCTGTTGCGGCGCTTGTTGAGACTAGCGAACCTGGAAATAAGAGATAGGAGAGAGGAACGACCGTTCAGCCTGACGTGGATCATATCATATCTGCTGCACAAGGGTTGATTTGCCATTAAGATTTGTTTCATTTCAGAAATGTGAAGCAACCGGGTATCTGATCACAGAATGATTCCTTAAAGCTGACTTTACGCTGGACGATTTTGCTGTCGCAGACAAAAATAGCAAAAGAATTCTTTGCTCATGAGTTGAGATTGATGGTCGTAGATCGAATAACGTGACATACTCCCATTAATGGCAGTCAATTTAGTCCCATAACGACAAAGTTCTGGCAGTGTCAGAACAGCTACAAGTAGGGAACAGCTACAAATATGGTAGTGACAATGGCAAAACTTAAATGACACAAATGACATAAAAAAATAGTTGTCTTAACTCAACATTTGTGTTTATGCGAGCCTGTTTTCTGCACAAGCTGATTTCCGGATCCGGATTCATGGAAGAATCACAGCTCCGTAGTTAGAGGATCTTTATTGTGTATTGTGTAGTAAAGATCATGCAGCCTGTTAAAATTTTTTATCCAGATCATCCTGTATACTCTGGTATCTTAAAAGGCAGCTGAAATTACTATGGAAAACTGGCTTAATCCTAACACGTTGCTTATAGACTTTATTAACTTTCCTGACTGTGACTGCATTTGATTTTCCTTTGAGTGTAGTATAAATACAGTGGTTCTTAAAGTGAGGTCCAGAACACGTACCCATGAGGTCGGTAAACTTTATTGCTCTAATAAATAGTCAAAATATTATTGTACACATTGGAATAAGGAACTTAATGTTTGAATTACTGGATTATGGTCTGTCTGAACTAAGAAGGTTTGAGGAATTTTACAGTTGAAGGCATCCCTGGCTGCAAAAAGTTTGAGAAGCCGTGGTATAGATTTTCTTCCCTGTTTTAATCAATGGTTCTCAGTTTGGCATCTCAGGACCCTGAGGATCTGTAAAGCATAGCCTAGTGGTCTGTGGTGGAAAGCATGATCAGAGATGTTATTATAGATGTCATTATCATTAATTGGTTATTGGTTCGGTTATAAAATTGTGTAAAATAGCTGTACAAGACACCTTTTTCTTATAATCCTCTTTCTTTTTGTGCAGCTGGTTTGGTGAAGAGTGCTCTGCAACCATGCAGATCCAGGTGACTTCGCTGCTGGCTCTGCTGCTGCTCCTGTGCAGTGGCACCCGAAACCAAGGGCTGGATGCAAAGTCCGATCCACGCTTCACCCTTCCTGTTTACAATGCCACCATATTCGAAAACTCTGCTGCTAAAACATACTTGGAAGGCCCTGTCAAAATGGGCATCTACAAAACAGACCCTTCATGGGACATACGGTACAAAATCGTGTCAGGTGACAATGAGAACCTTTTCAAAGCTGAGGAGTATCAATTGGGGGACTTTACCTATTTGCGAATAAGGACCAAAGGAAGCAGCAGTTCTATTCTTAACCGGGAGGTCCGAGACCACTATTTGCTGACGGTCAAAGCTGTGGAAAGGAACTCAAATGCAGAGGCACGAGCCCGAGTCATGGTTCAGGTACTAGATACCAATGACCTCCGGCCTCTGTTCTCTCCCACCTCTTACACCGTGTCCTTGCCAGAGAACACGGCAATCCGCAGTAGCATTGCCAAGGTCATGGCAACGGATGCGGACACCGGTACGAATGGAGAGTTCTACTACAGCTTTAGGGGGTGGACAGACATGTTTGCGGTCCATCCAACAAGTGGGGTGGTTACTCTAACTGGAAAACTAGATTATGCAGAGACAAAGCAGTACGAATTGGAGATATTAGCAGTAGATCGTGGGATGAAGCTGTACGGGAGCAGTGGGTTTAGCAGTATGGCTAAACTAACGGTACGTGTGGAGCAGGCTAATGAGAATGCCCCAGTCATCACCGCTGTCACCCTAGCACCTTCCAACACGGACAAAGACCCGACTTACGCTGTAGTGACTGTTGAAGATGATGACCAAGGAGCCAATGGTGAAATAGCATCTCTTAGTGTGGTAGCAGGAGACCCTTTACAGCAGTTTCGAGCTATGAGAACCATTCCTGGCAGTAAGGAATACAGAATTAAAGCAGTGAAGGAAATCGACTGGGATAGTCAACCATATGGTTACAACCTCACTTTGCAAGCTAAAGATAAAGGAAACCCACCCCAGTTTTCTTCAGCTAAAGTCATCCACATCACTTCCCCACAATTTAAAGTAGGGCCCCCTAAATTTGAACAATCTGTTTACAGGGCCAATATAAGTGAATTTGCTCCACTGCACACTCCGGTTGTAATAGTAACAGCTGTGCCAAAATATCCCCAATTGAAGTATGCTTTCAAACATAAATTGGACAAAATTCCCTTTGCAATCAATTCAGACACTGGTTTAATTACAACAGCTGGACCCATCCATGCTGACTCTTTGCCACACTATGAATTAGAGGTAATTATTAGTGACAGAAAAGCAGCCACCAAAGTTATTATCGATGTGATTGACGTGAACAATAATGCCCCAGAGTTTCAGCAGCCGTCTTACAAGGCCAGTGTTGATGAAAACATGCCAGTAGGCACCAGTGTTCTAACAGTGAAAGCCACAGATTTGGACAGTGGAGAGAATGGCTACGTCACATACAGTATTGCTAATATAAATCCCCAGCCTTTTGTTATTGACTACTTTACTGGTGTTATCAGTACCTCAGAACCACTTGATTATGAGTTGATGCCAAGGATTTATAATTTACGAGTACGTGCATCAGATTGGGGTGAACCCTTCCGACGTGAGGTGGAGACGCAAGTCACAATCACCCTGAGCAATCTGAATGACAACAATCCTCTGTTTGAGAATGTGGATTGCCAGGTAACCGTGCCCAGAGATCATGGCAATGGAGAACAGATCACAACTGTATCTGCCATTGATGCTGATGAGCTTCAGCTAGTCAGGTACATGATTAAAGCTGGCAACGACCTGGATCTTTTCGAGTTGAATCCCAACTCAGGGGTGTTGTCCCTAAAGCAGTCCCTGAGTGAGGGTGAAGCAGCAAAGACATCCTTGTACAGCTTGCAGATTGTAGCCAGCGATGGAGAACATGAAACTCCAGCAATCTTCTTGAACATAACTGTCGTCACTCCGCGAAAACCGGTTCAAGTCAAGTGTGTTGACACTGGTGTAGCCACCATGTTGGCGGAAAAATTGCTGCAAGGCAGTAAAATCCACAGCCAAATAGAACCAGATGATAACTTTTTAGACCTTCATGCCGTCAATCGCTTTACACCTCAGTTTGCAGAATCATTCCCAAGCGTCATTGAGGTCAAAGAGGATCTGCCTGTTGGGGCTCGGATTGTCCATTTGAGCGCTTCCGACTCTGACAGTGGTTTCAATGGAAAGCTGGTTTATGTCATATCTGGAGGTGACACAGAAAGTCGGTTTGAAATTGACATGAATGATGGTTGGCTTAAAGTGTATGCGCCACTTGACAGAGAGACATCTGATCATTACACACTAAATGTCACTGTGTATGACCTCGGAATACCTCAGAAGTCGTCATCTCGCCTGCTTGACATCAAGGTAACAGATGCTAATGATAACAGCCCACAGTTTCTACAAGGTACATATTCAGTGGAAATAAATGAAAACATGGCTGTAGGGACTGAAATCATTCAGGTCGAAGCTAAAGATAGAGATCTGGGAGATAATGGTGTTGTTAGGTATTCTATATTGGCAGACACAGATCAGTTTGCTATTGACGAGGAGACTGGAGTGGTTCGGGTCAAAAAGCCTTTAGATCGCGAGGTTCAGGCTGAGTTGGTGCTCAGGATAGCAGCCCGTGACCAGGCTACTGTTGAACCTCAGCTTGTATCGACCGTGTCACTTAAAATCACACTTGAAGATGTGAATGACAATCCTCCAAAATTTATACCTCCCAATTATCGGGTAAAAGTCCGTGAGGACCTGCCTCTTGGTACTGTTATTATGTGGTTGGAAGCCCATGATCCAGATGTAGGAACTTCGAGCCAGGTACGCTACAGCCTTGTCGACAGTGGTGATGGGAAATTTGAAGTAGACAAACTCAGTGGCGCAGTTCGAATCGTACAGAATCTGGATTATGAGAAAAAACAAGTTTACAAACTTGTAGCAAGGGCCAAGGACAAAGGAAAACCGATTGCTTTATCCTCGACCTGTCATGTTGAGGTGGAGGTGGTGGACGTGAACGAGAATTTACATCGACCATGGTTTCCGTCGTTTGTGGATAAGGGATTTATCAAAGAGGATGTGCCAATCGGAACGTTGGTCATGAAAGTAATGGCCCAGGATGAGGACAAAGGAAGAGACGGGGAGATTCGCTACTCGATTCGAGATGGATCTGGACTGGGGACCTTTGCCATTGATGAAGAAACTGGTGAGTTGTTCTGCATGTTCCTCATAGCTGCTCAGGCTAAGATTGGATGTGAAATGTTTGCTCATAAATTCATAAATATTTCATGAAGCATGAATCTGATCAGTGATCTAAGCGAAGGTCGGTACTGTATTGCAAAGCAAGAGGAGGGTTGTGCAGTTGGGACTGTGTTGAGAAGGAACTTTTGGTTTTCTAGCATAAGGAGGAAGAATTGGTGGCAGGAACAGATGGAGCAGCTGTCTTTCAGACCTGTCATAAACATTCTAAACTAGTTGCTGAGCACTTCCCCCACATCGCTGCCAATCCACCACCCACCAACACTCTCAACCTCCTGCAGTTTTCCTTTTTTACTTATTTTCCTTCTGTATTCTAAGATAATCTGGTGTGGGTATCTGAGTTGATAGCTTATTTAAGATCACTGGTCTACCCTAGTAATATTCGATAAAGGAATCCGTTGCTGTTTGAATTAAACCATATTTCAGTTGCAAAAGTCAAAACCTGACCTCATTAATGCCACACAAAGACTCTATTTATACTTCACTCAGCTGGTTACTGGGAGCACCTGTGCCAAAAAAGCTTAAAAATAAGCTGTCTGGAATTCTAACGGTTGCTTGGCACACCATATCTATGTAATACTTTTGCACAGACTTTCATGTATACCTTTAATGTCTGCTTCTGCTTTTTTCTCTTTCTAATAATGTGTTCATGCGGTATACATAATGAATGTACAAATGGGTTTGTGAAATGATCATAAATAAAACATTAGGGTTTTCTACATGTACTGTGCAATGTCATTTTAAAAAGTTCTTTGGAAAAACTCTATAAAATGCATCAAGCATTCGTTTAGATGAAGGTGGGGCAGGGCACGTCATTAAGGAGGGTAAATTAGACGTGGCTGTTAGGGATCCCTGTAGGGAAATCTCACTTTCGGCAGTGGTAAATTTAGCATGACAGGATGCGCTGCTGATTCTTCCCCTACAGGACCATCTGCCAGTCATTTTGCTTGCCCAGTATCATGGAGCTTGTTTTGCCTCATTCAGTAAGAGGTTACTGATCATTTATTTTGGTGGAGTCGCCAACACACTGGGGAGGATAAAGAAACTCACAGAAAACGTTGGATCCGAATCCAAGGCAGATTCCATGACATCACTGATGTGATAAATCCGGTCACAATATGCTTTCCTGAGGCTACGGTCACAATACAGCTCGCGATGCTTTGTGATGGGTTATCGATGAAAACGAGGCGTTTTAGTGGCAATGCTCCTCCAAACTTCAGGAAATATTCCCAAACCCATCTGCGAGTATTCACTGCTTAGTTTGCTGATGAAAACATTGCCACCAAATTTCAGTGCATGCATTGGAATTTATTGCAATGTTTTTGGCCACTCCCGAGGTGGAAACACACCAAAAAACAACTCACCAAGCTCGGAGAACATTTGCCATGCATCACACGATTGGTGGCAATGCCATCAATTTTTCATCGCGAAGTATTCGCAAACCCATCATGAGCTGTCGTGTAACCAGGGCCTGCGATATTCTTGATATCACCTAACACATCTGTCTTCCAAGACACGTCAAAGCAGCGTAACACACCCATGCTATTCACCATCTTCTGCATACTTGAGCTCACAGATGATTATGGTCAGGTAGTGTTGCTCTGATTGACAGTGGAGATGGATTGATACCCCTCCTACCCAGAGAGCATGGTAAATTTTGCTCTCTTGGCTCCCAGGATTCAAACTTGCAATCTCCTGACTTATGATAAGGTTTACCTTGACTTGACAGCATCTTTCTGCCAGATATTCCAACTCCAAGTCATATAGTCACTTTTTTCCCCTCTTCATCCATTAAATGCTAAATGGTGCGAAATAATTGCTTGGACTTAGCAGGCTGCCCACTGACAAATCTCAGCTTGATATTGATTATGTTTAGTCAGCCATGACACCTGAGGAGTAGTCTCATTGGCATTGCATTTTAACCCTGAAACGTTGCAGGTCAACTCCTACCTGACCCGGTCTTCTGCCTTCCATGACCTTAGTAATCTAGAAGTGCCAGCAGGGATGGAATTGTCTCGTGCTAAGGTCCATTGTTAAGGATTAAGGCTGGTGGCAAAGTAAATATGCATGAGCCAAGAACAGCTCCCTGTGGGACGCAGATTAGATGCAGGGGAGAAAGAATGGAAAGGAAGTTACAATCAATGCGCTTGAGATTATATAATTCTGAGACATTCACATGTTGCCATTCACATCCACCCTTATTATCTTTGACGTGGTGAAGTTTTCTATGAATATATGCTTATTCATCATTTATGGGAGGAGTCTCCAGTGTCAGCATGGTGAAGGTGTAATGTTAAGTTTTCTGACACCTTCAAGACCCTTTAAGCTGCTAATACGTAAGTGAGAACAGGAACTACCTTGTTTTGCAGACAACATTAAACAACATGTAATGAAGAACCGATAAAAAGTATGACATGGCATTGTTTAATGAGTAAAAAAAAAAATTTGGAAATTTGCTGTGGTATAAGATGAACACTTCAGGTCATGCTGTTCTGGGAAAATAATCAACTTTGAGATGTTAAGTTGCTAAGTAAGTCATCATGCCTCCCTGTCGTTGACTGTTTTACAATAACAGCATGACACAGAGTATTTTATTCCTTACGTATTGTCCAGCCAGTCTCATGAGTCATTGACATTCAGCACATTGCTGCTTGGTTAAAATGAAACAGAACAAACCAGGCCATTTTCTTACCAAAATGGCACGATTTCCTCTGGTCGTGTCCCATCTGGGATTGGTTAAATGTACTGCACCTTTTGGGCTCTGCGGCTTTTCCGCCTCCTTCTTAATTTGCATGCTTGCTTCTACCCCATCCAAACGTGGGGGTATTTGAGGGTTGAGTTTGGGGAGCTTGCTGAAAAGGAATTTGCTTGGAAGGTACATGCCACACAGTTTCCTATTTTCCACTCTAGCCTAGCATCTTGTTCATGCTAGCTTCATATCTGTGCCTCTTTTCTGCTTTCTTCCCTCAGGGATGTGTGGCTTTTATATTTAGTCTGGCCATGTATGTATTTTAGAATTTAAAAAAAAAAAAGAAAGAAAGAAAGAAAAGAAAAACCTCGCCTTCTTCCAAACCACGTAAGAGCTCGAGCGCATTTTCCGAGGTTTCCTGCGTCAGGAAGCGCTTGATATTATTTTGTCCCAGTAGACCTGAGATAACTTTAGCCAGGCTACAAAACCCAAAATTGTTACTCGCAGATTGCATCTGGCTCTTTTTATTTTTATTTTCGTCCTCCTAAATGCTGCTGGCTGTAGGCATTGGGAGAAGATTTGCTCAGTTCCTGAGTGTGCTTGTGATGTTTACCGTTGCCAGATTGCACAAACATGTCGAGCCTCAGTGAGACCTCTCCATATGAACCAGGCTAATTTCAGCCCTGCTCAAGGCATGTGTGCAAGTGTGAGTTAAAGAATTGATTTTGTGTGCATGTCACTTCCTGAGTAAGTGAGTTAATGGAGGCTGCACACGCTCACACAGGATTGAGGTTTCGCCACAAACCCGATTGATGTTGCCAGAGAATGGCAATGAATCGGGTGCTTTTTTTAACCACTAAATATCCTTGTGGCGAAGGAACAAGTCAAGGCACATTTTGCAAATCACAGCAGAGGCAGAGACTCGGTTTACAAAAGCCCACTAGCTAAACCACACTGCCTTGTCTGGAATCTGCAATATAAACTGTACTAAGGCAAATCTGCAACACAAACTCAGCTAAAGCAAAGCAAATGCACCTCGATGCTGTTCACGCTGAAAGCATACGATGTCAAATCTGATCAATCTCACCTTTCTTCCCTGCGTCTCACATATGAGTTTTCCGAGATTGCCGTTCGCCAGCCACCTGTTCTTTATCATGCTACTCATGCACAGTAGCCAGTTCTCCAGGTTTTCCACTTCATTTGCACACCTTGTAATATCATTTGGCTGAAATATTTGGATATAGATGAAATTGGATATTTTGAGTAAATGAAGTAATGAAGCAGCTTATCTGTTGTTCAGGATTGGACGAAAAGATCACGTTACATGCTAAATAAGTACACGCCCACTGTAGAGCCTGAACACAGTGTTTAATTTTTTAGTTATGTTAAAAAAAATCTCATTTTTGCTTCATCTTTGAGTGTTAGATCATTTAATGTCAACTGTTGGCTCGCGAGGAGCTCTTCTGCCCTCTGCCAGGTCTTGTTTTTAGTCCTGACAGGGTGACATGCAAACCTGATGTCCGCTGGTAGCTATACCATCAAAGAGCTCTTTTCCATTATAGATTATGAAGAACCAACCAGCTGTGCTCTTACTGGTGGTACAGCACATACTCATTACCCTGGGACCCGTTGACCAAGCTGGTAGGAAGGAGAGAGCATCAGTGGGCCAGCACAATCCACCCTTGCTTTTTTTTTTTTGTGCAGGCAGTTCTGTAGCTGTTCTGTTCTATAGATCATTTAATAATACTATTAATATATACTTATTCAGTAAGATATTTATATATCGGTACATCACAGAATGATATCGAATTCATGATAAATTATGGTGTAAATATTGCATCGCAATACATTTTTGTTAATACATTGTTTTATTTGTAAAACGTTTCCTGTTCCAGTGTATACTATTGTATCGTATGTGTAAAATATAGATATACATGCATTTGAAAATAATTTTGTGTGATTTCTGTGATCGGACGTCGATATATTTTTTCAAAGTGTTGTTTTTGTTGTGAGTACTTTCACGCATGATGTGAATATTACGTAGTGAGAAAGCAACATATTGTTTTTTGTGTCGAGGTCAATTTTTCTGATTTTTGTAGACATCACGAGTGTATAATAGAACACAACATATAAAAAAATTTGCATTGGACTCGGTGTGCATAGTTTCTACGTGAAAATTTTGCACACGACTTTTTCGCATTTTCACATTGCAATTTCATGTCGTATCCAGTGTGTAAAGGCCCTTACTCTGATTCTTGTCTTCCATTGTGTCCCATAATTTGGGGTTGGTTTAATCCATTTTAATTAATTTTGATAAATGAGCCGATCTAACAAAGGCAGTTAAAATAGTCAGGATCGTCTTGTGCCCTGAATTCTGGAGTTACAATGGCCTTTTTTTTTTTTTTTTAAATCTGGAGCTAATCGTGTTGCCTTATTAGTCCATTGTAGCTATGTACAGTATGTTAGTGCTAAAATAACAGTAAACATATCCTGAATATATCTGGACAGTACACAAGAAAATAGCTTACAATCGTTAATATGTTCCAAAATTTCATACTAATCATCTGCAAATCTCCTAACTGTGCACCTACAATTATTGCTCTAACTGTAGTTTGGCTTCATTGTATTGTGGTGTTAGAGGTATGAGGTTTCCCGCTGTGTTTTATAATGAGAGTAAACATTCAACGCCAGGCAACTCTTCATTTAAAAGGTGCAATTATGCAAAAAAAGTCTATTCTCAATTCATTACTGTTGCATTAACAAACAGCAAAAGGCGATCCTCAGAATTGGAGGTTGTGCCATTTTTCGGTCTATTAAATGTGTTTTTCTGCTTCATGTGACCCCCGGGTGACACTTCGGCGCTAGACGAAAGCGTGCATCCCTGATAATGGGTCTGATTTGTATTTGTCCGAGAGTCTTCAGGTTGTTATTTTGCTCTCTTCTCTGCTCTGTAATGAAGTAAGTAGAAGGGTTAGGGAACAAATAAAAGCCTTCTGAGGAGGACAGGCCGCTTTTCAAAAGAGAAAGAGCGAAACAGCACGTGGTCAGGCCGAGTCGTTAATCGAGTCTCTTCTGCTTTCTGTTTGTGAGTTTTAACACGGCCTGCCCTTTTTGCAGAGCCGCTAATGTATGCGCTGCCCTTTCTTTGGTTCTGTGAAACAGCCACCAATATCTGGGCATGTTGCGACAAAGCACTATAGTGTGTTTTTGGCATTTGGGAAAGAAAAAAAATCACGATCCCCTCCATCGTGTCTTTCCGTTAGAGGTAGAAAAGTTGCTTGTGATGCCAGATAACAGAAATATGCGCCTGCTGCTTTGCCTTTTCATGTTTCAGGCTTGGGAAAGAAAAAGGAAGGAGGGATTGATGGAAAGAAATGGGGGAAGAGAGAGAGAGAGAGAGAGAGAGAGAGAGAACAAGTAGAGAGTAAAAGAAAGAATGAAGAGAAGTAAAAGAGTGAGCGAAAGATAGAGTACCTACTTGTCTCAAGGTTTAAGATCGCTCTCATTCTTTTTGCCTCATTTTTCATCTCATCTCTTGCTTCTCTCTTGTCCCCCCCGTAGGGTCACATGACCTTGACTCCACACAGTCTGTGCTTGGGCCATGTTGCCGAGGCGACGGTGTTCAGGAATGCGAAGGGAGCCGGAGATGATTGCAGGGTGCTAACGTTGGGAGCGCTTATTTTAGTACCCGCGTAGGTGCTTCACTCAGGTTATGCTAATGAGCCTTAATGAGGGCTAATTGATTCGAAGTGCCAGAATGTGTGAGCTCAAAAAAAAAAGTGCGGAAAAATAGAGTGGAAAGTTTTTCCTGAAAACCAACTGTAAAAAAGTTAATGGTTTTTTGTAGTGCGTGAAAAGAAATCCTCTGAGTTTAGATGCCGTTTATTATCCGAGCATATTTTCTACTAATAGGACCCACTAGCTCTTAAATTGATACCCACAATCCCTCTGTACTCTTTAGGCCACGGTTCAGTGCTTGGCAATGAAAATCCCCATTATGGCAGATGGCACCCTGCCGCCGGAGCTTATTCGCCCCTTTGATGTCACACTCTCCAGATCGTAACGAGAATCAAACCTGAAGGGAGTGATGGCAGAAACAAACATGGCAAGCTCCCCAAACACAAGAAAAACTGTGATTCATCTCTTTGTAAAGTGTATGTGACTACACGTCGAGCCAGTCGAATCAAATCCGAGCTATCCCCTTCATGGCAAATCAATCAGAAATGAAGAAAAATGCTTCTTGAACTTTTCATTACTGTCTGATTCGGGTGTACCTTGGTGGTTATTGTTAAAGCCTGTCTTGCATGTAAGTCTTGGCATGTTCAGAATGTTCTTCCCTATTTAGTTGTGACTTAATTTGGCTTGTCATGGCCAGTCACAACACCGCTGGGTGAGATTCAGTGCAGCTGGCATGCAGACGACGGCGAAGTGCGCAGTCGCACCGTTTGCAGTAATGCCGTACAAAGATATAATTAGGAGCAGAGTCAACAGTTCCACATCTGGCTTTTGAACCGAGCGGCTTTCCTATTCCCCCTGTTTTATTGGCAAGCCATCCTTCCAACCCTGCCACAATTTAAAAACGCCTTTGATCCCTTCCTCCGAGGAGTGCCGGCTTATAAATAGAAAAGAGAGAGCAAGGGGAAAAAAGGAGTAGGGCTTTCAAAATGTCAACCCAGCACCCCTTTGAAAAACCTTCTCTCACTCCACCATCTTATCACCCTTACTACAAGAACAGAGAACGAGGCCCTTTAGCATGAACTATCACACTAATATAAGCGGTTATACCTAGTGGCGAGGGCTGAGCGTCACGGGGCAGCTATTTCATGCTTCATAAAAATGTTGTGATAGCAGCAGACAAGCGGTTGTTATCAGACAATAGGGTCCAGAGCTTGGATTGGATTGGATTCTTACCCTTAAATAGTCGTGTCGATAATGAAAACGTCTGGCTCTCGTTAGCATGCCAGTTCCTAGGCCTCTGCAATAGCATTAGCTGTGCTTGCACAATGAGCTCTGTCTGGGCAAGTCCCAGTAGGACCTCTCAACTGGAATTAACAGGCTAAAGCCGGCGGAAGAAACAGCAGGGGAGATAAAAAGACAGCATCCCACCAGGGTTTTTCTAAATGCATTCATTGAGGAACTTCCTCCTTCTACACTCATGCTTTTTTCTTTCTCCTACTCTTCACATTGACATACTTTCATCTTTTCTTCTTGTTTAAAAAGTCTCCCAAATCCTCATGACTTGTGTGTATTTTCTTTCCAAGCTTCCTGTACAAGGGTTCAGTTTACAGTCTACGCTAATGGCTGTTGGTTTGCTAAAGCTGTTTTGTTGCTTAATGGAAGTTGGAAGTTGAGGGTTATTTTTACCTCCCTCCCAACCTCCTATTTTGAGATGATGAGATTAATGAGATATGTAGAGCGAGACGCACTGCTCTGCTTTGTTAAGCCAGTGAAATTATTCCATTCCTCCATTTCTCTGCCCCCCCCCATCATTTTCCCATGTGGCCAGCTGTTGCTGCCACTGCTAGCACTTAGTAGCCACGGCTGTGTACAGAAGGCAAAGCCGTGCGTGAAGCGGAAACGGGGTGGTCGACTCCACTCTAGATGTTTGCTGCGCTATAATCACTTGGGCAGGATGTTCAGCAAGATAAGATTGTGCAAAGTGCATATTTGTTAAAGTCATCAGCTACTGGACTTGTTAAACATTTCCTCAATCCACACTTGAGAGCTGATAACCTTGGTAGTGCCACATGGGAGGGTTTTTTTTTTCTCAGTGCCAAGTCTGCTTGAAGAAACATTCCTATTCCACACGAGCAAGTATTCCTCTGAAGAACGAACGGTTTTCTATAAATTCTTATTGTATTTGCATGCAAGACACATCTATTTTTCCCTCGGATAAGTCGCACTGCTGACAGTCGCCCTATTTTTCAAAGCATTCCTAGGGATTTTATGTGGTTATAAAACAAAATCAGTGGCAAAGCAATCTTGAGGCCCATGCAGATACTCGAGAAAGTCTTTCCTGGGTGAGTCAAATACTCCTAAATGTTTTACACCATTAATCATGAAACGAGAAGGCATACCTTTTTATAGATGGTGCAAAACTCTGGGAATGGAGGCAGGGATATGATTTAAGTTTAAGAGATCGAGGGAGAAGGGTACTGCGGCAAGATGAAGCTTGGGTTGGGTTACCCTTCATGGTCTCTGTTCTCGGGCAGAGGAATTTGAGCTATTCCTGTGGTGTAGGGAATGACTGAGGTGTACAGAGAGAAGGAAAATGATGGGAAAGTCTGCGGCAACCTCCTGACCCTGAGGCCTGAGAACCTTCCGGAATGCAGGAAAGATGAGCTGGGAATTAACTAAACAAGTTCAAAGCCAAGGGTCCGACTTCGGACACATATAATCCGCATTAACTTCACATCTGTGGTACTTCTGAGCCATTGCCTGTTGTGTCTTTAGTTTATCCCCCACTCCATTGCTTCATAGTAACCAAAGGTACCATCGATGACTAGCTGGCATGGGGATGGATGACTTTGAGGAGTGTTTTTAGCTAGAACTGGAGTTGCCTTGCAGGCTTAACGTTATCATTGCTTATTACACGTTATGCCCTGCCAGAAAAAGGGATGATATTGCCTGGGATTTCGTTCTAACTCTTTACTATATGAAAACGAGAGCAAGAGGATAAACAGGATTCTGCATACCGTAATCCCCTTTTGACAACCCTGCTAATCTTTTTGGCTTCCTAATTTAGCAAGAGTGCCAGCTTTTTTGTGTAAAGGCAATGTGATTCTCTGGAGCTGATGCTACAGTAGAACTTAGTCCAGTTTTGGTTTTCATTTTTGCCCTTACACCAGATGAGCAGAAAGCCCAGGGTTGCCTCTCCTGCTGCTGGGGCATAAAATCGAGCTTTCCGAAGGAATTCCCTTGTCCACTTTGCATCTCTTTTGCATCCTTGTCCACACTTGGCTTCGGATGTCCACATCTTTTCCTCAGCCATGCTGAAGCTAGAACAGCCATTTGGAAGCTTTTGGTTGGTGTGTGACTTTTTATGAGTGTGTGTATTTGCAGCCATCTCAGCTATTGTGAATGTGCCATGAAGGTGCTAATCAGGGAACCAATTAAAGTGGACAGACTCTCTTTATCTCTCTCGCGCGCACACACACACACACACACACACACGAAAACTTACTGTCAGGCACTCTCTCTCACACACACACACACACACACACTTGTGAGGTCGACCGGGTTGAAAGCAGTGACAGTGGCTTCTTTCATTGTTCAGTCAGAAGCTCAGGCAGCTGTGAAAAGTCTTTCCCCAGGGTGAAAAAATGGATAGACAGAAGAGTGACAAAGAGAGAGAGAGAGAGAGAGAGACCGGTCGGATTTCTCTGTCATCATTTTCTGCACCCTAGGGGCAAATTTCATAACTTCCTCAACAGCTTTTCATTTCAAGGAGTGGCTCAGAATCAACCTGGATTCTACTCCAAGGGGAAAACAATGTTTAAAGAAACATGTAACACTACAATCATATCAACCCTTAGGTTTTTTGGTTTACACTCACTGGCCACTTTAACAGGAACTTGTTTTTGATTCTAAGATTCCTGTTCTTGGCTGCAGGAGTGCTGAGATGCTTTTCTGCTCACCACAGTTGTAAAGAGTGATTATATGAGTTACTATATGAGTTCCTTCCTGGCAGCTCAAACCAATCTGGCCATTTTCCTCTGACCTGTCTTATCAACAAGGCGTTTGTTTCCGCCCACAGAACTGTTGCTCACTCACTCATTCACTCACTCACTCACTCGATGTTTTTTGTTTTTCGCACCATTCTGTGTAAACTCTAGAGACTGTTGTGTGTGAAAACCCCAGGA
>JAOANJ010000022.1:20416037-20428025 GCA_026413345.1 Ariopsis seemanni | reverse complement strand
TAACAAAGCCTTTTGCCAAGTTTGGTGAAATTCCTCCACAAATTGTGAGAGGAGTTGATTTCAGAAGAACCTACACCCTCATGAAATTCTCAAAGTTATTTAATCAAGGATCAAAACTGGTAAAATTTTCACAAAATTAAATCGCAGTATGCCCATTACCGTCATATACCAAGGCCTTTTGCCAAGCTTCGAGAAATTCGTCCAAAAATTGTGAGAGGAGTTGACATCAGAAGGCGAACACACCTTCATGAAATTGTGAAAGTACAAGGCTGTTAATCAAGGGCCACACCTCTGGTAAAATGTGACCGAATTGAATGAAATTACGATATGCGTATTACTGACATACAACAAGGCCTTTTGCCAAGTTTAGTGAAATTCCTCTACAAATTGAGAGAGGAGTTGATTTCAGAAGGTGAGCACCCTTCCCAGGACGGACGGAAATCGCCATGACACAATCCCCCTTCGGGCCTTTCGACCAGCGGGGGATTAAAAAAAAAAAAAAAGATTAGTTACCAGGTACTATCCACAAGTTTGGCCTCATGGAAAACCAAAAAAGGGTGAGAAGATGGTACCATACAGTGGAAAAGGGCCATAATTCTCCTGTGTGCTGCATGTTGATGGCTTTTATCTACAGTAGAAACCCTACTATACACACAATGTTCATGATTTGTGTATTCTCATCTAAAACAGATTATGCATAGCACAAATATATATTAAAAATATATTTGCTGGGAAAACGTGTCATCAGTCTACAGTACCATTTAAAAAAAAGTTTGTGCACCCTTACTCATTCATAGGTTTTTCTGTATTTTGACCATTTTCTCCACTAGAACAAAACTGAAGACAAAACTAAAACACTTGGAACAAATTATGTAGTGAACAAAACAGTGTTAAAAAAAGTTTCATATTTTAGATTCTTCAAAATAACAATACAATAAACAGCCCTATTTCACAACTGTAGCAATCCATATTACATCAAGAACGGCTCAGTTAAGTAAAGAGAAACGGCATCCATCATTACTTTAAGACAGGAAGTGCTTTAACTAATAAAAATAAAGAAAAACCATTGAGTTAATAGGCATGCCCAAACCTTTGACTGGTACTGTGTGCTTAAGACTGAAAAGACGGGCACAAAAGGCATTCGTTTTGATGTTAAAAACTGGATTGTAAATACCCAGAACTTTCACTTCTATTTCAGGTTTTGGCGACGCCTCTCAGGTTACTGGTTTTGATTTATTAAAACGCTTACTTTGCTGACAAAGCTCACCAGCAAACGCAATCGACCTTCTATAATTATACCTGCTAATGCCTATTTTTTGTCATAAAGAAATCTATACAATGGAAAGACTTGAGCAGCTGTTAAGGTATATAGACCAGTTAGCATAAAACACTCACTCATTGCAGTATTGCAGTATGTAGGTGTATGCATTTATGGGGTTAATTAGGAGAATGGTACATCGGACACAGTTGTACATATAAGCCTAATGGTGTGTATCTAAAAGGAAAAATAGTGAATGTCACCCCAAGCACACATTTACAACGTAATGTGGTTCCTGAGGCAAAAACTTTGCCCATCCCTACTGCAGACTGTCAACATGATTGATTTGATTTTACAACATTCGGTGTATATCTCTCTCTGTACTGCAAAGTTTCACAAATTGTTCTCACCAACAGAAAGACACAACAAAAATGTTTCAAATTAAATTTCTGCGCATGTATGTGCAAGGTCAGAGTGAGTGAGAAAGAAACTCTGTGTGTGTGTGTGTGTGATCCCGCCTCCCAGGAGCCTCCATCTGGAGGAGAACACACACCCTGGTGACTCGTTCGTGCCTTGGACGCAGAAACACACATGGACCCACACACAATTTATGAGTAATCACAATAGCAGTATCCACACACTGAGATGCACGGAAAGCTTAGCAAAAGAAAAAAAAAAACCCATCGGCATTACACAACTACATTTTGGTGGGTTTTCTTTTTTTTTTTCTCTTTACGTGTCTAAGATTGACATCCTATTTATAACAGCAAAGGGGCTCCTACGCATTTGCTGTTAGTTTGGGCGAAGTGGGTGTGATGATAAAGTAAACACACAAGGTGAGGATTTCTTACCCAGAGACGTAGCAGGGTTCAGTCACTCTGTTCTTTTTCTACTCGGCAGGAAACTGAATGATTGCATTTATAGCCAGTAAATAACGAAGCACATTTCAATACCTTGTGTTGTGCTCCATTTAATGTATTTTATTTCGATTCATTTCTAATCTCTGCCACCTCTGGGTTTGTCTTAGCATCCTGTTTTTATCCACCAGTGCAAACTTGCTGCTCTGGAGCAACAGTGCCCTCCATTGGAGGAAGGTGCTCAATCAGAAATGCAACAGGCTTAAAATCCAAGTCCAAACTGGAAACATGAAGAAAACAGACAAAAAGATAGCTCTCTTTATATTTAGAGGAATAGAACAAAACTTCGTTAGGACAAAAGCCAGTCTTAACCAGTCCTGACCAACAAATGTCGGGATTTCTGTCCACTCCAAATTTGCCCCATGTTAGCCAGAACTCATTATGAGGCTCGAGGAAACAGCCCAGAACACCACAAGTCAACTCCCCCAAGCAGATCTGCCACCACTGGTGTATTCATGTATGCCTAACAGCTACAGCAGTACAGCTGGAAGTGCGCCCGTGATTTTGAACAATTTACAGAATAGGGTACATCACCGAAAAAAAAACCCCGGTACAGCTGTACAATATACTGTTTATGGTTATAACCTCAGACCTGGTTGATCAGATGGTGTTGAATAACTGAACAATTCTGGCAGTAGTGCCAGCTGTAATTCAAATGATAAGATTTATAGTAATGTGCTCAATCTAACAGGTTATCATTTCGATAGCAATTCATCCACAACCAACTATATGGCAGGCACTCTATATATTCTAAGACTAATAATAAACAGATTAAAAACTGCTGCTATTTAAGAAAGGGGGGGGGGGGGGAGTGTAACCTTTGATTTGATGACGCTTGCTGTATGGGGATGTTTATTGAATAGTTTCGGAAGAGTCTCAGTGTCAGCACTTTGTAACAGTCAGTAAGTTTTTGGTCACTGGAGAATCTACAGGACCGAGGACTTTGCACCATTTTCCTGTAATAGTACACTTCCTTGTGCTTTATTCCTTACTTATTGGAGGACTGGCCTTTGAAACACTGATATGCAACATTCAAAATGATCACAAAAGCACTTTTACATGCGTTCTGTGACCACCTTTAACACTCTCAAAAGGTTCTTGGCGAGCTTTATAAAAATCAGTGTTGTGGTGAAAAAAAAATATTTCATTACGTTAATGAAATATAGCAGACGCACTTATCCAGACCGACGTACAATATACCCAAAGCAGCCTGGGGAACAGTTGGGGGGGGGATTAGATGCCTTGCTCAAGGACACTTCAGCCATTCCTGCTGGCCCAGGGAATCAAACTAGCAACCTTTTGGTGCCAAAGCTGCTTCTCTAACCATTTGGCTACGGTTTCACCCCATTTCACTCAATTCATTAATTCACAGCATTTTACTGTTACAGTCTATATCAATATTATGGCCATGTTTGTCCATATCGTACAAGTCTATCAAGTAATGATATTAAAATGTCTCAGGCTGCCGATATTAATGCAAAAAAAAAAAAAGGGCAGAAAACCCACTCACCCATAGTCATAGAGTCAGGCAGGGCAGGACTGCTCACTACACTGGTCACAGTGGCATTCTGGGTCAACAAGTTGGATTCCATGCTAGGGAGGAAAAAAAAAAATGTAAAAAAAAAAGTTAATCAACAGCAACCTAGCGTTAATTCATGATGTACAAAGCAAAAAATGTTACCTGAACTCAGGCTCAGCTTTTGGTTTTTCGGTGTCAGTGGTTGGACTTGAACTCTCCGTTTGCTCATGAAATCCTATCGTTTCAACAGAGCCATCAACTGAAAGAGAAAGAAGAGAAGAAGAAAAAAAAAAAAAAGTAGATCTTGGTGTTCGTTCCCAAAGTTAATTTCCACTACTACTTCTATTTTAGAAGGTGATCTGCAAATCAACAAGGAATAATGCAGGCGATACAGATTTAGATCATGCTTCAAAAGCAATATTAATAAGCGGACTGTAGATTAATTGTTCGTTTTTTTCTGGATAAGACCAGAGCGAGTGAGATGGGGTGTGCGGACCTTTCGGGCTATAGGTCTCTGCTGCAGCAATAGGGATGAGAACGTCCGAGCTGTCGTTGTCAACCTCCGTAATGATCGGCCTAGGGCTCCAAGTCGAAACACTGGACAAGCTCCCAATTACAACCCTGGATGAACAAATACTCAGTTATGAGATTTTATCTGCTGTGTTTATGAAAAACAAACAATGCAAGATCCTTATTAATTCGTTTAAGTGCTGCACTTGGCAAAATAACATAGTATATAAGCATGAACACACTGCTCCCCGCTGCCGTGATCCTCCTGAAGAGCTGGCTGGCTCTTGCCGTAAAAATCTTCGTCCTCATCTTCCTCGTGGTCAATGCTCTTGGTGTCAAGAACCACCCCGTTCTGTGGAGGAGTTTCAGCCCAAGTGATGATGCCATGCTCTGGCTCAGGCAGCCCGTTCTGAGAGGCAGACGGCTCGCAAGCCTCTACAGCTTCTTCCGAGTTCACATCACCCGCTGTATTCTTCCTCAGACTCCTCCTGATGCTCCCGCACCCCTCGTCTTCATCCTCTGCTCCCGCGTCCAGATCGTCATCGAATGAAATGATGTTCGTGATTTTCTTCTTCTTCCTCCGCTCCTTCTTCAAGCCAGAGTCTAAAGAGCAAAGGGAACAGAAACCAGGAAGTTTCACATATTTAAAACTTGGTTAAACTCAGAATCCTTGTTTTTGTGACAGGCGCTATCTTAATATGAACGATTACCAAGAACAGCCATTATTATAAACCTATGTACAGTTACTTTAGTATGGATAATGACCATAAACAGAGTTAATAACAAAAAATAAAAAGGGACCTATTCCATAACATCTTCCTGTACTCTCCCCTGTACCTGCAGATGTGCTCCGGGGCAAGACGGGCAGGGGATCAGAGGAACAGTCTGAGCGTGGTGCAAAACCAGGCACCACGGCTGTAGCAGTGCCGATTTCTCGGAGCAGAGTGCTGACGCCCTGCGCCGACTCCTTCCACAGACTGCTCATGCCCTGCGTGGACTCTTTTAGCAGAAGTGAGACAGAAGCTGCTGCGCGTGCCTGCCCATTCAGGTCCGTGTTGTCAATGTTAATGGCAAACAGGATGGAGTTTAACCCTGCATCCACATAGAGAAGAGAATATTCAGTTCAGATGATGCTCTGCTGTGAACAACGGGCCTCATTTCTCAATCTTTTAGAAAGGCTGCATGTAAATGTTTTTCGCTGGTCAAAAACTGAACAAAAAAAAAAATAATCCTGCCAGATTTTAAGAAGATAAAATAAAACTTTGTCTGTTTGCACAGAAATTTGTCTTGCAAAACACTTCTCCACAATCCACATATAAACGCACATTAAAAACACATAAAACACAACATGGCCTATAGAGTCTGGTCACCTAGGTCCATAAGCTGTTAGGGCAGCACAGTCCAATAAATTAATTAAGTTTATAAAAACCTTGAATGTTCCTGAGTAGTAAAAAAAAAATAAAATTATGTATTCCATGTAGATGTAGTTTTACATACTTAATTGATCTAACACACACACACACACACTCACTCACCTTGGCGATAGTGAAAGGTTGGTTGAAATCCTTTCCTCCAATCAGCCGGAAGCCCCATGGTGCCGGTCCATCCAGTATAACACAGTGTGGCATGTCCTTTGCTCTGTATGTGTGTGTGTGTGTGTATAGACTGTGTATCTTCCAGCAGAATGGAGCACTGTCCTGTGTTTAGGCTCTTTTAAAACAGGAAAGGGCCCCACCTCCCAGGACGAGCTATTTGGATAGATCTTACATCTAAAACTCTCTCTCTCTCCCCTCTTCATTCTTATCATCCCTGTGTTCTCACTTCCAGTCATCCTTTAGTCCTGTGGTACTGATCTGAGATCAGTTCTGTAACTCTCAGAAAGCTTAAAATGCCAACATTTGTAACATTACTGATCTGAGATCAGCTCTGTAAGCTGTATAATGTTTAAATCTCTGATGAATGTGATGCCAGTTGATGAAACTACTGTTCGCTAAAATAAAATAAAAAAAACCTTAATCCTACAGATCTGGGATCAGTTCATATAACGTTTAAAGATCCTACAGTATACAGTACTACATTAACATCAACAATGAATTACACACATCTGAAAATCTGAAATCCAATTTTTCAGTTTCATTTTGCTTAAAATGTATATACATGACAGTAACGTTTAAAAGTTTGACTGACCTGAGATCAGTCTGCTCATTTTCGTATTGCTTAAAGTCTTTGACATTAGAATGAACAGTTCATGTGACTGATCTGAGATTTGTTTTTGTTCCTGTATATGACATTAAAGTTAATACTGCTCATCTGGGATCTAATTTCTCTGATAAAGACTTAAAAACAAAATGGTGTGTTCATTAATTCATATTATGATCATTAATAATGTCAGACATGTTACGATTTAATAACAAAATGTCGAGGTTGGATGGTTTTTACTTTTTTTTGGAGGGGGGGGGGGAGGTGTATGTAAGTCAGGACATTTGAGGGGAAGGACCTCTAGGCTACTGCACATACTCTGAACTTTTGGAGGAGATTTAAAGTTTCAATCATCTTGAGATCTGAATACGGAGTTGAAAGTTCAGCGTATGCAGATGAACTCCTTGTTTTTTGTCCATCAGGAAAATGGTGTCATGGCTGCCATGGCAATAACAAAGCAGCAGCTTTAAGTGTATTTAGTCACTGGGAATGAAAAGCCATCTATCCATCCTGATGTTACCCTCAGCCCTGTCCAGACTGCCAGTTCCTGCTGATGAAAAGCAACCCCACCAAATGATGCTCCCACCACCATGTTTCACCAAGGCTTTGTGCAAAGTTCAAAACCTTTTCTCTGCATACAGAATCATGACACATCCCCAATTCATTTCAGTGATATATCACATGTCTGTCTATTTCACATTGTATAGTTGCTGCCATTTTGAGGCCTGAATACGGAACTGACTGTATCAATGTTTCTGTGCCTGTGCTTTACGTTTTCATTCGTACTGGTAATTGACAACCCTATTGCACTTCACTACATTCATCTAAACAAGCAGCAGTGCAGCAGATTGTCCTTATAGTGCCATAGCTATGTTATCAAGCTAGCTATGTTATGGGACAACTGCGAGGTATATCACACTCCAAAATACGGAGAAGGGTCATGTATGAGACTGGAAGTAAGGCATGAAATTTATAACTCTAGTTATGTTTGCTTTTTCTAGATAAGACAGAAATGTGGTCCTGAGCACAATATAAAATTACATGACTGAAACATGAGGATAGGCAGCATGTCTAGAGTCCAGCTGTTTTGGCAATCACCTTGTGCTAAGACCGAGTAAAGCTGATGAGCCAAATCAGGTGGGATTGGGTTCTGTGCTTTACTCCGAACACACAAGACACCAGGATTACAGGCATCAGTGAGGAATATTAACTGTCTGAAACAACCTTTGTGTGTGTGTGTGTGAGAGAGAGAGAGAGAGACTTGAGAATGGTGATCAGAGCTCCTGCCCTTATTTGGTGAGACACAGAAACAAGTAGTGGAGAGAATATCCGTCTCTCTCTCCCTCACACACACACACACACATATATATATATGGGCATCG
The DNA here is from genome assembly GCA_026413345.1 of Ariopsis seemanni. Taxonomy (NCBI): domain Eukaryota; kingdom Metazoa; phylum Chordata; class Actinopteri; order Siluriformes; family Ariidae; genus Ariopsis; species Ariopsis seemanni. The sequence continues at coordinate 20,420,240 of JAOANJ010000022.1, read as the reverse complement.
TATGGGAGGAATGTTAGGATGATTCTAAGGGCCTGTGACTGACAGGAGCTTAAAAAAAATTATTAGAACATTAGGTAAATTTTTTTTCAATATTTACTTACTCTACTAACATGACGTGGTTCGGTCCTGCCCCCAAACCAGCCGAGTATGTCTCACTGCAGCCTGCGATAATCATAAATCCTTGAAAATATTTTAATACCTTTGAACATGCTAAAAGCCTCATACACACACTCGCACTGTACGCTGTATGCAGCACATACCCTGAGTATAACCCTATTTAAAGGATGACATACAACAAAAACAAAGGCTGATCATTTAGAAGGAATTTATTAAATACGCAGAGGCCATGTGTGTGTGTAAAAGAATGATTTACGTGTGGCTGGTAAATTTCCAAAAGCCGATAAAGATAGGATGTAAAAGCACATCCCCTAAAAAGTCCATAGTCTGTGAGGTAGGACTTGTCCCCAAGCTCCATTTTGTCCCTTTTAAGTCCTGTATTTGAGGGAAAGCTAATTTCTGGTCCATAAAATTCTCCATTGCTAAAATTTTGGCACATCATGGAAATGCAGAGACAAAGTATTATTTATAGCTTTCACATTATGATAACGATCTGGCTATTAAAGTGAAATTTATATGTGAATGTATAGCCAATTTAGCTATAAACTTTTCCAGGCCTGTTACCCTCACAGCTCCAGTGCAACAATAAACAGACAGTAAACAAGTCTCGGTTTATAGAGTATATTGTGATTGTGCAAATTATGCTTTCTGAGTGTACCAAAGAGCTGCTGCTGTAATCATAAAGGCTCCTCTGTGATCAAACCGAGACTCTTCTTCACCACGGCCCATATTCAGAGTTCAAGTACCGGTATGTGCATGTAGTGAAGATTTAAAACCCAAATTGCACACATTATTGTGTTACTCAGACCTCGAACACAGCGACAGACTCCAGAAGTTACACGATAGTTACACATGCAGGGCGAAGTTTGCCTAAAACAGAGGTGTGTCTCAGCTACGCATGATTGTGAACTTGAACTTAAGTGCACATTTACGTTTCCTACATATCAGTTGAGTACTTTGTCAGCTTATCCTTCAAAATGAGGGCTTGTTTTCACATCAGATTAACAAAAACATGGGTATTATTTATTATTAATTCAACAAATTAAATGTAGCAGCATACAAATGTGATTAAAAAAACATATTTCATCATCTCAATTTAGTATCTCAAGGCTTCTTTATGTTGTGGACAGAATCAAGTGTCGAAGCATGATAGAAATAAATAAAATGCTAAATAATACGACTAAGACTAGACACAGTTGATATCTTAGTCTGAATTTTCTAGCTGTAATTTTTTCAAGTTTAAATGCAATAGCTTGTGTTTAAGAGTGGTGGTCTAGTTGCTATATAAAACATGTCAGATGGTTCTACTCAAGAAAAATCGAAACATTAACTAAACATATATAAAACATCAACATGAGTGCCCACATAACCCGAATTGGAATACATAGGAACCTTCCCCACATAAAAATATCCATCATTTTTGACTTGAATTCAGCTGATCTACTCAGGTAGATGATTTTTAATCCCGTTATCCGGTGTCACCCAGAAGAGGATGGGTTCCATTTTGAGTCAAGGTTTCTTCATGTCGTCTCAGGGAGTATCTCTTTTCCAAAAGCGCAATGCACATCAATAAACCTGAATTCAAATGGAAATGAAATGAAACCCAAAGCAATGAGTGTGTGAGCAAAGTGACTTTATAAAGCAAGTGGATTCCATTAATGTACAAAAAAAGTCAAACTGTGAGGGTTATGAAAGCAAACGTATAACTCATGTACCTAAGGTACAGCTACACTCGCCATTCTGAACACTGAACATCAGGACAAGAAAACACAAATAAAATCTCCTATAAAATCTCATATTCGTCAAAACTTCCTGTTAGGCTGTGTTCTTATGAAGTGAAAAAAGTGGCACGAACGGGCATCGAACTTCATTCTGTACGCAAACCCATAACAACGCAGAAAATCCAGCTCTTTTTCCACCTTTAAAAACAGGCAATGTGTAAAAGTCTTTAAACATAGGAACATACTGAAGATTCATACAGAAATTCACATCATCATCATCATGCAAACTGCATTGTATAACGTTGTCTAATACACACTCGCTGATTGCCATGTTTATGAAAGTAATACTTCATCATCATTTTGGCCAGTAGTGGACACAAAGAAAAGTTATTGCTTGTGCACTAATCAGGTAATTCACTCCCGAGTTCAAAAATCTGTGACCACTAAACACCTCGGTGTGAGGAACGCGGGGACGACGTCTCAAGCTAAAAAATTGCCATAGTCTCCATGTACAAGTGCTCCAGTACTTCAGGTGGCACCGTTAAGATTTCATGACAGCAGGACGAAGACTGCTTGATCAAAATAACTTTGGTGAAAGTCAGAGGAAATACGTAAACAAATGATAAAACTGCTTATTTTACTCTGTATTTCCAAAGAAATAATATACGAGCATCACAGGCTTGGTTGCGTTGTATGTTCACCAAGCAGGACATCATTTTCTCCGCAACTGGAAGAGAGCCGAAAGTCGTCTCCGCATGAAGTACACCGAGGCCTTTAGGCTGCTTTCACACTAATTGTTTTTTGGCCAGAAAAAAAACTAAATACAGCTCACAAATTGTGCACGCTGTAACCATAGCAACACCGTTCTAGCTACTATCAGCTAACATACTAGTCAAGCTTGCTGTCTAGATCTGATTTATTGTTATCAGTAACACAATACAGTACGTGTCTGGAATCGTTCCCTCGTCCACGATTCACTCCGGACTGTACAGTTTCGAGCAGTGGAAATGGACCAAGTTCAGAAAACATACACATCATGATCCATTACATAAACAATTTAAACAATACAAATACCTCGCAAAGTTCTAAATGTGTTCGTATACATTATAAAAGGTTTATACATACAGTATACAGGGTACTGTATATCATTTTGGCTTTTATCATTTCGCGAGCAGCTGGATAGGCCACGCCCACACATGACAAGAAACCTGGTGTGACGGCAGCGAATTTTTTTTTTATAAATTAGACAAAAATGTTCAGATCAATTTCAGTTTCATACGACGATTTCTAAAAAACAAACAAAAGAGATGGATTGGTCTTAGATTTAAATGATGACTTGGAATCAACTGAGTGACTTTTTGTCTCGATGTGATGCCATTCCATCTGTCGATCATTTCTCCCCACCAATCACTTCTCAGAGCGTCTCTCCTTCTCATAACCTCTCCTTCTCATAACTTCCCCAAAAGATAAACTATTGCTTAAAATATTATCGCTAATAAGTTATGTGAATATTATTAAGGAGCAGGAAATACACTGCTGAGCTCCTCATTCAGGATGCAAGCAAAACTTCAGTAGAGGAGAAAATAAAATACAAGTGTTGGCTAGAGATGGCTAGTGAGTGCTAAAACTGTTTTTGCATGACAACACCCACAGACACACACACAGACACACACACAGACACACACTCTCTCTCGAGGTTCCACACTGGGCCTCAGTTCTTGTGCCGTCGGTCTTCATTAGAGTGTCTTAACATAGTTTCCTGGGAACGTTCCAAACTGCCGGCTCCTCCGAGACGTTCCTGCAGAGAAGAGGAAGAAAAATGAAGGAGGAGGAGGAGATATTTTAAAAATGAAAGAAAAAGAGAAAAAGGAAAAAAGTGAGAAAACAGTGAACAAGACAAAAAAGAAGGACAAAGAAGGAAAAGGAATAACAGAGGAAAAGATGAAAGAAGGAAAATATTTTTTTAAAACTAAGAATGTGACAAAGGTAGTGGGAAGAATCAGAAATTGCAAAAAAAACAAAAAACAAGTAGAAGGAGAGGAAAGGTGAAAACAAGGGAAAAGATGGAAAGAAGAAAAGAAGGAGAACAAGGAAAATGAAAGGTGATGAAGGAAAAAAGGAACAAGAAATGGAGAAGAAAAAATAGAAGATGAATGGAAAGAAAAGAAGAGAACAAAGGACAAATGGAAAAAAGGAAAAAGAGGAGCGGTAAAAAAGAAGAAAGCAAGAAAAAAAAGAGTCAAATAATAAAAAGAAGAAAAAGAGGATGAAGGGAATGACAGAAGAAAAAGAAACCTTTATTTGTCACATGCACACTTCAAGCACAGTGAAACTCATCCTCTGCATTTAACCCATCTGAAGCAGT
>JAOANJ010000022.1:19409609-19419826 GCA_026413345.1 Ariopsis seemanni | reverse complement strand
AAGCACGGTCCATATATTTTCAATAGGGTTGAAGTCAGGACTTGTTTTAAGCTTAATGTTCGCCTGCTTTATCCTCCGCAACCAGCTCTGATGCGTGTTTGGGTTCATTGTCCTGTTGTAAGTCCCAAGTCCCAAGTTGTGTTCAAGTTTCTGATGGTTTATGCTGAAGATTTCTGAGGTAGTCCTCCTTCTTCATTATTCCATCCATTTTGTGCAATGAACCAGTTCCACTGGCAGCAAAACAGCTTCAGAGCATGATGATCCTACCACCACCACCAGCTGGTACAGTATCCTTCTGTACATGGTGGTCAGTAAGCCGTGCAGTTTTTAAATGCCTGGAGATGCATTTTGAGCCATCAGAGACATGTTGTATATGAAATCTCTTAAAGAAAATTACCATATCAAAAATATGTTTTAAAAGTAGGAACTTTCAAAAACATTTTATTAGTCACTGAAAATAATATTGTCAGAGTTAAAGGTATATGTGTAGAACATAATTACAACTGATATATGGTCATATTTATGAAAGTTGCATTGCCATATAATGCATTACCACATGACACACTACAGTGTAGTACACTGACCACAAAACGCCTTATATCATTAAATTATTATTATTTTAGCAACTGCAATCTGAGCTCCTGCTCACGACATTCAATGTGCATCTAAGACAGTGAATATACCCAGGTAAACTGAGGGAATGTAAGTGGCCGCTTAAGACAGAGCTTAATACCAAGATAACTATAAACAAAGTCTGCAAGAGTTGCATGTCTATTATACAAAGTCAGTAACTGCAATCTGAGCTCCTGAGCCTAATAGACTGTGATAACTATACAATGATTGTGTGAGTTGCATGTGAACAAGTCCTATAATGAGTCTTAGTTACCAAGACTCAGGGGATTTCAAGCAGATTTTCTTCAGAGCCGTTGCAAAAATCAACATCTCTCACAGACCTATCCAGCCGCTGTCGTAAAAATCAAAGCAAGGCTCATCCCCAAAACGGCACGTGTACCAGGTACATACACAGGGTATAGTGAGTACAGGGACACCCTATTAATGAATATGAGCAGTAGCTGGACAGCCATGTGTTAATGTGTTAACATGTTCCACCATTTTGAAAAATGGTAACATTGCATTTCTCATAAAATACAAAGTGACACTCGAAATCATCTAAAGCAAGCATAATTACTGATCCATTGTTTACGTTCAGATTGGTCATTATATGCATCACACTGATGGTCAGGGATCGTGCCAGTGATCTATAGACTCAACTCAAAGCCCCATAATTCCTCAGTCCATTTCACTGCTGAGCACTAAAGCTGACGGGGTCAAAGGTTACCAACCTACCAACTGGGGTATTAACCTCTGGGTCAATGCCGGCTCTGCAGGGTATATATATATATATATATATGTGTGTGTGTGTGTGTGTGTGTGTGTGTTGTTTGGGCCATAAAATAGGAACAATCATGCTGAGAGAGAACCAAACAGCCAGAAAGACAGAACCCTTAAGGCTTTCAGGGAGAGGATGTTGGTGTGTGTGTGTGTGTGTGAGAGAGAGAGAGAGAGAGCGAGCGAGAGGGACTCTATGCTCAATATGATTGACAGTCAGATCCATCCCCTACCCTGACAGACTAACCTGAAAACTCTGGGGAGTGCACAAACACAGTGTGACGGGAGAGGATATGTGTGTGTGTGTGTCAGAGCTCAACTTGAACCCTGCTGCTCAGACAGTGTAGACGTCAATAACTTCTCAGTGATGTGGCCATCATCACTGCTGTAATACAAAACAGTTACAAGTGATTATAACGTCCTTTCTTTCTTCCCTTTTTTCCTGTTCTACTTTTTTAAACCTCGTTCATCCTTTTCTCCCTTCCACTTTCTCTTTTCTCCTGTCCTGTTCTTCTTTTTCTTATATCTTTTCCTTTCCTCTCCCTTTCATCTTCCTCTCTCCCTCTTTTTCTTTCTTCTCTTCTCTTCTCTTCTCTTCTCTCCCACCTATCTCTATTCTCCTCCTCTCCTGTTCTCTCTCTCTCTCTCTCTGTTTGGGGTGATGGTGGGAACATTAACTTGGGGTGGATCTATTAATTAGTGGGCGTGGGCTTGGCGGGGGAGCACATAAACCAGCGCGTGCTCGTCTGCCTCACTTCATTTGAAATCACTCCATTGATGCGTCAGTGATAAATCAGTCGTCCAATGAGCCAAGCGTTGAACTAATTATCCAACCAGACAGAGAGAGAGAGAGAGACAGACAGACAGACAGACTAAAAGGACAAGTGATGATATCGATAAAAGACAAAGACGGACATCAGGAGGGATGGGGAAAGTGTGTGTGGTTGTGAGTGAGGCCATCTAGTGAAGTTTGGGTCATCAACACAAACACTGTGTGTGTGTGTGTGTGTGTGTCCAGTTGGCCAGCATTCACAGTATGAGCTGCCACGCGCTGCTCGAAAGTTGCACACCGATAAATGGCTTTCCCACAGTCGGTCTCATTTAATGCCGTGTGCCACTAAATACCTTCCCTTCTTTTTCCCTATTACACACACTTACACACACACACACACACACACACACACACACACACACACACACACACACACACACACACACACAGGCTTATTCGCTTTCTCTAATGTATTTCATTTTTAGGAATTCTTCCAGGAGACAATGCATGCAGAAAGGATGAAGGAGGAGGGAGAGAGAGAGAGAAGAAGGGCGAAATGTTATTATGTAAATGTGTTACGGGTTTTGGGGTAAAATTATTTTGGTGTTGCGCGATTAGGAGCCTCATCTGTTATTGATGTGCACTGGGAGGAGAGCCATTACAGAGGAGAGAGAGAGAGAGAGATGTGATGTAAATGGGATGCAAGTGAGGCTAAAAGGAAAACTGTGTGTGAAACATGAAAATCAGGTTCTGCCCTTCTCAGATTGCTTTCCTCTTCTCCGAACGTTCTCTTTAACATTTTGCTCTACTTTCTATTTCTGTCTGTTATTTAGCACTCAAAGAAAAGAAAAAAAACTTCAAGAGATTCTTAGTTCAAGCTTTTAAAATGCTTTGAGTTTGGAAACTTGTCTTACGCTCTGGTACGGGATGTTGAACTTTTAAAAGATCCCCTATCAGGACATTTGAAGACCTTGAATGATTCCAAAAGGTTTGACCTTTTTTCTGCAACTGCACAAACTCAGGTATAAACAAAAAGATATCCATACATTATAGGAAAATAATAAACGTGCGACGAAGCAGTTAGCACTGTTAACACACCAAATTGATTATTTTCCTATCACCTCACATCCTGAAGTGTTTTATTTTTCTTATACCACGGCAAAATGCCAACGATTCCATTTCTCTACAAATTAAAGAACATCATTCTCTCAGCAGCCTCTCTTTATTTTCCTCTTTTTGTGAGGTTAATTAGATTAGATTTAAGAACACAGCTTGTCTGGTTCCTGAGAAACATCATAGAGTAAACTTCAGTGTCCTGAGGATGTCTGAAAAGCTACAGCTTTACCGCTGGGTGGTAAAAAGCGCTGACACTGGAGACTCCTTCAATACATGTTACATAAACATCTTCTTACAGAAAGATTCGCCATAGCAATGATATTCTCTCTCTCTTTCTTCATTTCTCTTTTCCTGGCTTTTCTCCAACCTCTTATCCCAGCTGTGATGATATGAGTGTGTCTGTGAGTGAGAGAGAGAGAGAAATGGACGCTGATGGCCGGAGAATTGACAACATTTACAGGTCGAAATGAGAATCATCCATCTTCACTAAGATGCTGTCAGGGTCTCGGCCAAACTTCATCATCCCCAATTACTAACGCCAAGTGCCCCATCTACATACTCTCACCACACACACATACACATTAAAGAGTGGGGAGGGGAAAAAACCTGGAGGTTCTGGCAAGAAATTCAGTATGTGAGAAAGAGAGAGATGTGTGTATGAGTGTATGAAAGAAGAAGAAGGAGAAGAGAGAGAGAGAGAGAGAGAGAGTTGACAGAGTAAGTGGTGATTGGTTGGGTCACAGTCCACTGACCTCGCTGTACTGATGAGTAGACGGGTGTGTAAGGGGTCACAGCATCTCTCTCTCGCTCTCTCTCACACACACACACACACACACACACGATGCAAGTGTTGGGGCTAGCGGCAGGTGTGTATGAGAGGAGAGATGCCGTTTAGCATCATTAGACTTTCTCCTAACACACTAAAGCAGAAGTGACATCCAGTTCCCTCTGAATCTCCACCTGACTGACACGAACCATTACAGTCAATAGAGATGGACCACCGCAGCTGTGTGTGTGTGTGTGGGGGGGGGGATCATTATGAGTAATGGGTCACGAAACAGCACAGGCTGGGTCAGTCAGAGGGCACACACACACACATAATCATCACTTTTCTGTTGATGTTAAGCCACAACACAATTTTTACAATATTTATTGAACTTTCTATGATACCCCAGTTAATAAAAAAAAAATTCAACCAATCAGGACAAGGAGGCATCTGTCAATCATGTTCCCTGTCCATTCAGAAAGCTCCGCCTCTTTCAGTAGAGTTTCTGTGGTGGAAGAAACTTTACACACATTCATAAGCATTCACACAAATTCACTATGGTTTAAAGTCTCTCTCTGTCTCTCTCTCTCTCTCTCTCTCTCGTGTGTGTATGTGTGTGTGCGTGCATGCGCGCAGACGGCTGATTACTCGGCGATGGCGTCTCTGGCCGGCGGCCTAGAAGAGATGAAGAGCAGCCTGGCCAATCAGACGGCAGCGGATTTGGGCCCAAGTGTAGCAGGACCTCAGAGTTACCCGCTAGTGTCAGGTGAGCTAGCCTCTCTTATTTCACTTTTTTTTTTTTTTTTTAAGGGTACAGAACCCAAACCACTGAGCAAAATAACCCAAAATGGGAGCAGAACCCACACTCACTGGATTTTTTTGGACATCTTGCTGGAAATTCGTCCAGCATCAGCACTCAAGTGATCTCAGACTTGTTAAGAGCTGTTCTGTGATTGAGATTCAGATTTCTGAGTCTCTCATGGGACAGAGAGGAAGGATAGAGACCTGTAATTAGACCTCACACACACACACCACACTTCTGCTTCTCCTCACACTGAATGAGACAACGCTAATTAAGAGCCCCTTGGACACTGGCCATAACGAGGGAATCATGGATTAGGGAATTTGGCCGTCAACCATCGAGGGACATCAGAACCTTTGTGTGCGTGTGTGTGTGTGTGTGTGTTTTTGCCTCAGTAATATCCCCGATAGGGAAATAACAGGTTTGCATAAATATCAGCATACCTGTACATTTATAAGCAAGGAATAAAACACTCATGCTGTGCCATGCTGTTTTAGGAAAGTAATCAATGATGGGTGGGGTGATTCACCAGACTTCCTGTTACCACCCCGAAGATGATTATTTTCCCATAACAGTACACCCCCAAGCATTTTATTCCTCATATATGACAGCATTTTGCTGTCAATTACAATTTTGTCAAAGATTATTTGAACTTTTTATCCATTTATAGTTACATTTAATGCTGTGGAATGTCCAGTCTCTGTTGAAATTAATAAGGCATTAAAAAAACTGCAGCTTGTCATGTTACTGAGAAGATAACGATTAGATGACATATTAGGCTGAGTGCGTTAAGCTGATCTAGTCAGAGACAATTAATCTCAAACACCTTTCCAGCCAATCAGAATCCAATAGTGCTTGCTAAAAAGGCGCTAGCTAATAACTATGAATATTATGTTATACTATAATCTTATGGAAAATATTTGGTAGAAATATTTTTTAAAATGCTGAAAATGGTAGAAAATTTGATTTTAATATCCAGTGAGTAACAATGGAGATGGAATCAATTATAAAAGTACTGATGATTCGATTTATGACAAGATCAGTATTCCACCACATACACACAGAATGGTAGATAACAGAACAAAGACATGGACAATCCGAGAAAAAACAGCAAATCCAACATGGAAACTTGTCAGATCTGACTCCTTTGGTCCGGGTTGTACTGAAACAATTCGCTTCTTCCTCCCTCTTCTCGTCGTCCATTCCTACGGCTGACAGTTGCTCTCGGAGGACGCGCCCCTGTCTGACTTCACCCTCCGTCTCTCCCTCTCTCTCCCTCGTTCGCCCTGTCCACTGACCCGAAGTGGATTAGTACCCGGTCCTCGCTAATGTCTGTCTGTCGCAGCACACTTGCTAAAAGTGTCCAACATGGCAGCCCTGGAGACAGGAAGAACAGCAAGATGTGTCTATCCATCCTGCTCACTATTCTACATTTATTGCTTTCCTGGTTTTCTACTGTCCCAGTCATGCGTCCTTTTTTTTTTTTTAAATGGAATTCTCCACATGCAGTAGGTTTGCATGTTGCTTTCAATTATTTTGGAAGTGAAACTGGGAATTCTGGGGACAATGAGTTCAGCTTTGGTTGAATTGGACATTTACGTCTTTAACCAATAGCACAACTGCACTGGGTGCATTGACACCTGAAGAACTTTCTATCAAAAGGCATTAGATCCAAATCTAATATTTCCACTGTGCAGCCAGGAAAATTTATGTAACTATCAATTGACTATAATTTCTATATAAAGAAAAGTTGTGCTACATAGTTAAAAGGCAGGATGTAACTTTTACTTTTGTTATTTACCTCTGCCAACTGTGTTGGAGGAGGTTATGTTTTTGCTTCCATTTGTTTGTTTGTTCCCAACGTAACTCAAAAAGTAGTGAATGTATTTTGATTAAATTTTGAGGAAAGGTGAGCCATGGGCCAAGGAACAATTGATTAGATTTTGAGTCAAATCTGGATATGTGACTTGGCTCTCGGTATGCACTGTACCAAATGACCTTCTAGTTTTTTACTGTTTAAGATTGATGAGTTAGCAACTCCAGTAGTGAATAAATAGTGAATACTTTGCTAAGTAGCCAACCTCTTCTGGTACTTCTGGACTCTGATGTATCCATTACTTTGTAATAAGCAGTTCGCCCATTTTTTATTATTATTTTTTTTTTTACTGACCCAAGAGACCACAGCCCCGCCTACTTGTTTTCTATTGGCTCACAAGTCCAAGGCTCATAAATTCACAGTTCTAAATTTGGTATGAGGAAAAAGTGAATGTTATCAGAATCAAATGTGTGTCTTTCACGTCCCATGTTTGTTCCCCTTGAACGAATGGACTTTTCTGGCAGGTGAATTTTACTCACATTTCTCTGAAAAAGCAGAAAAGTGTAGTTTTCAGGTGTGTCCTGTGTTGAAAAAAAGAGAGTTTAAAGATTGTAAATGTTTTGGTGAAACCATAAATATTGGTGCCCCTGTAGAGATACCAAGTGTGCCTTTTTCTCTGGGCTCATATTTCTAACATTGGCAAATTCACTAAGCTGAAATATACCTTGATCAATCAATCAATCAATCAATCAATCAATCAATCAAACAATCAATCAATCTATATATCTATCTGCCAAGGTCCACATTTGGCCAAAAGCCTTATCCTCTCCAGTCTGCAGATCTTTCCGACTTCTTTTTTGTCAAACTTCTCCCCTTTGTATGGCTAGCTGTATCAGTGTGTGTGTGTGTGTGTGTGTGTGTGTGTGTGTGTGCACGCGCGCACGTGCATGCACGTGTGTGTTGAATGGGATCGATGGCGGGTGTGTGAAGGAGTGTTTATGATGATGAATGGCCTCTAGTCTTCAGCACAGCACTGCACTGCACTCAAGCACATGATTCAGTCTGACGGAGCTGTCATGTATCTTAATACAACTACACACACACACAATGAGAGAGAGATAGAGAGAGAGAGAGAGAGAGAGAGAGAGAGAGAAGCATTTTAGTTCTATTAAACTGGAATCGACATAAAATATCCTGCTCATACACCATTTACTTCATTTTGTCTAATTATTCTGTTGTCACATATTTAATCTCAACTAAATATGCAAAATTAATGCTCATAATACAAGCAATAAAACGAAACTGCATTAAATGTTTTTGAATTGTTATGTCCATATCCATATGGTAGCTGTACCTGAGATATATATTTTACATACATGTATGCATGTAAAAACTCACAAACGTTCCAAATGAGAAAAGGAGAGAGAGAGAGAGAGAGAGAAGTCAGCAAAGAAACATGTAAAATGTCTGACTATACAAAAGCTACGGCAGAGACAGTCAGGCTCTGTCACATATCAGCGTGTGTATGTGTGTTTAATTGCCCCATTATGGATACAGAGACATGACCTCAGGTGCTGCCGAGTGACTATGCTAAAGAAAAGGGAAATGCTTAACCACACAGTGGTCACCTAATCCATGTAAAGTGTCATTATTGTAGCCGACCAGGGACAGCCGTGGCATTCAACACGCACAAGTGTATTTCTGAATATTTTGGATGATTCTTATGAATATCTTAACAGCAGCTGTGACTGTAATTTAAATCACAGGTCTTTAATACGCTCGTTGTAATGTTATCATTAAAAAATGTGCTGTTATGTAACAAAGAAAGACATTTCTGGAAGGAGTCTCCAGTGTAACAGTCCGAACAGATGGCATTGAGCTTGGCTATTTCTCAATAACATGACAAGCTGCGCTTCTTTTTTTTTGGTCTTATTCAAGAACAAGAACAAAGAAAGGTAAGGGAATGACTGTTTATACTGTAGCTGTTATTACATAAGGAACTAACTTGTTTTGTGGATGTTCGCCAACATTTCACTGCAAGCTGGCCTACTGGTTAGCGTGTCAGCCTCTCGACCGGGAGGTCATGAGTTCTACTCATGGTCGGGTCATACCAAAGACCAGCATGAAAATAGTACCTACTGCCATATGGCAAGGCACATTACAATACAGATGGGAGTCAAACACTCATGGTTACTGGAGGACTAGTCCTCCACTGTAACCCTAGCTATATAATAGGTGAAAGGCTGAGGGCTATAGAAATGGAGATCAGCGCTGCCCCCATGTGCCTCAAAGAGCTGGGTCGTACTGAGACGGGAGGCTGCCTGGGAAGACCAGGTCCTGGCACGGGAAGGGCTTTGACTCTCCAACATTTCACATAATTATAAACTGATAGAAAGGATCACATTGTTCTTTAATAAATAAAATAAACCACTGTGGTATAAGAGGAATAAAACACTTCAGGAAGTGCTGCTTGGAAAACCTAGTTTGCTCCCTCTGGTAATATGTTAGCAAGAAAAAAAAATGCTGTTTTGAATCATAGAAAAGCTGCAGAAACATCAGCTGAATCATCTAATCACAAATCATCTCTAAGGAGTGCTCTATTACAGGGCTGACAAATCAAACATTATACTCAGGAAATGGCTGAAAGTTCCTAATGATAAAAACAAAGTTGTGCCAACATGTTCTTCATTAGCAGACAAGCTACATGCGATGTCATCAATCCATAGATTTCTTACATGTTTGTAATCTGGGTGTTACTCTCCCTTTACATTGCCAGTATAAGGTGTAAGTTAGCTGAATGTTAGCATCAGTCACTCGCTAGCATCCATATTTCCCAGCAGTCTATCAAGAGTGTTTAACCACTTGAATGTGTTCCACTTCCCTCTGATGAAAACACTATATTTTGATCCCAGACAATATTTCCCTTTTGGTTTGCAGAAATTGACTTGAATAATAGCATTTTTAAATGCTAGAGTCTTGAGTAAATCTTACGTCCATGATTCCATCTCAATTTGACGACTTTTGAGGTTCAGACAGGATTTGTTTTTCTTCCAGGTCGTGATCTAGGCAGCACCACGCTTCCAGGTTACCCGCCTCACGTTCCCCCAGCTGGCCAGGGCAGCTACTCAACCCCATCACTCACAGGAATGGTGCCCGGTGAGTCCCCAACCCCCTTTACCTCACTAATGCACTCAGTATTTTGGGTGAGTTATTCCAAGGCACTGGACCTCTCCCAGTAGAGCCAGTTGTCTGATCTTACTTTAGAATCTCATGATTTTCGAAACTACAGGTAATGACACCAACTGATCACAATAACCTAAATGGGCCATAATAGCAGACATCTTAAGGAGTCAAGACCCAAATCTTTACCAAAAATTTTGTCTTACCAACACTCTGTACTGTTAGCTCTTTCTTTATCTCTTCTTTTCACCCCTGCTTTATTTCTGCTGACGTCCCTGTGGGAGGTGAGCTTGTCTTTGCCACTTCCTGTCTGCCAGGTTGACAGCACTCCCAGGGGGTTCTGGGACGTTAAGGAGGGAGGGGGGTGGAGGGTGAC
>JAOANJ010000022.1:18181867-18192731 GCA_026413345.1 Ariopsis seemanni | reverse complement strand
ACATATTTTTTGAGTATCACATCCACCCCGACAAACAAAAATGGCTCCTGACATTTGTTACAACCCCCCCAAAAAAAATTTTTTTCTCTTCTTAATAAACTTGTGTGGTGACTGGCATGTAGTATGTGTAAGGCATGTACATTTGTGGCATGTAAGGAGCAGGTAAGATGAACTGTCTGGTCATGTGTGGCATGAAGGGTAGGGAGGCTGAGGTAATCTGTGAGGAGATGGAATCTACATGGGTTTGTATTGAAGGTTGGCCCAGTGACTCATAAGTGAACATTGGTCTTGGTCTCCTCTCTCTGGCTGACCTCCTAACCTCTCTGTGTTCATCTTCTGCAGGCAAAGTCATTAGAAGAGGAGAACTCAGTCTTTCCACTTGTACTTGTTCAGCATGGTCATTTTGTTCATCCTTTTCAGGCTGAGGTAGGTATACGACATCATGTTGTTCATTTGTCTGTGATCCATCACCCACTAATTCCACTTCTCTTTCTGGTAAGTTTGTCTCTTCCGTGTGTGTATCATCTCTTTCAGGTAAGTTTGTCTCATCCATGTGTGTATTGTCTCTTTCAGGTGTCTCTCGTCCATCCAGTAAGTATGCATTCATAGGTTCGGTTTCTCTCATTGGTAATGTATTTGAATGTTCTTTGTGGATCACGGTCGGTTTCTTTGGAGTCCGAACAAGCACTGTTGCCGACCTTTGCCCTCCCTCTGAGGCTGTTGGTCTGCCACGTCCAGATTGATCATTTTCCGTTCTGACCACAGGTGTTCTCAACCAATAACCTCCTGTCCATTCATCTTCATCAGTGTCTGGTATCCTATCATTGTCGGCAGAGCTTGCCCTCTGTTGAGGTTGTTTTTGTCTCTGAGGGGGTGTTCCGACCATGTCAGCTGACTGTGCTGGGCCCTCAACAGGTAAGTCATTGACTAAAAGTAGCAAGTTTCTGTGTATGGTTCTGTTTCTCGCATTTGGGTCTCCCTCAGGGTGAATGACATATACAGGATTGTCAGAGATTTGCTTCTTCACCACATAAATCTTCTTCTCCCAGTATGAGCGAAGCTTACCGGGTCCACCACGCTCACCCATGTTCCGAACCAGTACTCGATCTCCTGGTTTGAGGACCACTCCCCTTGCCTTTTGGTCATAATAGGATTTGTTCTTTGCACCTGATGCCAAGCTGATTTTGTTTGTGATCTTGTACGCTTCTGTCATCCTCTTTGACCATTTCTCTACGTAACCTTTGTGTGTCACTGATCCGTTGTTTTTCAATAATCCGAACAGGAGATCCACAGGGAGACGGGGGTGTTGTCCATACAGCAGGTATTGAGGTGAGTACCCGGTGGACTTGTGACGAGTGCAATTATATGCACATATTATTTGTGGTAAATGTTCCTTCCATCTCTCCTTTTCCCTGTCTGTCAGTGTCCACAACATTTGCAACAGTGTGCGGTTGAACCGTTCCGCGGGGTTACATTGCGGGTGGTATGGGGATGTTCATGAGTGCCTGAACCCTGACAGCCGTCCAAGGGTGTGGAAAAGGTCATTCTCGAACTCGCATCCTTGGTCATGGTGGAGACGATTTGGATAACCAAGATGAGGTATGTAGTTATTGTATATTCATTCAGTTCAGCTGCAGTTTGTCCTGATATGTTTTTAGATGGGTAAGCCTGAGCAAATCTGGTAAAATGGTCAATTACTACCAGAATATACTCAAAGCCTCCTTTACTCTTCTCCAAATGTAAGTAGTCAATGCAGACCAGATTGAGAGGGGAAGCAGAGGTCAGGCCCCCCATTGGTGCACGAACATGTGTGGAGGGTTTCTTTTGTTTTATGCAGCTGCATTTTCTTGTGACATAATCCTCAAAGCATCTCTTCGTGTACGGCCAATAGAAATGTTCTCTGGCGAGGTGGAGCACACATTCTGTACCAACATGTCCCATGTTGTCATGGAGGTGTTTCAGGGCAACTGACCGGTATTTGACAGGAAGGACTAACTGTTTTCTCTCTGATGTCCGGTGGTACAGAACTCCATTCTCCAAATGTAGTCGACTCCACTCATGAAGGAGCTTGTGAGTGAGCCCACCCACTGACCTTCTGACCTCATTAGTGAGAACATTACTGGCCTCTTTCAGTCTTATTATTTCCCCTATTCCAGGGTCATCTCGTTGGGCTTTTGCCAGCTCTTCAAGGCTTATTTCAGGCAAAAGTGAATGAGGCTGTGGCATTACATCAGCAGAGGAGGTGTAAAGTGCAGCTATCCATGCCACATCTTTTTTCTGAGCTGCTCTACCTCCTTCCCAGGTCACATGCAGCACATCCTGAGACAGCTCCTCAGTGCATGTTGCCACATAGTTGTCAATATTGAGTGGGATGCGTGAGAGCATATTGGCGTTGATATTGTTTTTTCCAGGTCTGTATTTTATATTGAAGCGGAACTCTGACAATTCTCCAACCCAGCGGTGTCCAACTGCACGGAGTTTTGCAGTGCTCATGACATAGGTAAGTAGATTATCAGTGTAGATGGTAAAATGTGGAGCGTAGAAGAGATAGTCTCTGAATTTCTCACACACTGCCCACTTCAGAGCCAGAAACTCGAGTTTTCCACTGTGGAGTCTGTAGTTCCGGTCGGCTGGTGTCCGCGTTCTTGATCCATATATGATCACTCACATTTTCCCACCCTGTTGCTGATAGAGGATTGCGCCGAGCCCTTTCTCTGATGCGTCAGTGTGTAGGATGAATGGCTCCTCGAAGTTGGGGTACACAAGGACTGGGGGGTTGGTCAGCATACTGACTAGCCTTTCCAAGGTGCTTTGATGGTCAGCCTTCCACTCGATGGGTGTTTTGGATGGGAGTTGGGGACCCTTGGACTTGCAGTGACGTGGAAGGAGTTGGGACATGGAGGACTTAATTTGGAGCAGCTCATACAGTGGTTTTGCTATTTTAGCAAAGTCCTGTACATAGGACCGGTAATGGCTCAGGAAGCCAAGAACCTGTCAGAGGTCACCAACTGTTTGGGGTGTTTTGTTTTTCAAAGCTAGCACCGTGTCGAGGTCTTTGGGGTCAACTCAAACTCCCTTGGCTGACACCAAGCGTCCAACATCGCGAACCTCTGTTTGGAACATTTCGCACTTCTCTGCCTGTAGCTTCACCCCATGGTGCTGCAGTGCTTGGGGGATCTTTCGAATCACCTCCACGTGGTCACTGAAGGATCTGGAGTAGCACAGTAAGTCATCCAGGTATGGAATGCAGCACTCGTCTCTTAGGGAGCCCAACATCTCCTCCTTGCTCCTCTGGAAAGCTGCAGGTGCATTAGAAAGTCCAAATGGGATCCTTATCCACTCATAAATCCCCCAGGGACTGATGAAGGTGGTGAGATGGCGCGACCCTTCTGCTACAAACCCCTGGTGGTAAGCTGTACCTTGGTCAAGTATGCTGAACATTGAATACCCACCCAGCGTGTCTGTCAAATCCTGTATTCACGGCAATGGATGCCTGTTAGGTACAGTTTTTTTTGGTTTAGGAGCTGATAATCTATACAGAGATGCAGGGTGCCATCCTTCTTCCTCACACACACCACTGGGGCAGAGTTGGCAGGCTTAGATTTCACTATCCATCCCTTTACAATAAGATCTTGAATGTACATACTCCTTTACCTCTTTAAACAGTGGTTTGGGAATAGATGTGTACGATCTCTGCACAGGGACATCGTCTTTGAGGTTGATCACCATTTGCAGATTTGGGATACAGCCAATGTCATCTCCATCCCTTGCAAAGGTGTTTGACTCCTCATGCAGCATCCTTCTTGCAGCCTCTTGCTGTTCTTCCTCCAGGTGATCGAGGTTTACAGGGAGGTGCCACAGAGGTGAGTCTGAGCGGCTGACATGAGCAGTGGTTACCTCACTGACAATCGCTGCAGGCTGTGATTTGTCCAGGATATCTGCCTCCACAACATTTCCAACATGCTGTAGGATCCCTAGAGTTGTTTTACATGGTATTGTGATGCCATGATTAATGTTGTTACTAATTGGGATTGTGACATAGGGCTTGATTGGGTTCTGGATTTGTAACAAACCTGGCCCTGCAGCCCATTGTCCAGATGACAGACTGTCTTCATCTGTTTCAAACAACACTAATCGGGTAGAGGCATCCATGTTTGACAGGACTGGGCACTTCACCCATGATGCTTGACCAGCTGGGAGTATGATGTCTTTGGCCCCTGTTCTCATGCATCCCTGCTGCATGACTAACTTTGATATCTGAACAAAGTTGACGAGAGCTTCAGCTGTTTCACTGAGGACAGATATGGCATTGCTAAGAAGGCTAACAAGTATTGGCATTAGCTTCTCTGGTTGGCCACAAATTAACACTTCCAAAACATGAAAGCCAATCAATGGTCTGTCCATGGAGTAGCTGCTGATGAGGAATGGGACACTAATGGACAGGTTGGGGTCCAAATTTCCTGGTAAGTTCACTGTAATAGCTACCCATCCATCGTATGGAATGAGACCACCATTTGCTGCAATGATCTTCAGTTCATCCTCCCCTAAGATCTCAGAAACTGGGTGAATGCTGAGGTCAGGCAAGTATTCATCTTTCCAGGTACGGCTGACTATACTGACTTGTGACCCAGAGTCAAGCAGTGAGGTGACTGCTAAGCCATTTAAATAGCTCTGAACTAGGGCCTTTTCACCAATCAGACTAGCAACAGCTCTAGCTTTAGCTACACGTGGTAGTTGAGGAGAGGGCTGAGCCACCTGGGTGCAGTGACTTTGTGTGCTTGTCATTACTGGGGTCGAGGGTGAGGAGGGGCATGTTTTGTCATTTTTGGCCTCACTTACTGGTTGGGACTTACTTCCAGACTCGGCCACTAGATGTCCCCCTCCAGTGGCCGGTTGAAGTTTCCCTGTCTCTTTGGCCGTTTCAGACAGCCTGCTGCACGGTGTCCTTCATCTCCACATATGAAACAATGTTTACAGTCCTGTCTGTCTTGTTCCACACAGCTTGGACAACCATAGTTGTTTCCACGTTTAGGTTGTGTCCTATTTTGACTGTACTGGCGCCCATTGTGAGTTAGCTGTTGGTTTTGTTTTTGCATGGTCATAACCAGTCTGGTGAGTTCCTCCACTTTGGTCGTGAGGTCTCTCAGGGGATCTGGTTTTGTTTGGTTTAACTTGGACTCTAAACTCCCTGACTTTGTGCTAGGTTTCTTTCCCACATCAGGCTCGACCTGTGCACTGTGTGCATTTGTTGCAGTCTGTCGGCGGGTAGGGCCAAGTCTTTTCATTCTCTCATTTTCTTCACTGGTGATTTTCACCACATGACGAAGGATCATCTCATCGGTGACTCCACTGCTTGACAACAAAGGTTTGAGTTCTCTGCGGATATCCGTGTGCTTGTGTCCAAAGCCTTGGTATACTGTATGCAGGAAAACATCTTGCACTGTAGCTGCTGAGTATTTAATGTCAGTGTCAGCCAGTTTTGATGTGAATAGGATGCGTTGTTTTAAACCTATGACCCGGTAGAGAAATTGTTGTGGTGTCTCGTTCTCATCCTGTTTCATGCACATCAACTCTTGGAATAACTCTGTGCTGTTTTTTTCTCTTAGGTGAGTTTGGAGAAACCCCTTGAGTTCAGTCACCGTTATGTCATCTTTGTTTATCAACATCTCTTTGAAGATGCCTGGTCTTATGATTTTGAGCACCCCACAAACAATCTCTGAGTCAGAAAATCCCTCCCCGATTCCATCATCAATTTGCTTGCAGACATTATTGTAACTGATGTCAGAGGATTGATCACCGACCTGACCGCCTTGCACTTTGAACTCTCTCCTGGGTAGGTAACTGAGTTCCCTCAAGGACGCCATCCCCTCGCGAACTGACTGGGAGGCAGGCTCACCTGGTGGATTGCTGCTCGGCTGACCTGGCAGGACAGAGGGTGGGGGCATATGTGTCTGTGGCGGTGTGGCATGTGCTGGTATACACTGTATGAGTTTCTTGCTCAGCTCTTCATAGCTAGCGAGCACTTTAAGCAGATCAGTGTTCGTTGTGTCAGGTACATTTAACACTGTAGCTTTAACTGACCCTAAATCTGGTACAGCAATATCACTAGGTGATGCAGTACTGACTGAAATAGGTGTGTGGTGAGACTGAATGTGAGTGTCTGTGGTGATTTCAGGTGGTGTTTGGATAATGACAGAACCATCAGAAGAACCAACAAGTTCAACAAGCTTTTTACCACTCTGCTCAGTATGTAACTTAGAATCACTCTTTACGTTTAGCAGTGACAAATCATCATCACGACATTTCACTATATCATCAATAACATCTTTTAACATCAGCAACTGTACCATTCCCTCGTCCTCTGTTTCGAGTAACCGCTTACTATACATGAACGAGTTGATGTAGTCGTAACATCCCTCCTGGTCCCCTTCCTTAAGCTCTGACTGGTCCGCGTCCAACTCTGGGTCCACCGCTCTGGCAACCCGAAGAAGCTCTTCAGCTGACAAGGTGAGTAGGCCCTTCCTGATGTCCCACACCAGGCTCTTCCTCCCACCCTGTGACATGATGGCTCCTCGTTTCCCTCACAGCTGGCAACACCACTCGAGGATGGCACAGTCGGCTCTGGCTCACAGACCTCCACTCGTCCACGGTCGCAGTCCCCACAGCTGGATAGGGCTGTTGGTCAGTGGCTGGATGATGCAGCCCTTCCTCCTAGTTGCTGATCAGCGTTGTCATCGACACCACTCGGCTTCCGATCCAATAGATGGCACCGAAGATAAATCCCGGACGAGCCCCCAAGAATCTGTAGCGGGTCCCGGCTTGGTCCCCGCTGACAGATATATAGATAATCCTCTGAAAGGAGCTGGAAATATAAGACAGAAATCAGCGAAGCAGGACAACTGTTGCTCATTCTCCATTCATCTGGATTATGTTTATTCTCACTTTCATTTTAACCTTTTCACTGCAATCATGAATTATTTCTGTTATTATGTCTGCATTAAAGCACTGGTATTAACCATTTTAGATAACATTCACATTAAATGTATATACTTTCATATTTTCAAGAAATAAACGTATCAAAATTTGTATCAAACCAAAGATAAACATTTTCCCTTTTAATCATGTTATCCGTCCATCATTAATCATGTATACACTTTTCTCTCAAACACACATCATCTTTATGTCTCATCAAAAGAGTATTTTCTTTAACTGTACACAAAGTACATTCAGTACATTAAGTGCTCACTTAATATAACAGAATAATTCTTTCTTGCAGTTAAACTAGTTCCCGTTTACACAACTGAACACAACTAAAATAATAAACATGGCTGACTCATAACTTGCCACTTTAACCTGTGAACTTATCATTGTTTACAGTTTCCGTGTGCCCTTCACCAGGCTGCAGCCATAGCTGGCCTTAACCTGCACATTAGCATTAGCTTCAGCATTTCAAGCAATGCACTACACACACAACTGGTTTTCACACAGTAATAGCCTACAAATGCCCAATTCGAATAATGTGCCACACACACATTGATTTTCACACATACAGTGATAACCCACAAATGCCCAGGAGCCGAAAGAAACAAATGAAAATAACCATTTGGCTGCAGTGTCGGACGCCATTTTCCCCACTGCAATAGTCACGTACCGTGACACTTTACTTTATTTACACACTTAACAAGCTTTTAGCTTATGGACCACACACCACCGGGGATTCATATTAGCTTATAAACACCTGAAGTCACAGAAAAAGTGAGTAATTAACCTGGAAATATAAGGCAGAAATCAGCGAAGCAGGACAACTGTTGCTCATTCTCCATTCATCTGGATTCTGAGCCCCGCTTTTGCGATGCATTGCAAAGAGTCCCAGTGACGCCGCCGGTAAGTGCTGCCACCCAGTGTCCATTTCACGCAACAGCATGTCAGTGTGTGTTTCTCTGTGTGACTTCTTATTCTGAATTATACAGACTACAATAAAATAATACAATAGCGAGAAACCAAAAAGTGACTCTCAGAGGAAATGAAACAATAATAATAATAATAATATTATCTCAACAAAACACATATTTTGTGAGTATCACATCAGTTTGTTCCTGAACATGACGTATGAACAGGTGAATGTGCATTTTCTTGAACAAAATTAGTATAAAAACTTAATGTCGATATAAATATCTTATGGCAAATTATGATGGCATGTTACAAAAAATAAAGAAAAAATCTGAGTCCCTGTCTCTGATTTACGAGTCCGAATGCAGTTAATGCATGAGTCCAAGTCCGAGTCATCAGTGCTCAAGTCCAAGTCAAGTCATGAATCCTTAAAATTAGGGCACAAGTTGGACTCGAGTACTACAAGCCTGTGTTGCAGTTGTATAAATGGACTGAAACCAGAAGCAGTAGTAAATAGCCGATTGTAGAAGTAGATTGAAATGATATTTACTCCCTCAAACTGGTGAACTGTACAGTCAGTGTTATACTGTAGATTGAACACGCGAACGTCTATGTTGAATCTAAAGCTAATACATGTACAGACAGTAAACCTCACTGAAAGGGAAATGGTGCTACCGTGTTTACTGCTGATGCTGTGAGCGGCCATATTGATTTGACATCACTTACTGAACTCAGGCTTGAGGAAATCGTCCAGAGTTTCAGAGTACGAATTCCAAACTGACCAGGCATTTGTTTTGTTTTTGTTTTTTCCCCAATCAGAATTGGGAAGTCAGAAGATTTAGTCGAACACATTCACGCCTGATTATTTTTGAGGCCTTACACACAGTATGTTCACGCTTCCTTTCGGAGGAAGTGTGAGTCAGTATTCCTGTACCAGGCAGATAGTGATGGAGGATTTCAGAAGGTTTTTTATTTTTTAGTAGTTTTAAGAAACAGCACTCATTAATAAAGCTCACGTACAGTACTTTGGAATTTCAGGTACTGGGTGATACTGAAATGTTTTTCATGTGATGAATGGATTTATCTTCTGATGTCCTCGCATTCTAGCGAGGAAAATAAAATTGTGTCACTGTGGGTCATCAGAAATTACTGTTGAGAGCATGTGATGAAAAATATTTGCAGATGTTTCATCAAAAAGGTGATTGACAGGAGAATTAACAGGTATAAGGAAGCAGGAACCAGGAGGTGACTGATAATTACAGCTACATGCAAGATGATCAACAGATGGAGCAATAAAACAGACAGAATAAAAACAACTCAAGAAGTTGAAGAAGGAAGAACATGAAACAGAGAGCAACACAAGATGTCGATTAAAATATGTAGGAAGTCATTTCAAGTCATTAATGGGAAACAACTAGGATTATAATTTTTTTTTTTTTAAATGAACTCTATGTGTGTATGTCAAGTCTATAGATCATTTGCACAGTGTGTCAGGATGCGTATACACTGACGAGGCAGCAGTGAGGAAACAGGATCCTGGACAGACGGGTTCTGTAGCAGCAATACAGTAAATAACAGACTGCAATCATTTGTTCAGTGAAATATAATTAACGGCAGGTGGATGATACGATTTATAACTCTGAATCCTGTGAACCAGGATTTGCTTGAGGTGTGACTTCAATTAGGTAAGAGTTTTAGAGCCCTGGTCACATTCAGATCCCACTGATAATTTAGTTAAATATGTTCTGTGACATCTAAGCTGATTGGACCAAATCTTGTCTTTTATTTTTTATTTATTTTTATTTTTTATCAGCCTTGATAAGGAATGCAAACACAATGGGAGGTTTCATTGCTGGATGAAATGGTATATAAGGTGTGAAGAGAGACGAGAGGTTTAGGAAAGCTTTCTACAAATACGACACGAGAAGAAAGCCACTTACTCACCATTACAACTCTGTGTTCAGATACCTTCGTTTCTGAGGTAAATATTGATTTAGTCCTCTTGTTCATTATTTACTGATGGACATCCTGTTTCTTGGTTTAGCATTTATAATATCATCATATCCACCAGGCTACATCTTATCGTCCCAGTTGTTGGTAATATGAACTGCATTTATGGAAATTGATCCCAACAATGGCAGTTTGGCAGTGATGGGGCCCGAACCCCCGACACTCCAATCACTAACCCAGAGCCTTTGAACCACCACTATCTAAAGTGAATCAGCTCCTCTTATTCTTCATTTTGAAATCAAATATATTTATGCACTTTTTACAGCAGAGACACTCAGGCCTTGTATTTATATTATGTTTAATGTACCAGCAACACCAAGCGTTCAATCCAAGAGTTTCATTTTATTTCTGTGACAAGAAACAGCCTTCAGATTCAGGATGAAGATATTTTTTATTGCAACAGTGTTGGTGGTCAAACATGAGGAGTTTACATTTTGCAGTTTCTCAGTAATGTGACCAGTTGTGTGGTTTTTTTTTTTTTGGTCTTATTTATGTCAAGAAATAAAACAGAGGCTGGTGAGAGAACGACTGTCCACTGGCTCCTGTAAATGGCCCACAGGTGTAAATGTGAGTGTGATGGTTGTTCATATCTGTGTTCGCCCTGTGATAGATTAACGACCTGCCCAGGGTGAACCCCGATCTCTCCCTGAGTCAGCTGGGATTGGCTCCAGCTTCCCCCATGACTCTGATGGATAAGCATTAGAGATAATGGATGGATGGATGTTATATTTCATTGTCGAACAAGAGTGTAGAAGATGCATTTTGATTGCACTCTCAAATAAAGCTCAACAGCATTTCGATTTCATAAAATCTGTGAAATTTAGTTTCCTCTGAAATGTGGTCATTGTGATATATGTTTATTTCTCATCTCATCTCATTATCTGTAACTGCTTTATCCTGTTCTACAGGGTCGCAGGCAAGCTGGAGCCTATCCCAGCTGACTACGGGCGAAAGGCGGGGTACA
>JAOANJ010000022.1:18143175-18154722 GCA_026413345.1 Ariopsis seemanni | reverse complement strand
CAGCTGGGATAGGCTCCAGCTTGCCTGCGACCCTGGAGAACAGGATAAAGCGGCTAGAGATAATGAGATGAGATGAGAAATTGGTCCAGAATATGCCCTTTAAGTATCTAGGAAGACAGGTGTAACTCATTGCGGCTGATTACTTCCAACCAGTCCTATTCCTCCCTCTGGTGGCCAGAAATGCAGCCCCGTATAATCAATTTGTTTTTAAATATAATTTAAGAAATTACAAGAAACA
Organism: Ariopsis seemanni; assembly: GCA_026413345.1. Classification (NCBI taxonomy): domain Eukaryota; kingdom Metazoa; phylum Chordata; class Actinopteri; order Siluriformes; family Ariidae; genus Ariopsis; species Ariopsis seemanni. The sequence continues at coordinate 18,154,484 of JAOANJ010000022.1, read as the reverse complement.
GCTCATGAAATCATTTTACAAATGTGTACATTAGTGATCAAGAGTGCCACCTTATACTGCCATCATACTCTAGTTTTGTAAAGTTTCCAAAAATGATCAGCTTTTTTTGCAGAAAAAGACTATTCATTGCTCGGCTGCCAGAAAGGCCTGGTGGCCTAACTGCAGTAGCTTACTGCAGAAGTAGCTTCCTGCAAAGTGTGAAAACAACAGAACACGATAGCAACTATAACTTATGAGAAGGAGTGCATAAATGTAGAGCTACTGTCAGCTCTGTTATCGAAAATTAGTCAGTAACTCCTGAACAAACATATTCAAGAATTCAACGGTGCTGAAAGAAATTGTATTCATTCATCATGATTTTGCTCGACAGAGACTATACGTTTTTCTGCACCATGTTGTAGTAGTATGATTTGTTTTGAAATGTTCCTGACAAATTGTAACAAAAAAATCTTTATTACTTCTCTGAACATGGTAATGCGAACTAACCACTATTTGTTTTACTTTACTTTATGAACAGATGATGATGCAGCATGTTGGTGTGGCGTGGAGCTACTACACTCCAGAGCTCACTCCACAGACCAACAGGGCACCCTCCTATCCAGGGCTCACTTTAAGGCATGCTCCAGAGACCAACAGGGTAGCTTCCTCTCCGGAGCTTGCACCAGGGCTCAGTCCAGAGGCTGACAGGGCAGTTTCCCCTCCAGAACCAGAGCCAGAGGCCGACAGGACAGCCTCTGCTCCAGAGCCAATGCCAGAGGCCAACAGGGAGCCCTCCATTCCAGAGCCTGCTCCCAAGACTGACTGGGTGGCTTCCTTTCCAGAGCTTGCACCAGGGGTCACTCCAGAGGTTGACAGGGCAGCCCCTGTTCCAGAGCCAGAGACAGACATGGACCGTCTCATCACATGGGCTCACATAATTAGGGGCACATGCCAGCTTCTCAGGGCCAAATACTGGTGGCTCCACATGCTGCTCAACGTGCATAACCATGTCACGTCATGTGCTGAGTGTGTCTGTACCAGAATGCCAAAGCCTATGCCTGTCTCTGAGCCCATGTCAGAGTCCAAGCCCATGTCCATGCCGGAGTCCATGCTGATACCAGGATCCATGCTCAAGCCCAGATCCACACCTGAGTCCATGCCCATGCTGATGCCAGAGTTCAGGCCCATGCTCATGTCCCTGTCTGGATCTATGCTTGAACCAATGTCTATACCCATGCTCAAATCCATGTCTGTGCCTGAGTCCATGCCCATGTCTGAGTCTATGCCTGAGCCAATCCACAAGCCCATGACTATGCTCAAACCTATGTCCAGGTTGAATCCCATGCCTGAGCCTCCACCTGCATACATGGCCCAGTCTGAGCATAAGCCTGAACCACAGCCTCTACCTGTGTCCTCGCCCCCATTCAATGCCCAGTTAGAACCCAAACCTCCACCTAACCCCATGTTCTGGTGCCACATCCTTCCCGAGCCACAGCAGAGTTCCAAGGGGACTTTGTCCAGTGCCAGGTCCTCATCCTTGGGGCTATCCAAGGAGGTTTTTTAGCTCCCAGAGTGACCTCTTTTTTTTTTTTTTAGGGGGGAGGGGGTGGTTATGACTGTGTGTGTTCATAATTGGCGCACCTCGAACTGTCACCCACAGCCACGAGCATTTTAGCTTTGACCGAGCAGCACGCACCTCAAGAACTAAACAAAATGCACCTGTTACAGATTAGAAGGCAATCACAGTGCGTGTATAAAAGGATGCTGAACTCAATCAAACTTTGCAAAGGAAAGGCACAGTGCCTTGTGTCTGACCTTACTGAGCTGTTTGTTTCAACTGTTATTCTGTTTTTTTTTAATGCCCTGCTGTATTTTGGACTTTGCCTTTGGTCTCTTCCTCTGATAGTCTGTTTGTGCCTCTCGTGACCATTGCCTGTCTTTGTACTTCAATTCTGCCTAACTTGTTGGATTTGTATGCCTGCTTATTGTGTTTTATAATTGACTCTTCCTGCAATTACATCTGTCTACTGCCACCAATACATGACAAGTGATAACAGGAATTATATTGTTTCATGAATGTTCAACAACATGAAATGGAAATATGCATGATAAAAACTATGACCTTGATAATTTTGTAGTGAAGTATTACTCACCCAGTTTAGAATGTTTCTGTATTTCCTATCCTTCTGTAACTGGTCCTTCTCTATAGTCAGGATGTTGTATCTGGTCTGCAGCTCGTTGTTTTCTGTATTCAGGTTGTTGAATTTGATCCACAGTGCTGTGATGGCAGTCAGCAGAACACACAGCAGCACCACACATACACACAACAGTCAGTCTGTAACACCTGCTCCCTGCAGTGTCTCCTCCTAATAGGAAATGGACATAGACACGTGTGTTTTTAATATTAGGCAAGGCAAAGCAAGACAAGCTTATTTATATAGCACATTTCATCCACAAAAGTAATCCAAAGTGCTTTAAATAAGGAGAATCAAAATTAAGACAAAGATCATTCAAGCATAAAAGAGAAATATAAAGATATACAAAAAAATCAAACAGTTAAAATTAACGTGCAAAAGACAATAAATTTGTTAGGTAAGCAGATGACAAATGGATGTAAGTGCAGTTTAGAGAGTTTATTCAGGCAATCAGCCAGACAAATCCAAAACTTTAGACAAAGGCAGCATCAATAGGCAGGCAAAAGTTAGGTGAGGCACAAACAGAATATCAAAGGTAATGACAAAAGAATAAAATACAAGAAATAAACAAAGTCAAAAACCAAACAATCTTAAACGTTAAAAAGTCTTACTGTTGTACTATTTACGGTATCATGTGCTACTCCTATAATCTCCTTGTACAGTTATTAGTTTCTTCATTGTTTTGTTTTTACATGATTTTAGGATACATTTGTAACATTTTCAATTATTCATATGAATCAGTTGACAGATTCCTGCAGTAAATCTTAAACTATTTGTTTTGATTTACTTTTAAAGTAGACAACAGCTTTCTTATACAAGGCTAAGATCACATCTCAGTCATACAGTCAATACATACAGAAATACAAAATTACTTAAATACAGATATACAGATAAGAAACATTGGTATTACTGGTATATGGATGATAACATACAGATGATAACATTTGTGTTATCTAGAATGTAATTCATTAAAAAAGACAAAAAAAGAACACTGACGTTGTTTCAATGTACATTTAAAAAAAAATGTATAAACCTGATCTCAGATCTGTGGAAAGGGTAGATTTATAACAAGATCTGTGGCACATACTCATTTTCCTGTTTATCATGTCACTGTAACACAGTCTCCCACCAACCACAGAGCAATGTGTTGTCCCCCTGCGCTCTCACTCTCTCATGCACACACACACGTCAGCATTACCCTTATTTTTTAAAAGAAAGATCAAGGTTTTAGAATGAAAAAAAAAAAATCCCAGGCCAGGCAGTGTCCCACATGGAGATAACTGTTAGACATTCCCAGCCTTGGGGGGACATTTCCCCACAACATACTCACACACACACACACACACACACACAATATTTATATATATGTTAATGCTGATGGAGGTGAAAGCGATGTTAGTGCTGATAAAGGTGAAGCTGTGTTAAAGCCGATGGAAGTGAAGTGGTGTTAGTGCCAATAGAAATGAAACAGTGTTCGTGCCAATAGTGGTGAAGTGGTGTTAGTGCCACTGTTAGTCCTGATAGAGGTGAAGCACTGTTTGTGCCATTAGGGATAAAGTGGTGTTCGTGCCGTGAGGGGTGAAGCAGTATTAGTGCCATTATGGGTGAAGCGGTGTTATTGCTGGAGGAGGTGAAGCAGTGTGAGTGCCGATGGAGCTCAAGCAATGTTCATGCCGGTGGAGGTGAAGCAGTGTTTATGCCAGTGGAGGAGAAGCAGTGTTTGTCCTAATGGAGGTGAATTGGTATTTGTGCCATTCGGGGTGAAGCGGTTTTCGTGCCATTAGGTGTAAAGTGGTGTTTTGCTAATACAGCTGAAGCAGTGTTAGTGCTGATGGAGGTGAAGCAGTGTTGGTGCGAATCGAATTGATGCGGTGTTAGTGCTTGCTCATAGATATGATGCTGATTAATATATCCGAGTTGACAACATGGTGTCGTTCACCTGCATTGTGCATTTTTGAGGCCTTTTTGGGGTTGAAGTGGGAGTTACAATCTTGGAGCCACAGCCTAAAGCAGGAAATATGGCGATATAGGCATATTTATATCTATATAGGGGATATAGTTTTCTAGCAAACTGTCTGACTTATGTTACTCACTAAGCTGGGGTGCTATCTTTCAACACTGATGTCTTTCCCAAATTAAAGGAATGTTGTTTATAGTTAATGACAAAACTTACCTGCAGTCAGTCTGTGTCCAGAACATCTGCTCCTTTTATTCTAATCTCCTATGGGAAATGAGAGAGAGAGAGATGTGCTGAAGTCTCTGAACGTGTTGTCTGATGATTCCTCTTTTTATTTACTCTTGTTTTCTCTTCAGTGACCACCTTACAGTGAGTACCCTGGGATTTATATCACTTTTGATAAAGGGTTGTATGAAATGAACTGGTGCACACTTCATTGACCTCTAAAAGATTTTCCATTTCAATATCAAATATCCTTCATTTCTCAGGTGAAGCATTAAAAAAAGAATTCTACCTTTTTGTTGGTTCCTCTTTGTGCTGCTATCTTCTCTCTTTTTAGGAGTGTCATGGCCTCTACCAACAACTGAGTTCTTGTAGACCTCCTCCACCATCTCCATTTGATCGAAGCGAAATTCACATCAACATCCTGAGCCATTCTTAATCTAAAGACAAAAAGACTCACAAAAAGCACTGGATTACAGAGTCTCTGTTATTCTGTCTGTCCACCAAAACCACTTTGCGTGGCGAGGTTGTGATGACAATTTAAGTTTTGGATCAAAAAGGGAAGTCATGTTTATGCTGATAATTATGATGTTATTAAATATGGTTGTGTGATTAAAGAAGGAAGTCATTACAGAGTGATGCTGTTAAATAAGGGACTTACCTATAGCACCAGGAGAACTGAGTCATGTTCTTTCAGTAAAGCAATGATTATATGATTTGTTTTGAGTTGCAATATACTAAGGCTAACACAACTCTTGTGTTCGCAAAATCTTCCTGCAGGTCATTAGTGTCATATATAACAGTGTCAGGAATCATCAATAGATTCTAACAATTGCCATGGCTATCAGGTTGGATCACAGGCTCTCCTGTGGAAACTTTATGCTCTTGCTTTCTGTCATGGTAAATTGATTTTTTTTTTAATTAAATGTGATATAAAGTCAATGTGTGTGTGCAACTGAACACACCCTGAACTGTGTTTGTTAATGTCCGTACACTGTGTAAGCCCACAGCCCTAATGAATCCTGCAGAACACATTAACTGTTTCATAGTTAAAATACAGCTACAGGTACTTTTATTCTTATTATTTATTTATCTTGTGACTCAATACTTGACTTTCAGCAGTTCCCTACAACACTTCAGGAATAATACTCCTCAGGAATCATGGCTTGTAGGTGTGGCTAGTGGGAGGGGAGGGATGTCTATGTTTATGTTAAATTACTCTGAAAAATTTACAATGTATGAGCACGTATGTATATGTGATGTGATACATATAAAATTCAATTAAAGTATTTGAGTAAAAAAATACAGCTACAGGAACCAAACACATATGAATGGATAGTGGTACATTGACACGTTATTCTGTGATCTTGTGTCACTGTGATTTCACACCGTGTATCTTGATTTATAAAAAGAAAGCACAGAGAGGAAACCAAAAGGAGGATGGATGTAACATTGAGTACCTCTATCGACTGTGTTGGAGGAGGTTATGTTTTCACCTCTACATTTTTCCCAACATAACTCAAAAATTATTGAATGGATTTTGAGGAAATTTTGAGGAAAGGTGAGCCATGGACCAAGAAACAGTTGATTTAGATTTCGGCTTAAATCTGGATATGTATGTGGATCCAGGATCCAGATATCTATGCAGATCCAGGATTATTATTTTTTGTCTGATCCCAACATCACTGAAAAACTAGAGAACAAAAGTTTGATGAAATTTGGTGCACAGTATAGCTTTAGTATTATTCTAGTTTCGAGTGATTTCATTTTAATGTTGATCCGGATCCAGATTTTGGATTAGAATACATAATATATGGCTTGACACACTAACGTGACAAGAGATATGCACTCTAATGTATGCCCTTCTAGTTTGTATTGTAACTGTCTTCACAGTACAAAGTGATTAAGTTAATTTTACAGCAGATTAATGAGCTTAAAGCACATTTACACTCATGCTCACACATCACTACTGTAGAATCTGTACTTGTTCTGCCCTCTGATTTTAATGGCAGTTGTTAATTAATACATTTTGTGGACTGCATTGCCCCCTATTAGTAAATTGACCACAGTCGTAGCAGAGCAGGAAATGTACCTCAGTAGTAAGGACACATCAAGGGCATGCAAAGGACTTTGAATTTCTGAAGCTATTTCTTTCAACCTTGCTGCCTTGGACACTATTTGTCTGTAAGTGTTTGTTTTATTGATATTTCCATGTTAAATCCATAATTTGTTTGCTACATAGTTGTTTTACCTTAAAGTGGATTTAATTGATGATTAACATGTTAGCTAGCCTGCCTTGCTATGTGACGCAGCACTTTTCTTAAGACTAGTGTTTGTTCTGTGCTTTGTTTCAGTTTTACAAAAAATAATAAATTTATAGATCCTTAAGATTCTCAAGAAGAGTTACGCCTGGTGATTTATTGAGGGACATCAAGTGTAAGCTAACTGTCTAGCTTTGAAGACGGACACTCATTGCGAGGGCAGTATAGTACTATTTCATAAACAAACCTGAATGTAAAAATAGATTCTAAAAGAAAAACAGGTGACCCCATGATGGTTACAGTTATTAAGAGGATTTTTCAGGCACAACACACTAACTTACACAGATAAAAATATAAATTCAATTTACTGCTTTTCATTCACATACAGCAATTCAGTTAAAGCTTGTCTTCTCACAGATCCCAATAAATTGATCATCACAGGGATAATCAGCCCAGTTAAAGGAAGGAACAGTTAGAATACAGTCCTCATTTCCTTCACGACTGTTGGGTTCTTCATATCCCCAATACCTGAAGGTAAGAATCAGAGGATTTTCTCAGGGAAAAGAAGAGTCAGTAACTGTATTATGAGCAAATATCAGTTCAGTGATTTCTTACCCAGTGGTCAGTGTTGTATCATCCACCCACTTCCATATACCCTCAGTCTCTCTGTCATTCAGACCAATCCAAGCTTTTCTGTTATGCAGCAATTTACTGATGAACTCCTGCCATGGTTATAGTAAATAATCAGAATAAATAAGAGTCTCTCTCTCTCTCTCTCTCTCTCTCTCTGTCTCTCTCACCTGTTCCTCTCTGCTGTTTATGATCACAAGGTCTGCACCTCGCTCTCTGCAGTCCTGTCTGCTCTCAGTCCAGCTCTTTCCTTGAGTTGAGATGTAGTAAGAACGATAGTTGAAACAAGTCCATCCTGGATCCAGACCATTTTAATGAAAAAAAGGGAGAATAATTCTCAAAATTAGTTAAGCCTCAGCACTGATAAGACGCTGTATATTGTACTGCCCTCAGTCCAGGTTTTCACCTCAGTAGAGATGTAGTAAATACTGCAGTTGAAATATCTCGCTTTGAAAAGTTAAATTAATCACAGAAAAAGACATTTAAGGCTGTGTTCAGAGTTGCGTAGTATTTTAATATTGAAATGATGCATATCTTTATTCAGACCTTAGATGTACAGTACCTTCAGTCTCAGGAACCATTTAGAAGTTACAGGTGAGTTGCATCTGTGGGGTTCAGTAAAGCAAGTAAATTTAAAGAAAAAATTAAGCAAAAATGTAAGCTTTTAGTAGATTTTAGCTTGAAGTAGACTTTAAGCTTGTCCATAATGTCAATGAGAACTGAGAGAAACACTGACAGAAAGTTGGAGATAAGTTTGAGCATTAGGACACTTGTTTTCAGTGCGGTTTCTTTGTTTGTTTTTACCAACATTACGGGAAAACAGCTGGAGTAGTCTTCATGAAACTTTCAGGATAGATGGGGATTGGTCTCAAATAGAACCTCCAGCATGTTGAGGGTCATCTGGTCAAGATTATACAATGACGATCCTCTAATGATAACCTGAAAGCTGCTACGCTTGGCATTCAACACCATCCTCCCTCACAGCCTGGTGTCCAAACTGATTAAGGACTTGCTGTCTGATCACTCCCAGAGGGTGAGAGTAGGCCCCCACATCTCCTCAGCCCTCAGTACTGGGTCCCCACAGGGCTGTGTGCTGAGCCCCCTACTCTTTACCCTCTGCATGCATGACTGCCCATTCCAGTAACGGCATCACTGAATTCGCAGAGGACACTACGAAAGTGGGAGAGGGGATGAGTCCGCTTATCGGGACGAGGTGGAGTAGCTGTCTGGGTGGTGCAGAGACAACAACCTGTTCCTCAACAGGAAAACCGACATTCAGCCCATCCTCATCCACGAGGAATGTGTGGAGAGGGTCTCGGACTTCCGGGTTCCTGGGGGCGCACATTGAGTTGAGGAGGACATGACCTGGAGCACTAACATCTTCCTCAAGAAGAACCATCTCACTCAAAATCTGCTTGTGGCCTTCTGTCGCTGCTCCATTGTGAGAGCAAACTTACTCAGGATTTTTTTTTTTGTATTTTCTCCCCTAGCATAGTAACAAATAACTCTTACAATGTGTTTCTTAACATTCCCTCTGTGGCCATGACTGACAGTTTCTTGACCCGCCTCCCTGACAGCATGCAAGGACATGAGCGATGATTGATTGGTCGGGGTCAAACTTGTTGTGTTGCCAATCTCTGGACCAAGACATGACAAGAAGTTATGGCACTAGGATTGCCTAATCTGACATGTCACACTAATAAGCTTTCCCTTTTTATCATACCATAGCAAGGGGTCTGTACAACTGTAAAGGTACTTGTCCATTTCAGTGAAAATGAAAAATAAGTAGATTGAATAAAGAATAAATATGATGTGGATACTTTTGTCAGAAGTCATAGGTGTGTAATCTTACCTTCTAAAGCTTCTTCCAGAGAACAGCCAAAGTGTCGGAGTTGTTCTTCTGACAGAAGTCCTCTTCCTCTCAATAATGTGGTGATAAAGGTCACCGCTGTGGTCACCTCGACTTTCATGTTGAAATATTTTCATAAACTGCAGAATATCAGACAATACATTTTACTTTCCAAGGTACAGTTTTCCATTAAAATGAACCATCTTTTTGTTAGCTTTTAGTCCTCTGGCATGAGCACTAGGTTGGCACTTTTCCTTTGTTCATAATACAAAAACAAAACGACTAATAAATACAACTCACCTTCTCCAAACTTGAGTCAATGTCACCCTGCTAGCTTCTGAAGCAAGCTCTGGAAAAGAGGTTCATGTGTCAGCCTCTGGAGGGAACTCAGGAGTGAAGGGCTCCCTCAAAGTTGTCAGACACTTGACCACTTTGCAAAGTCTGTATGAGTTCAGCATCCTTATATGCACACGCAATGATTGCTCTCTGATCTGGAACAAGTGTGTTGCATTTAATCCTTGAGGGGCTCACTGCTTGCTCAGAGCACAAATGCTCATGGCTGCAGGTACTCCCAGGGGGTAGCTTCTTTTAACTCTTCTTGTCCTTACACTCTCCCCTCCAAGATTTAATGGCATCCCGACATTATGACACTATTAGCCCTCATGTAGCAATTATACACTGCATGTAGGAAGGCTATAACTAAGTCAGAGTCAGAGTTCCAGAGGGTCCATGAAGACACGTTGCTGTTTACCACAGTAAAACATATGACCTGTATCTCCCATTAATGCCGTATTGTTGCAGTAGGTGTCATTGTGCATGATAACAGTCCACTGCCACTTCCATCACTAGCAGGGGTTTCTGCATCTTTACTGAATAAGACACCTTAACATAGCAATAACCTCCTAATTGAATAATCACAGGGTGCAGTAGTCATAGTGGGTTACCTCACTGTCTAATTCTTTTCACAACAAAAATCACTCTCATTTGTGTTCATTCTTGAAAACTGTATCATAACTTTACTAACATAACTCAGGTATATTTTTGATCTCTGAATGGAAAAGTAATGGAAATCAGCCTTATTGCTGCTATAACAACTCTACTACAGTATGTAGCCCTTTGAAAAATAGGCCACAATGATTCATAAATAGGATTTAAAAAGGTTAAAAGTATTTAGAGTTTTGTATTGCACTGTATGCAGTAGGTTTTGAATTTCTGGTCATGTGTCCTGATGTTTACATGATGTATTTTGTTTCTTTAAATACTAAGTTGAAGAAGCTGGAAATATTGTGAGAATGTTTTATTTTCTATACATTTGTAAAAGAAATTGAAATGTATGATTTTGCTTTGAGTGTATTTTCTGAGCCGATTAGTAGTCGGGTGGGAAAAGGTCAGGTGGAAACGGGATGAGGAGAACGAGAACAGAACGAGAGGAGGTGGAGAAGAAGGAGGAAGCGAGTGAAAAGTGCGCTGGGACTGTGCTGCGTTTGAGGAGTAAAATACCAAGTTTAGATAAATTATTGTGAATGTGCCGAGACACACGGACAATGAGTCTTTTGAGAGACATTCTGCAGTGATATTATGGTGTTATAACAGTGTAAATGTTGAGAACTCGGACAGAGCTCACAACGAGGATACCAAGCTAGAGGAGTTCAGAGGACTTTGCCCGAGAGTAGAAGACTACGCAGTTCCAAGATCTCCGTGAGCACCAGGAACCAGCAGTGACTACATCTCCGCTCCACAGCATCGCCATCACAGTGAGGAGGACGAGCCACGCGCGCACTTCTTCTTTTCTTTTGTGGCTTTGCCGCAAAGCAGCCATATTGTTTTAAGGCTTCACTGCACCCGAATGACGATACATTCGAATGACGAATGACGATACCTTGGGGCTGACGACTGGTTGGGGACCCAAATTTACACAGTTTGTCTTTAGTTTGTTTATATATACAGCGCCCTCCAGAATTATTGGCACCCCTGGTTAAGACGTGTTAAAAGCCTTAAAATAAATTCAATTTTTATTGCAGAACCATAATCTCACACTGAAAATTGTAGAAAAATATAACCCTTAACTCAAGTGAATTTAAAAAAAAAAAAATCCCTGACTAAGAAATAATTCTTTTTCATAAAATCACTTGTTCCACCATTATTGGCACCCATAACAATTCCTAGAAAATAAATGTAATTGAAGCATTTCTGTCATTTCTACTGTAGTTTATAAA
>JAOANJ010000022.1:17340696-17353199 GCA_026413345.1 Ariopsis seemanni | reverse complement strand
ATTAATGGCATTTAGCAGACGCTCTTCTCAAGAGTGACATAGAACACACCCAGAGCAGCCTGGGGAGCAGTTGGGGGAGCAGTTGGGGGTTAGGTACCTTGCTCAAGGACACTTCAGCCATTCCTGCTGGTCCAGGGAATCAAACTGGCGTCCTTTTGGTCCCAAAGCTGCTTCTCTAACCATTAGGCCATGGCTTCCCCCACAATTAACACAAATATTATTGAATTAATTGAATTATTAGCACAAATATTCTTGAATGAATTGAAAACTGCACATCATAGTGTTTGAGTCCCATGCTTGGGCACAATTAGCAATCACATCAGATGTGTACCATGACCAAATCCAGTTAAACTGTTCCCAAGCCAACATCTTCAATCAGGCCAGTTCACAGTATGCAGCGATCAAACTCATCAAATGAATTAGACTTTCATGAGGCAAAGGTGCTCATGTACGGTACGGATCACCTAGTGTGAGTACACCCTAACTCAACATGTCTTAGCGCTTCTTCATGTCTAATTTAGGATATCAGGCCAGATACTGAATGAAAAAGCTTGACTTTATTTTCACAAATAAAGTGAAATCCTTTTTCTTTGGAAATCCAAGCTTGTTAGTAAGCTGTGGTCAGAGCACAGCACAGGATGGGCCATGATACAGACCTTGTGGAGTTGAAAGGTGTTGCTCAAGTGCCCAATAGTGGCAACTTGGCAGTGCTGGGGCTTGAACTCATAACCTTTAACCACTGAGTCATCACTGTCCCAGAGTCATGGCCACATGCCAGCTTTGTTCTGGGTGTCTGCCAGACCCTAATCCTGATAGACTCCATGGATTCTAGGCATGCAGGCAATTGAGAATGAAACAAAAATAGAAAAAAAAATTGTGAAGAGTTGGTAGAAGTTGTATTACATTAAGATTCACATGACTAACATTATTTACTGCATTATTTAACATGAGCTTCAGCATTAATAAACCAGCAGCAATGGTAACAAAGTAACTGAGCACACATAATTGATCTTTGAGAGCCAGCTGGTATAAAGGTATAAATGGGTTAGAAAGGAAAAAAAAATACTGTACATAAAAGAAAACAAGGCTCAGTTTTGGCATCAACATTGTCTTACTTGCTGTTAGCAGATGACTTACCTTTGACAATACATACAAGGGGCTGCAAAAGTAGGTATACAGTAAGGATTATATGTGAAAAACAGCAGCAGGATGACTTCTACTTTCAGCAGGATGGGGCGCCACCACACTTCACACTCAATGTGACAAAAACAAAAATTCTTGACAAAGAATTTCCCAACAGGTGGATTGGATGTCAGGAAGCCATTGACTGGCCACCACGTTCGCTGGATCTCACCCCGATGGACTTCTTTTTCTGGGGATGTGTAAAAGATAAGGTTTTTGCACACAAGCCACGTTCTGTTGATGCCATGATTCAGTTCATATGGGAGGCTTGCCAGGAAATTGATGCTGATAAAGACCTTTGTGCCAGAGTGTGCATGGGTGTCCACACTCAACTAGTGGAGTATGTGAATGCCGGGGGAAAACAGTTTGAACATTTGAGGGATTAATATGTTTATTATTGATATGTTATTTATGATATGTTTGTATAATCAATAAAATAACATTTTGTTTTTCATTACTGTATAACTACTTTTGCAGCCCCCTGTATGTGTATGCAAAATGGCTACAGTTGTTTGGAGCATTGCTTTTGGAGCATCTACATAATGCAAAACCCACATAAATATTTGGGGCAGTATATTACCACTACTGACGAAACAAACTATCACGGTGTCACAAATCACACACTAGATAGTTTTTGAGTACTGGTTGCAAATAGAGTTTTTGATTTGAGATGTAGCTCATGACATCAATCAAGATGAAGGTGGAAAGTTTTAAAAAGAAACAATGTGTTTAGCATTACTGTGTATGTACATTTTACAGATCAACTTGGAAACCTGACAAACAAGGATGTTTTGGCTCTGAAGTTCCATCTAGTTTATGTTACCTTTAATCCATCAGACATACACACGATACCCAGGCGAGAGTGTGATCAATGCTGCTCACATTGCCGGTGTTTCTGCATGCGCATGCAAAGTCATGTGTCAAGTATAAACCAGCCTTTAGACATTGTACTATAATGCTCAACCATAATGTTTACTGAGAGCTAATGGATATTTTTAGCCTTCCCTTTCAATATTGTGACCAAATGTCGCTGTATATACCTATAAGTTCTTCTCTGTCAATGCTGTTTGTCAAGTGGCAATACCTAAAAGACATTAAATGGCAATAATTAATCAACACTTTATTCAGAGGATGTGGTTACATTAGCTGGGTCTAATTATTACCTTTACTAACTTTGTTGGAGGAGGTTATGTTTTTGCCTCCATTTGTTTGTTTTTTCCTCAACATAACTCAAAAAGTAGTAAACAGATTTGAATGAGATTTGGTGGAAAGGTGAACAATGGGCCAAGGAAGAATTCAGTAGGTTTTGATGCAAATCTGGATATGCATGCAGAGCCAGGATCCAGATATGTGTGTGAATTCAGGATTATTATTTTTTTGCCTCTTCCCAATGTAACTCAAAAAGTAGTGAACAAATTTGGATGAAATTTGGTGGAAAGATGAGCCATGGGCCAAGGAACAATTGGGTAGATTTTGATGCAAATCCAGTTATGTATATGGATCCAGGATCCAGATATGAATGCAGATCCAGGATTTTTTTTGTTTGTTCCCAATGTAATTCAAAAAGTAATGAACAGATTTGGATAGAATTTGATGGAAAGGTGGGCCATGGGCCACAGAACAATTGATTAGATTTTGATGCAAATCCGGATATGTATGTGGATCGAAGATTTTATTTGTTTGTTCCCAAAGTAACTCAAAAAGTAGTGAACAGATTTGGATGAAATTTGGTGGACAGCTTTAGTATTATCCTAGGTTCAAGTGATTTGATTTGATGTTGATAATATGTGGTGGAGGTAGGCACTCTACCGTGTGTCCTTCTAGTTTTTGTCATGAGATGGAGTCACAATGTGCTTATCTGAACAACCTCAATATGGCTTTCTGACAAATAATTTGAGTACACCACTTACTGTTGAGCCTGTCTATTCATTCTGCATGCATTTATTTATTCTTTGAACACCAGGCCATTCTATTAACTCCGCTCAATCCTTCACAGAGCTTGGAATGATTCACGCATTGCCTAATTGCAGACAAATTACTTCATTTCAGATGGTCTTGATATTTAATTTCAAGAGTTGATTAGCCTTTTTTCCCCTCCCTTTCCTCTCTTTAAGTGCCAGGGCCCTTTCTCTTTTGCGTAAGGGTCCATCGTTTGTCTCTGGCGCACTGCGCATACACAACGAGGCCTTACCGACCGCGCACAAGATTGATTTCATAAATCACTTGTTCGTTTGTAATGGCTTCCTTTCTCCTGTGTGCCGCCCGCCATCTTTTTTTTTTCCAAGCCACCAGCAAAAAGTCCTTCAATAAATGGCACGTCACTGTTGTGTGTAAAGCAGCAGAGACAAACATTAAACTAATGATGGTAATGGGGCTTTCTGAATGCCAAGTGTGTGTGTGTGTGTGTGTGTGCATGTGAGAGAGAGAGAGAGAGAGACATCCACAATGATAAGTTTACTGTATGCCTAAAACAAATTTAAGGTCAAGTCAGGCAAAATGGGAAGAAACGTGTGTGTGTGTGTGTTGGGGGGGGGTTTGGGGGTCAGCTATTTCTATACTTTGAAGTGTGAATATTCTCTTGATCCATGACACAATATAACTTTCTTTTTAATATTTCAGACAGTCCCTTATTTAATGCAGCAAATAATCCTCCTTTGACTCATTAAGGAAACTATATGAAGAAAGGCTAAAAATAAACCTGGGAAAAGTTTTGAAAAAGTCCAGAAATTGTTTTCATGGGAAAATGGTCATCATGGGTTGGGCTGTCTGACAAAAAAAGAAAAGAAAATATAACTTCAGTGTTAGTCAAACCTTGAGGAGGAGGAGTAGGAGGAGCTGCAACAGCAGAAGACTATAATCCTGTCAGCCAAGAACAGGATGTTCTCTGGGTTTCATGGGTTTCCTCCCTGTTCTCTGGTTTCCTCCCACTTCTCAAAATAGCATGCTTGTTGGGGGATTGGTGACAAAAGGTAGTTACCCCTAGGTAGGAATGTGTGTGAATGTTTCTGTGTGTGACGCCTCCCATTTACTGTGTATTCCTCACAGTATCTCATGCCCAGTTTTCCCAGGATAGGCTCTGGGTCCACCTCAGTGCCGACCAGGATAAAGCACTTGATGATGAAGTTTTGACTACATGGATTGACACCAAGGAAGAAAGTACTTAGGCTTCAACAAGACTCGCAACATTATGGCACCTCATACCAGCAGTGCAAAACAAAATCTAGCTTCATTCAGCAGTCACATCTTGGCTGGTGGGCTTCAGTGAGTGTAGGATAGAAATGAACTATATTTTATCTTTAATCTTTGCTCTTTATAAATGTCTGTGTGGTAAATGTGCTAGTCTTGTGCTTTGGACTGAAACTGTGTGAAATGTTTGGGATGGCTTTGGAGATTCTAATGCACTTGCCAAGAGGTAACTAACCACTGAAGTGATACTACAACACTAGTGACACTTGACATGGGACCCCTTGCTCCCCATGTTAGTGGTGTGAATATGTTCACTGGTGCCAACTGTCTCTTTACTGCTAATTCTGTGCTTCTCTACACCAGTTCTATCACATTGTAAAGTACTTTACACGTTGCTATCAATACAAACTCATCATCATGGTCATCTGACATCCAGTGACTTGCAGAGCTATCTTTGCCCAGACCTGCCTGTTGGCCATAGCAGCCTTAAGGTGGTCACTTGGTAGGCCTGTGTCCCTTTCAAGTACCATCTTCAGAGTGGTACACAGCCACCCAATCTTGTGCTTTGTATCAGGCTCCCAGAGCAACAATTATACCACAGGTTGGTCATGCCGCGTAACATGACCGCAAAGAGCAAGGCATCATTTTCTGATGATACAGGAGAGGCAGGGTAAGTTGCCATAGAACTGATCATTTGACCATTGATCATGCCAGGATATGCTTAGGACTCTTCACAGCATATGATTATAGGTACCATCCTTGGACTTTTCCTGAACTTTGGTCAAGGACCAAGATTTAGAACTATATAACAGCATGGATTTGACTGACACTTTAAAAACCCTGATCTTAGTTTTCCTGGTCAGAGGTGTGACCCAGATTTTATTTACCACATTAAGGGCACCCCATGCAAATTGTCATTCAAGCCTCCTTCGAGCTGAGGTGTGAATCAAAATGTCTATCAAATGATACAAACTATAGCAACATTACCATTAAATAGGTAGGGAATAAGACATTTTGAGATGTTCTGTGATCAGAAATTAATCAGCGATATGGTGGTGTGATCTCCACTTTTCTTATATTTTACAGTTGAGATGTTCAGTAAGGTAGCACTTGATCAATTTGGAACAGGCATTCAAAAATGTTTACAGGTGCTACTGGAAGTCAAGGAAGTAGAAAAGAAAGAAAACAAACCTTATGGTGTGTGACCTGTTCTATTACACATGACCTAGCGCATGAAATTGGTGGATTAGGTGTGTTAGTGCACTGAGGTTATTTTCTTTCTAGCAGTACTCTGTTAGCAAGAAGAGCTGAGAGATATTTTGAATACACATTTGAAAAGTAGGCTAGACAGTGCACCATGGAAACGACGTTAGTGCAATTTGATAGACATTCTGATTCACACCTCGGCTCGAAGGAGGCTTGAATGACAATTTGCCAGCAGCAACACAGAAGCAACAAGTCCTGCCTTTAACTCATCATGTTCTAAACTCCATCTGGTACCTGACTGTATTTGTTGCAGGTTGGTAGTGCAGGGGAGGAATAGACTCAGATATGAGGCAAAGAACAATATCATCCATTCAGGTATAATAATGATGCAATATAATAGATAGGATTACTTCACATTTTCAATAAGGTGTCAAAACGTCAAGGACCTGGTATTCCCAGGCAGTCTCCCACCAAGTACTAACCAGGTTAAGGCACACCAGGCACCTTCAGCCTCTTGTCTATTACATAGCTAGGGTTACAGTGAGGAGCTGGTCCTCTGGTAACCCTGAGAGTTTGACACCATTTTCACATCTGTATTGTGGCATGCCTCGCCAGATGGCAGTAGGTACCATTTTTATGATGGCCTTTGGTATGATCCAACCGTGAGTAGAACTAACAATCTCCTGGTCAAGAGGTGGACCAACAAGGCCAACTTGCCGGCAACACATACTGTAGAAACCCAATACTGAGTTGCCTACCGGTAGTTTCAGTTCACTATAGCCTCAGATTCCTGTTTTTGGCTGGCAGGAGTAGAACCTGATGTGGTCTTCTGCTGTTGTATCCCAACCACCTCAAGATTTGGCAGGTTGTTTGTTCTAAGATACTTTTCTGTCTACCATGTTTGTAAACAGTGCTTATTTGAGTTACCATAACCTTCTTGTCAGCTTGATCCAGTCTGACCATTCTCCTCTGACCTCTCTCATCAGCAGAGCGTTTCCAGCCATGTTTTTTTCCTTCTCACCATTCTGTATCAACTCCAGTGGATGCCTCTCGTGAGTGTATGACAGTATTCCTTAGTTCACAAACTTTTCTAATCTTCCAAACCAACTTCATAAAACTGAACATCCATTCTCTTGGCTAAAAAATGATTAAATAAATAACTGAGTTTATGGGACTTGAGAAAGTCTTTGAAGATAGTTTGATGATAAATGTAACATCACACACCACACACACACACCCGTATTAATCTCTGAGTCAGAGAGACACAGGCTAATTTTACGCCCGTCAGGAGATATTAGCCCTGTGTAACTGTCTCTGGTTCAGAAGCTAGACACATCGAAATCGAGAACACACTGCATACACACGCTGCTACACTTATGAGGCCCAAATGTCCTTGACTTGCAAGGCCTCAGAATTAGGCTGAGCTTAATATATATATATGAGAGAAAAAAAAAACTAATTATCTTGAATGAATTAACATGCAGCAGCATTTGAATGTGTGTTTAGTTACAAATGTGCAATACTGCACAAAAATCACACAAAAAACATTTTGTATGGCAAATATGCTTTTAAAAGCTAATGAAAAAATTCTGGAATAACTTTCATGTTCAGTTTTGTTAGGTTTTTTTGATCTGTAGGACATTGAATTGAATTGACAAAGTATGATCTAGGAATGTAGAGCTCTGCTCATGGATTGATCCGGGAGCAAACAGTCACCGACACAGACACAGCTGCTCAGAGATGTTTCTCAGTTTATTGTAGGACAAACATGTGATTGGATAATGATGATTTAATTGCTGAAGCTAAGTTATCTATATTTAACATAAATGGGTGATGAAGCATTACATCGCTGGTTTAGACTACATGATTGTATGAAAGAAGAGATTATGTACCATTACATCACCTGTTAGGATCATAGTCTTATGAAATGAATACATTACTGGTCAACGTCACCTTCATTAAGCAGAGAGCAGAATGTGTGAGCTAAGATAAATCTCAAGGATTTAACTAACCCAAACAATCAGGACCGCCTATACCAGTTGCAATCATGCCAAACATATATTTTTATTAGGTTCCACCCCCCCCCCTTCTTTCGTTCTCACTCTCTGATTTTCTCCTTATACACCTTTTCTCATTCTTTTCTCATCTTCCATGCACTTCCTTCAGGTGTCTATAAGTATAGTTGCATGTGTGGAACAAGGATTTGTTCAACGTTTTTGGATTTTACACATGTTGACTCTTCAGTAGTGAACGCACTGACATTCAGACACACACTTTTATCACTATGAATGTACTCGAGAACAACTCGTTCAAACATTATATGTGGAATATAACAAGAAACATTCCCAGGCTTCATAAAAACATGGCTGCCGTGTGATCAAGAATATATCAAATGTACCGGTACACTATTCAGGAATATCTTTGGTAGTATTCATGAAGACTTTTTTTTAAAGCATGTTGCATTTCTGACACTAAAAAGATTAAAAGATGAACTTTTAGTATTAGAGTGTAGTACAGTAGTAACTAGTGACAACTAAATAATAGCATTTAGTAATTGTAATATAGATGTGTAACTCGATAATCCTCCATTGAGATTATTATAGGAATAGGTGTGTGTGTGTCTGGCCTGAGGCAGTCGCTTCCTGTGCTAGGAAATCATGATTCGATTCTCAGGCTAAGTGACCAGCCTCAGGACAGTAGTTACCAGCGGCTAAGCTAACCAGCATGCTAATCAGTCCAATGAGCCATTATATTAGACGGCTAATCATTAAAGCCCATTAGAAAAGCTGTTAAATAATACAGGAGGCACATTAGAAGGCAATCGCTCTTGTTCATTGTCTGGGCTCTACACCATGCTGGTTCATTTAGACGACTGATAGCCTGTTACAATACGCCAATCCAGTGTGCCCTGACTGTCGCAGCTTTGTAAGAATTCACACAGAACAACTCATATGAAAAGGTTCTGCTTCATTCTCAGCTGCAAGCCATTTGTTCCCACTCTCTAAGGAAGTCATCAAGATGACACCTTTCTTAGGAAATGCTATCATACAAACATACTTAACAACCGACAGAGTTCCATTCGTGTTTTTTTTTTAAAACTAGCATGCCAGTGAATGTATTTATTCAAACTGCTAAGAAAATTGCATCAGCTACATTGTACACTGCAACCCTGCTAGAACAAACTCTTACATGGAACTTTCACATATAACAAACTAAGCTTGTGTCCCCTGCCTTTAGTGACAATGGGTCGGAATATTGAAAACAACATCGCTGTATCACATCCATGCACGTTGATGCTCAGAGCATGCGCAAAGCACCATTATGACTAATTACTATGCACCTGTTCCGGATTAGAGCGCAATCACAACACGCTCTTAAAAGGACTCTCTAAACACACAGACTTGGTGAAGTATATGCACTGTATCTGGTGTCTCACATTACCAAGCCTTGTTTCTGTGTCTTGGCTTTCTGATTTTTACTTTGTTTTGGGTATTTGAACTCTGCCTTTTGTCTTTGCCTCCAAAATTCTGTTTGTGCCCTACATGACCATTGCATGTTTCACAACCCTTAAGGGACTTTTATTAGGGTGACACCTGCCTTTGTCTTATGTTTTTGAACTGTTTGCCTGCCTGTTTGCAAATAAACGCTCTTCCTGTAATTGCATCCGTCATTCACCTGCTTACATACACATTGAGCCATGCGCTCCTCTTTCCACCAGAAACAAATAATAAGTAAATCAAGTCCACAGTCAAGTTAACAATACATGTTAATGCATAAAACAAAGGCTTAACAAACCTCGCTTAGGTGTTGATCACTAACAATTACCGAGAACAGTGATCAAAGGATTGATAAAAGGACGAAGTGACTGCTGATACTGCTAAACTTAAAACCTGGTTAAAGTGCACCGGCGGTGTTTTTATACCCTCCACCCCACCCAGCCTCGCAGCGTGACATCATCAGTGATTTGCAACACATGAATGAACTGAATGGTGAAGATTTAGAAAACGTAGTGAGTCAGAGGGTGAACACTGACAATAATACATCAGTAACTTCTGTCATTTCTAAAACAAATGAAGAAATCATCGCCTCTGTTCGTGATCTTTTAACTCAGTCAGTGAACTGTGATAGTGACTCAGAAGGAGAAATTTGTGATAAGGAGAATAGGCCTAAAATTTCATAAATAACATGAGTGTTTGGTGTGACAAGTGGGTCCATTTCAGTATTGCAAACTTTTTGCTATAATGAATTATTTAGATGTTCACCAAGGAGTCTGTTATAGCAGGGTTGCAGTGTACTTGTTAACACAAGTGAATGTAGGTTATTCCTACAAAAGAACTGTCTACAAAACGTCATCCATGTGAAATAGCACAAATGTACACACTTTCACATCAATAAGACACGTTAAACAGTTGTAGAATGCAGATTTTGTTATAAGATGCTATAGTGCTTAGACTTTAGGCTAATGTAGCATACTTTGCAAAACAGTATTACAGTATTCAGAAGGCTCTGCATGTGGACTGATTCTCTCTTGTGGTGATGATGCACTTTCCACCTGTAGGCACTCCTCACCATGCGAGTCTGAAAGGATGTCTGGTAGATTCACAATAAAGAATCTGATTAGCTGTGCTTGCATCAATGCTGTAATAAAATTTACCCGGAAGCATTAATGACACCTCATTAAGCCTTTGTAAAAGAAAATAACTGACTTGAAAATAACAGACTCAATTCCCTTTCACACATGTCTGCATGCAGCTTCTTGTTACTTTATAGTGGACTTTATTCATTTTTAAGAGCTTCAAAACACATTCACATGTACACTAAATAGCTAGCATGACATAATTAATTCCCACATTGTGAGACAGACTTGTAATCAAGGAGGATTCACTGTGGAATTACAACCTCAAGAACCTCAGAAAATGTTGGGATGGTGTGGAAAATGCAAATTTAAAAAAGAAATAAAGAAAGCAGTGATTCCTACGTTTACTTTGACTTGTACAGTATTTCACTGTAGACAGTATGAACCCAAGATATTTCATGTTTTGTCTGGTCAGCTTCATTTCTCATATATGAGTGTTATGAAAATTTACTGTATTACTTAAGTGGCACTGATTCACACTTTCCAGAAGCCCAAGCTAAAAAACCTGTCAGAAACAAGCAGTTAACAATCACAGGCTCTTGCTAGCAAATCGAGCTGACAAAAATATGTAAAAGAAAAAAAAAAACAGCCATAGTAAAAAGTAGGAAGTGGGTATCTAAGGATATGAAAAACAACTATTTGTGACAAAGTGTAAGACTTGTCACACACAAGGTGTGATTGCTTTTCGAAGAAAATATCACAATTATAACTGCACTACTGCTAACATTGAATTGCTAATTGAATAAACAAGCAAGTCAGTTCCATGATTTTTCAGCTTTTTAAAAACACTGTTGAATTAGTACAAATCATATTATCAAATCTGCTGAATCCTGCTAACCTATGTGGTTTTTGGTGCTACAGGACTGTAATACAGGCAAAAGAAAGACCTTTTCCATAGGTGTATGTAGAATATAGTGCTACCATAGCTGCTGTAGTGATTTAGGCTTGGTGGCCATCCAGGATCTTTAATTAAAGCAAGTCAAAACCATTTATCCAACACTAATTACCACTCAGTCAATCAGTACAGTGTGACAGATGAGTTACAGAGCCGAAGCCTAGAGGAAAGACATGGCAGCCATGAGTGAATATAGCGGACTGGAAGCCAGGAAGAAGGCTATTGGACAGAAAAGCTTAACTTAAAGATTTCATATCAATATTTTGAGTTAGTGTCTCAATATTCTCATTATTAGCACTGAATATTGCATTATTTCTTTGACATAATGAGATATTAAGTTATATCTTGAAAAAAAAAACCCAAAATAATAAGTAAAGATAACGACATATCTTAAAAACTGAGTAATTAGGTGAAAAATAACAATAAGATATTAAGTCTATACAGTATACAGATATAGCTGTTGCTACCTTCTGGGGATCTCTGCAGCTCTACAGGTACATCATTGACCAGCTGCCATCTCCTTGCCACACCTTGATGTTGGTTTTTGGATCAGTTACAGTATATATTCCCCAGAGCTACAGCCAAAAGTTTGCGTTCTCTGCCTCCTCTGCTAGTTCTCTTCCTGCTTTCCTCAGCTTCGCTCCCCAAACCCCTGCCCCTGAGGAAATGTTGTTGTGTGGATCAACATGCATGCAACCTCCATAGAATAGCTGATGGCCCTCCAGCTGTCTTCCTTGTACCTAATGCTTGGCCCTCTTCCGCTCATAGGTGGCTTCCACTTCCTGCTCCCATGGGGAAGTCAGCTTAATGAGGACATTGTTGGAGTAATGTGATCTCTTGGGGAAATTGGAGTTGCCTGCCAAGATGAACCTTCATGTCCGACAGGTTTGGCATCTTCCTTTGCAAACTACTGTAAATGTAGCTTGGTGAAGTCCTTTAATTCACCTCTGGTCTGCTGGTTTCCAACACACCTACCAGCTTCCTCAGAACCTTGTGCTGCCATCGGTTTCACCCCTGTGATGGCACAGTCATGCAGCCTGTATGTGTTAAGAGTGTTACAGAGAGTGCAAATCTCTGTAACAAAACTCTACAAAAATGGGATTATTATTATCCATCAATTATCTGTAACCATTTATCCTGTGAAGGGTCGCAGGCAAGTTGGAGTCCATCTCAGCTGACTATGGGCAAGAGGCAGGGTACACCCTGGACAAGTCACCAGGGCATCGCAGAGGTGACACATAGAGACAAACAACTATTCACACTCACATTCACACCTACGCTCAATTTAGAGCCACCAGTTAACATAACCTGCATGTCTTTTGACTGTGGGGGAAACCGGAGCACCCAGAGGAAACCCACACAGACACGGGGAGAACATGCAAACTCCACACAGAAAGG
>JAOANJ010000022.1:17250607-17262805 GCA_026413345.1 Ariopsis seemanni | reverse complement strand
CATGGTTCCCCCAAACAGTAATGAAGATGTTGAAAGAAGAAAAAAAAATAGGCTAAAGATCTAATAACACTATTACAACACTATAAAATATTGAGACAGACACTTGGGGTTATTCTGTGGCTTGTGTTTCAGGGTGTAACACCAGGACCCCAAGACACCACTTTAATTTAGCAACAACCCAACACAAAATCCAAAATCATTGTCATAAGGAGATTAAAACACAAACATACCAGACAATGTAGTCAGAAACAACACCATGATCAAAACATATGAAAGGCAATCACTACATATAAGGCTAAGAACTTGTGCATGTGCAAAAGTTGGCAAGACTTCACAATGAATATTAGTTTGAGTGTGTTTTATATACTGTGTAACCATTAAGTGTATGTGAAGTAGTTTGGCACTTGGCTGGGATGAAGATGTTAATGTCTCAGGCTGGTATAACACGTAGACTCTTGTGAAGATTGATGACATCATGAATTCTACTAAGCAACCAGGATATTACAGCTTATATTACTTGCTTGCTTCTGCCAAGAGATTCTGACTTGGTCAAAGGAAGCGCTTTCAACAAAATCTTTCCAAATCAGTGCAGAAATGGTAAAAGAATCATAAAGTCAATAGTTTGCAAAGACCAACTCAGGCTCTTAACCATTTTAGAACCAAGAAGTTACTTGTATTGCTGGCACCATTACACGGTGATAGAAAAGCAAATTCAGTATTCTTAGACTTTCAGGATGTTGTCCAAAGTCACCGAGTGAAGGATCAATCTGAACGTAAACATAATGTTTTTGATGACTTTAGGTGGATTTGGCTGATAAACTTGCAGCAGTTAACAGGTTTAAAGTTGGTTATGTCAGTCCTGCGCACTGTGGCGTTTGCACCTGAAGAACTCTCAGGCGCGCCCCGGGCTGTGTGTGCATCGAGCAGACTCTTGCATGTGTGCCATGAACAATGGACACCTGAACATAATTAAGGAGCTATATGTGCACCTATTTAGGACTGTTTAGACACACTATTAGTGCGAAGTATTATGCTACGTCAGTACACATTACCGAGCCTTTACGCCCGTGTTTGATTTCCTGATTCCTGTTACTCGTTCTTGTTTTCTCGCTGCCTGTGATATCCTGTTTATGCCTCGCCCGACCCTTTGCTTGTTTCTTGTTTTGGATTTTGCCTGCCAATTTGGACTGTTTGCCTGTGTGTGTGTGTTTTTCACTGTAAATAAACCACTTCTGCACATACTATACATCTGCCTCCTACCTCATACCTGACAGAATACTTCACCAACAATGGATGTAGTGGAAGTAGTACAGTTTGCCATTCCATGCATCTACGGGGTTCCCTTATCTCAGCCCCTCACCTCGTATTTCCAGCAACATTATGGAATGGAAATCCCTGCACCATACTATGGAATATATCACCCTAGGGGATTCAGCCTGCAGTGTAATCTGTTCTATGAGGCCTTCAAAGAACCCAAGCCATCATAACCAATCTGGGTGAGTCTCATGCTCAAGTGGACAGCTCGATGAGCTCATCAATGGGTGGAATACCTCAGCAGAGTAGAGCACCCGTGCCAGCAGAGCTCACAGACTTTCTTAGCCATGCTCCAGTTCATCTTTGAATATTTAGAAGAGGAGGACTCCCATTATTTTCTTTTTTTTTGGGGGGGGGGGGCGGCGATCACGCCTATGGCCAACGCAGTGACAGTGGAGGAAGCCGGTGCTCCAGAGCTCCCTCCAGTGGCCTTTGCAGAGACAGCAGAGGAGGCTGTTGCTCCAGAGCCCCTCCTAGAGGCTGTTGTTCCAGAGCTGGTTTCTCAGCTTGCATCAGAGCCAGCACCTGAACCAATTCCAGAACCAGAGCCTGCATCAGAATCAGTGCCTGAACCAGAACAAGCACCTGAACCAGCTCCAGAGTCTGAGCCAGCACCTGAGTCTGAGTCAGCCCCAGTGCCAGAGCCAATGCCAGCATCTGTTCCAATGCCAG
The DNA here is from genome assembly GCA_026413345.1 of Ariopsis seemanni. Lineage (NCBI taxonomy): Eukaryota > Metazoa > Chordata > Actinopteri > Siluriformes > Ariidae > Ariopsis > Ariopsis seemanni. The sequence continues at coordinate 17,260,819 of JAOANJ010000022.1, read as the reverse complement.
AGCCAGCATCAGAGCCAGCACCAGCTCCAGAACCAGTGTCTGTTCCAGAATCAGAGTCAGCACCAGTGTCTGTTCCAGAACCAGATGATGGAACTGCCTCAGCTGGTAATGAGGACGTCGTCATCCCGCTGCCGCCCAGCCATAAAGGCGTCATCGTCCTGCTGCCGCCCGACCATGAAGGTGCCGTCATCCCACTGCTGCCTGGCCAAGAAGGCATCATTGTTGTCCCACCACAGATCCTGACCAGGACCATAGCAATGTGCTGACAGAGCTCGAGCCCATGCCTGAGTTCAGTTCAGAGTCCAAGTCAAGTCCAGAGTTCAAACTACAGTCAAGTCCAGAGTCTAAGTCAAGTCCAGAACCCAAGTCAAGTCCAGAGTTTGAACTAGAGTCAAGTCCAGAGTCCAAGCAAGAGTCCAGCCCAGAGCTTGAGTCATCCCCAGAGCCCGAGTCCAGTCCAGAGCTCAAGTCATCTCTAGAGCTCAAGTCCAGCCCAGAGCTCAAGCCCACTTTCAGTCCTGGATCCGAGCCAAGTCCAGGGTCCAAGTCAAGTCCAGAGTCTGAGCGTGCTTCCCACCCAGAGCCCAAGTCCAGCCCAGAGCCAGAGTCATCTCCACAGCTTGAGCACAAGTCCAGTACAGAGCTCAAGCCCGAGTCCAGTCCAGAGTCATCTCCAGAGCTCAAGCCCGAGCCATTCCAGAGCCCAAGACCAGTGCAAGTCAGGAGTCGAAGTTTTGTCCTGAGCCTGAACCCGAGCCCCCACCGGAGCCAAGAAGGATGGATTTTCGCTCCCAGAGGGAGCTCTTTTTTTGTGTGTGTATGTGTGTGTGTGTGTGTGTGTGGGGGGGGGGGTCCTGTCAGTCCTGTGCGCTGTGGCATGTGCAACTGAAGAACTCTCAGACACACCCCAGGCTGAGCGCGCATCAAGTGGACTCTTGCATGCATGCTGTTAATGACACACACCTGAACATAATTAACCCCTTGGCTGCCACCCATAATTAATTGTGATGTGCCGGGCATATAGGACAAAAATAGGTCAAAATTAGGATATTTTGATAATCTTTCTCTAACCTGTTCAGAACTTTCATATTTTTAATATTTGTATAGAAAAATCACAAAAAAACACTGTTGTAGAGTAAAAATAACTTTAGTAATCAAAAACAAAATAAGGGGTCTTGTCAATGAGAACCTGTCCATAAACATGAATTATTAGTACTTGAAAACACAATATACACCAAGGGTCCATGTATTCCAAGTAACTGGGTACCATTTTTATGATGGTCTTTGGCATGACCCAACCGTGAATAGAACTCACGATCTCCCGATCAAGAGGCGGACACGCTAACCACTTGGCCAACTCACAGTAATGTACCACTGTGAAGTAAAAGTAATGTCCCATGTAAGGTACATAAAAGGCGGTGTTTATGACGAGTAGTGTACGTCATAAGGCACAACGGTAAAAGATTTCATGACGTACGTGACTCGTCCAAGGGCCTTGAAGGGGTTAAGCAGTAGTCAGACTGGATGAGTTTTACATAGGGAGGTGGAGTAATGTGATTATTACTAGAGCATCTCTGGGATTTTAGTTCCTTCCAAATCCATCACGCCATTCATAAAAAATCTGGAAAGATTACACCATATTTTGTGTTGGGAATGGTAAAGCATTTACCACTTTATAATGTTGCCATTCCTTTTCACAACACTTAAAAGACGTTTAAGGACTGAAGGCACCAAGTGATAAAACGTGTCAGGTGTTATTTTGTCCCGTTCTTCCTGCAAACAGGTCTTAAGGTGTGCAACAGTATGGGGTCGTCATTATCACGTTTCTCATTTCAAAATTTGCCACACAGTATTGGGGACAGGTCAGGACTGCAGGCAAACCAGTCCAGCACCTACATCCTCTTTTTCTGCAGACATGTCTTTGGAATGTGGTTTTGCACCATCTTGTTGAAATTTCCCTGGAAAAGATGTCTTCTTGAAGGCAGCATACGTTGCTCCATAATCTCAATGTACATTTCTGCATTAATGCTGCCATCACAGAAGTGTAAGTTACCTTTGCTAAGGGCACTGACTCAACACCATACTTCAAAACAGGGCTGGCAGAGTAATACTAGGATGCGATTACTACACCCCCTCTGCCATTGTCCTCTGCATTTTAGGCTGGGCATCGGTAGCTGATGTACAAAAAAGGAATAAGGCAATACTAGTATACAAGGCCCTTAATGGTTTGTCCCCTCCACACATATCAGATCTGTTCACCCAGCTAGCTAACACACACACACACACACACACAAAACACTCGCCTCAGAACACAAGGAGGTCTTCAATTGCCCAAAGCTCGCCTGCAGCAGACACAGAGCGCTTTCTCTTTCTCTGGAGCGGCACTGTGGAACACACTGCTGTCCCAGTTAGCATCCGCCAGCTCCCACTCAGCCTTTAAACGCATATATAATCAAGAGTTCTGATGTAAATATGGGAAATAATAATATGCAAACTCTTTCAAGCTTTGTTCGTATTCTTTGGGATAGCTTTACTTTGTGTTGTTTACTTGTTTAGTAACTCATGATTTATTTATTGTAATGTTATATTCTGTCATTATTATTTTATGTATGCAGTATGTTTTATGTTAGGAGTTTATATTTTTATTTATTATTGTATATTATTTCTTACTGGTTGCCCCCCAGGGCTCATTGAAAAACATCTATAGGCGATATGTACCCCCTGGTAAAATAAATAAACTGAAATCCAAAACATGTCAAATAGACTATGCGCTTTCTGTCTGCAAAAAAATTCCCCAGAGTATTTGGTTGGCAAACGTTGATATAATTAATGAATAGAAAAAAAAATGTGGCAGAAAGTCAGAGTCCATTTCAACAGGAAAACCTCAGCCTGACAAATCATTTAGAGGAATTACAAACATTTCGCACAAAAAGAGCCATAATTCAATTTTTCATTCTTTTTTTTCCTGTTTTAATCACAGTCAAAAATGTAACAGTATGTACAATCACGATTATGAATCACTGTTGGTTTCAGTATATTTTGTAAATGCACGGTTTCATACGAGTCCTGTCTGTTAAAGATGTCTCGAGAGCAGCTGGTGGTTAAGCAGGCCAGGAAGGCATTTCGAGCAGGAAGATCTAAACCATTCAATTTCAGAATCCAGCACCCGACAAACCTCCAGCGTTTCATTTCAGAAAGACAAAACGACATCACTGCGGCTCTCAAGAAGGACCTGGGCAAGGTGAATTGTACTTGACAAGAAAACCTTTATGCTGCTGGATATTTCTGTTTGTTATAAGTGTTCTTTTGCTTTGCGCAGAGCGAGAATGGAACACTGCTGTATGAGATCTTCGGCCTTGAGGGAAAGATCAAGCTGGTCCTGAGCAAACTGACGAAGTGGGCAGCCCCTCGCCCTGTGCCTAGAAATCTTCTCACCATCTCGGATGAGGTTTGCATCCAGCCAGAACCTCTTGGCGTGGTGCTTATTGTCGGCATTTGGAATTATCTGATAGCTGTGACACTACAGCTGCTTCTAGGAGCCATCGCTTCTGGTAAAGAATCTGAGCCGGCAGTTTAACAGTTGTTCTAATGAGGTAGAATTTTACTATTTGTAGAAGAGATCATGTAATTCTTCATATTCACCAATTGGAGAGATGCTGCTGTTGTACATATCAAGTGGACGGACAGAAGTACAGTTTAAACACAACCCCATTTCCAAAAAAGTCGGGATATTCTCCAAAATGCAGTCAAAACAAAAATCTGCGATTTTGTTATTTTGTATGAACCTTTATTTCACTGACAAACGTAGAAGAAAAGATTTTCAGTAGTTTTACTGACCACCTTAATGATATTCTGTAAATATAAACAGAGTTAGAGTTTGATGCCTGCAACACACTCAAAGAAAGTTGGGACAGAGGCAAAATAAGACTGAGAAGTTTATCGGATATTCAAGTAACACCATTTTGGAAGATTCCACAATAATCAGGTTAACTGGTAACGTGATTGGGTAAAAAAAAGGAGCAACACCAAAGGCTCAGTCTTTGCAAGCAAGGACGGGTCGTATCTCACCCCTTTGTGCCAAAATTCATGAGAGAATCGTTAGTCAATTCAAAAAGAACATTTCTTAATGCAAGATTATATGTCTTTCAAAATCTACAGGACATGATATTGTGAAAAGATTCAGGGAGTTCAGAGACATCTCAGTGTGTAAAGAGCGAGGTTGGAAACCGCTATTGAATGTGCATGACCTTCAAGCCCTGAGGCGGCACTGCCTGAAAAACCGTCACGCTAATGTGACAAATATAGCCACATGGGTTTGGGAGTACTTCAGAAAACTGTTGTCACTTAACACAGTCTGCCCCTGCGTTCAGAAATGCAACCTGAAACTGTATTACACAAGGAGGAAGCCATTCATCAGTTCTATGCAGAAATGGCGCCAATTTCTCTGGGCCTGAACTCATCTCAGATGGACTGAAAGACAGTAGAAACATGTGCTGTGGTCAGATACCTTTCAGCTTGTTTTTGGGAAAACCAGATGTCAAGTTCTCCATGCCAAAGGTGAACACGACCATCCAGTTTGTTATCAGAGAAAGGCGCAAAGCCAGTATCTGTGATGGTACAGGGGTGTATCAGTGCCCACAGCATGGGTGAGTTGCATGTGTGTGAAGGTACCATTGATATATTGGGATTTTACAGAGACATATGTTGCCATCAAGGCAACATCTCTTCCTGGGACATCCATGCTTATTTGAGCAGGACAATGCCAGGCCTCATTCTGTACGGGCTACAACAGCGTGGCTTCGTAGACACAGAGCGAGTGTGCTTGACTGGCCTGCTACCAGTCCAGATCTGTCTCCTATTGAGAATGTATGGTGCATCATGAAGAGGAGAATCAGACAACGGCGACCACGGACTGCTGAGCAGCTTAAGTCTTGTATCAAGCAAGAATGGACAAAAATTCTAATTGCAAAACTGCAACAATTCATATTCTCAGATCTCATATGATTAAAAAGTTTTATTAAATGGAAAAGTGATGTAATACAATGGTAATAATGCCTCTGTCCCAACTTTCTTTGAGTGTGTTGCAGGAATCAAATTCTAACTTTATGTTTACAAAATACAATTAAGTTGGTCAGTAAAACTATTGAAAATCTTTTCTTTGTACTTTTTTTCAGTTAAATAAAAGGTTCACATGAATTAACAAATCACAGATTTTCCTGCATTTTGGAAAATATTTCAACTTTTCTGGAAATGGGGTTTGTACACAAACAAAATTTTCTGTTGAGTTTGGTCTGCCATCTTTTTTATTTTTTCCATTGCTTGAGGGAGCTGCCACACAGATTTATGGGTAATAGGCAACATCAAGATACAGTGAAGTCATCTTACAAGACAGGAAATGAGAGTTCGATCAGTTTTGAACGGTCCTTGATGCCTTACTGTGATGTTAGACATCACCCTGAGACAACATATTCCCCAGGTCGAATGCGGCAAAAGTAGCACTTCTCATCTTTAAATGAGTTATACTGTAAATATATAAAATAAGTGTTCCTCATGAGAAGGTAAATATACCATGCATCACTCATCACAGTGAGCGGGTAAACTTGGTGCTGGCAAAAGATGAACATGGAGGCATCCATGTTCTTCCCCCATTTTGTAGCTCGAGGGGAAAAAATGACGACAATTCTGAGCTCTGACTTCCCACTTCTGATGCAGGTCAAAAGCAGGCTTACAGCAAATCCTTCATGGATTAATTGGTGAAGAATGTGTGTTCATGAAGCATGCTTTCAGAGACAGGATCGCTTCTGTCGAAGAAAGAATGTGTGTTAATGCTTTCCCAATGTAGTCGATTTCTCTCTAATTGTGCATGTACACCAGAAATAGTGTACATACCCACACACACGTTCTGCTACATTGCCCCAGTGTTGGAAAGCGGCATAAAACTACATAAGAAAATATTTTGCAAGACTTCCTCTTATGTCTGTCTCACGATGCCACTTTTACTCTGGAGTATAGTTCTGAATGTGTGTTCACGTCCTAATGGAATTCCAGAGGGTTTCAGTTTTCCAATTTTTTTTTTTTCCCTCAGTACATAAGACATGCTTATCCTTGGTATTCTGACAGATGAAGTGCTAGAAATCCAGTAGATAGAGTTAAAGATGAAAAAGAAATCTATACATACTGGCGTGTTCCTTTAACTCTAAACTCACAGTGCATCAATTTCATTCTCTCCCATTCTATCTGAGGCTCAGGTAAATGGAGCCCAGTGCTCAGTAATTCACTTTCCCCGAGCTCGGAGAGAGAAAGCAGTCGTCTCACTTCATGTGTAATCAGAGCCACAGAGACTCCAGCATCAGGATAAAGCTGCAGCATCATCCCAGCCCAGCTGCTTCACACACACTCTAATGGCCCTTAAATGGGCAGAGAGCCTGGCTGGGAGACACTGAAGCATGATGGGTATGGATTAAAATGTCAGGAGGATTCTGCTTAGCGATGTGTGTGTATTGTAAGTATAATCTTCTATTAGAGTATAATCATGCTGCAATAATTTCAACATCTGGAAGAAACCAGGAAAAACTCAACTTTAGAGACACTGGGGCACATTTCTTCAAACCACCAGAGCACAAGCTCCAACATTTCACCAACAGTCCTGCCTTCATACATGATGTTCTAAACAATAACCATTTCCACAATCTTAACTCCCTGTGATAACAAAACTAGGGCTGGCAACATGATTATACAATATTGATATTGTGAGATATGACATATGGACACGAGGGTTTTACTGGGAAATACACCACTCATATTTTTCATACAAACTACATCCGGGACACAGAGATTCAAAACCGTGACATAAATCTCTATATGTCACTCGTGAGGAAATGGATGAATTGTTTTGATTGTTTTGTTGTGCTTTTTTTATTTGTGAATGTGTCATTATAATAAAAGAAAAATCACACATTGGCTTGAAGATATGAAGTTTATCTTCTCGTGTTGAAAAACTCGCATTTTTCATACGAAAGACATCACAGATCTGAGTGAAATATTTAAATAATATTGGCTGACTTTTCTCGTGGTATATCAGATATATTCCATTCAGCTAGCATGATATTGAACGAGTCGAAGACGAGTGAATGGACTATACCTGATATACCATGAAAAAAGCCATTATTATTATTATAATTATTATTATTATTATACACATTCCTTTCAGGTGTTCAACGCGTCTTTCTCTTTCAAAATTCTCTCAAAATCTTTCGTATTTAACGAAGCAAACCTGGCGACCATGTTTGTTTACAAATTGTCACAGTCGCTCGCTAGCGCAGAAGTTTTACGTCTCCAATGTGTGACGTCATGTTGTCTTGACAACCACGCAATATCGTAAACCGTATTCAACGCTCATTCTCCATTGGGTAGAGTGACGTAATACATGTAGGATAAGCGATATGCTAACAATATTGCATGCTATCAAACCAAATTAACAAAACCCGCTAAAAGGGAATAGAATACGTTTTTATTCCATCCAAAAAGTGTCCTGTATGTATAATAATTCCCGATATTTCACTCCAGTGATGTCACTCCCAATGTTTTCCTACTGATTTGATAGGCGAACTGGTTCAAAATTAAAATTCTTTTGATTAACTTGCATTTCTTTGTGTGTGTATGTGTGTGTGTATATATTACATATATGTGTGTGTCCATATAATATGATGGCACGAAGATATGAAGTTGATCTTATGTTGAAAATATTTTCACTTGCTTGCTTCGCTCACTCGCGAATACATTCACCACTCAAAGATAAACTTCATATCTTCATGCAACTGTATAATATCCTCCATGTATATATTCGCATCACATTACACTTTTCTGAACTCTGTACGTACACTGAGGTGTCAGTTCTTTAAGAACAGCCTTGTTAATCACTAACGTAACAAATTTGAAAAATCAGTTAAAATCTAGATTTTGCACCAATGATTTCACTTTCTTATTTTTTCAATGTTTAATATGCAAACTGTTCTGTTAATATTGAACGTTTTCTTAAAACACCTTTGCCACTTTGTTGGTATTTATCTGCAAAACCTAAATATTAGTAAACAAATTACACACAGTTTCTCATCATGGACATCTCCAAGCATCACAATAAATTTTTGCCAACTCCTGAAAATTCCTAGTTACATTCCTCAAGATATTATTTGAATAATATTCAAATTCTGATGCAAAAAAAAAGAATCAATTAATGGTATAAGGCGTCTTGCATGGTAACTTTAAAGTTTTATATTTTTAATACCACAGCACTGTTTACTTCTGGTATCTGATGGGTCAGTATGTGGTTGTTGTTTATTTTACATTAATGTGCTCATTGTAATACATTGCTGTTTCTATAGTAACAGCTAATTCACCAGGATTTATCGTGTGGACACTCTATTTAGTCTAATAATAAATAGATTACAACCGTGTTGCTATTTAACAAAGAATACAGTATAATCATTCATAGAGTGACATTTTTCTGTAAAGAAGTTGAACATTTACAGAAGGAGTCTCCAGTGTCAGCACTTTGTATCAGTCAGGATAGATAACTGTGTGCACCAATGCATGTTTTATTCCTTGGTTATTAAAGCTAGACGGCCTTTCGATTTCATAAAATCAGTGAAATTTAGTTCCCTCTGAAATTTGGTCATTGTGATATATGTTTATTTCTGTAATATCTCACAAAATATCAGGCCATTCTGTGGCTGGGAAGTGATTTAATCTGAGAGGATTCCCGAACAAATAATGCGCAGGAAATTACTTGCTTCACGCAATCAAGCAGACAGAGGAAGTCCTTGTGTGCGTGTGCGCATGCGCAGGTTTACCTTTGACCATGCACTGACCTGACAGTTCCATCATTCTGTCGCTAAACGAACAGCTGATCACACCGAGGTGCTCACTGAGTGCCGATATTTAATAGTTTGGTCCTGCATTTCCTTTCCTTCGTATAGAACATAATGTCTTTTCTTCTTGCTTTCCGTTACTGTAGTTGGTCTTTGATGTTTCATTCGTGCACTCACGTCCTTCATTTTTCTCTCCTGTTTCAAATTCATATCCCACAATGCCTTGTGCGAACAGGGAAAGCCCACCACATGATGCATGACGTAGTATCTTGAATTAGGTCATGGTGAAGCAGGAAAAAATAGCGGAGAATTTAGGGCCATGTGGCTTTAAACTCATTAATTGTTCTATTAAAAAAATAAAATAAAATTGGAAGTCTGTGATTCAAATCCAATAGCTTTCGGTCCACTAAACAAAAATAACTAGGTGTCAGGAAAATTCTTTTTATGACCTAAACTTGAAAAATCTGAAAGGCAGTCTATCTTTAATAAATTTTTAATTTGTAAACCACAAGAAAAAACTTGTAACATGATGAACTTTCCCAACTCTCCCCATCTGGACATTTTGAAAAAAAAAAAGTTAAAAATCCTCAAATGTTTTTCCTCCAGAATTTAAGTTTAATAAATAATACAATCTCTGGTAACTCTCAGCTATAGACTTTAATTCCTAACAAATCCTGACTTCACCAGCATACATTACACCATAGAATGGAGGTGGAGGCGAAGTAGAAAATACAAGTTTTGGTTGAAAAAAGTATTGAACTGCACAAACCTTACTGCAGTGTCCATCTTTGTGGCTCCAAAGGAAGTGGGTTACTCTAACAAGCAAGATCTAACCTCTGATGTCATCTAAAACCTGATTGGTTGAAATTAATTTATGGGAATACAAACTGTCCCAAGTCTCCCTTGTTCCAAGTCTCCCCACTCTCCTCTACACCAACTCATCTATTAAGTAAAATAAAATATATATTTTTAATTATACCAACACAAAGGCTGTACAATATAAGAAAACAAAACAAAGACAATAGACAGACAGTAGTACACAGACAGTGAATACAAGATGTGTAACGAACAAAGGGAAGAGGTTGATTTTTAAAGTGCAAATTAAATCCTGAAGTGATTTATACAGTATCAGAGATTTGTAGTATATACGCTGTACCAGTCAAAAGTTTATACACCCGTACTGTACTCATTCATAGGTTTTTCTGTATTACCATTTTCTACACTGCAGAATAATACTGAAGGCACCAAAACTCCGAAACAACATATAGAACACACATGGAACGATGTGACAAACAAAACAAGTGTTTAAAAAAATTTATATTTTAGATTCTTCAAAGTAACCACT
>JAOANJ010000022.1:17026893-17039102 GCA_026413345.1 Ariopsis seemanni | reverse complement strand
TTGTTGTGGGGTGTACTCATTTTTGCACCACCCTAATTTGAGTAAAACTGAAAAATGTGTAATCTAAGTTTATATTAGTAACCTTACTTTCACGTTGCAAGTTAAACAGATGTTATATTAAACTTTGTCTTGCCAACATTTTGGAAATTGTCTGTGTTCATTGAGATATTGTTTAAAATGTTACTTTTCAAAGGGGGTGGACTCATTTACGCTGAGCACTGTACCTAAATATGTACAAGTACACACACACCTCTCACTGCTACATTTAATACTGTTGTTCCCCAAAACAGACTCTACCTTTATGAAACAGTCAAACAGTTTTAATGAGTAAAACCATCTTAGATTTAAAAAAAGAAAAAGGAAATTCTTCTGAAAAAAATTACTAAATATTATATATCATACCTGCACACCTCTTGCCCAATCTTTCAATCATGTGGCAGCAGGGCAGTGCATAAAATCATGCAGGTAAAGGTCAAGAGCTTCAGTTTATGTTCACATCAAACATTTTATGGAGACTCATGTTATATAATCCCAGTTAACTTCATTTTGCAAGGCACTGGACTTAATCATTACACTCATGTCAGAGAACACCTCAAATGTTAACTAGAAAGGCACTCGGTAGGGAGTATACCTCCGCCAAGCCACAGATTCAGGTTGGCATCAAAATCTAATCAGTTTTTCCTTGGCCTATGGCCTACGTTTGCTCAGAATTTCATCAAAATCCATTCACTACTTTTTGAGTTATGTTGGGAAGAGGCAAAAAATCCTGGATCCACATACGAGTACATATCCACTAGTTTTTGAGTTACGTTAGGAAAAGACAAACAAACGGAGGCGAAAACATAACCTTTTCCAACAAAGTTGGCGGAGGTAGTAATTACAATCACAGAAACACTTGCCACAGGTGATTGCTGAGAAGTGTTATGGTTGATTAAAATATATACTTTGTCTAATGGTAATTGAGTCTTTCGTTAATGGGAAGCCTAGCATTAACTATCCATCCGTCCATTATCCGTAACCACTTATCCTGTGCAGGGTCACAGGCAAGCTGGAACCTATCCCAGCTGACGATGGACGAGAGGCGAGGTACAGCCGGGACAAGTCGCCAGGTCATATAGGACACATAGACACAAACAATTCACACTCATGGTCAATTTAGAGCCACCAGTTAACCTAACCTGCATGTATTTGGACTGTGTGGGGAAACCGGAGCACCTGGAAGAAACCCACGCCGACATGGGGAGAACTTGCAAACTCCACACAGAAGTGCCCTCGTCGGCTGCTGGGCTCGAACCCAGGACCTTCTTGCTGTGAGGCGAGAATGCTAACCACTACACCACCGTGCCACCTCAGAGTAAAAAATAAAAAAACCCTCCACGTCCCGAACGACAAATGGCCTTATGGCAAATGATGGCAGAATGTGCAGCTTTCACGACTACAGTACGGCACAACGAAATAAGCCACGCCCCCGAGACAAACTTTTCATTTTCTTCAGAAATGTTGGTGTTCTGTGTATATTTTGAGCTCAGTGGTTGCAGCGGAATGCTACGGTAACCCCCAGTAGCCCACATAAGCCTCATGTATACCTAAAGGATACTCAGGGTTGCCTTCATGGTTGCGACAGATGAATTCATCCGGTACTTGACCCACAGCAATTTTCAGCATGGAAACCACGCCCTGCCGGTTGTCAAGGTAGCTCCACAGCTCTCACGTATTCTGACAGAAAGGCCAAAACGTGCGCCGGTTGATCCCTGGAAGGCTCAAAATGGTCTACCGGTTTCTGCTGTGAAGTGATTCCGGCTATGTGAGACCTTAGCATCAGAATCAGATGGTTCAACATAGTTATGTTTTGTTTCATAGTGGTGACTCAAAGTACCACTTTTGACTTGTGCTTCAGACATCTGTTTTGAATCTGAAGCAGAGAAGAAACACCTGACCAGAATCTTTGGTGGTGGCCAAACTCTACTCTTTCCTTTCTTGATGATCTGCCTCAAACCGTTTTTTTTTTTTTTTTCATCTGTATTGTTTCTGCTACAGTAGATTTTACGTGATCTGCTGAAGTACTTCGATGACCCAATAGACTGAAGCATGGCTATAAGGAATAATATAAATAAAAGAGCGCTTTGAACCAGGCTTGTTTTGCTAAAATCTTGGCCCAAAATATGAAGACTTTCCATGTGATTGGTTACAGTAGGCTTTTTGAGTTTGCCAAAAATAATTATATTAATAAAGTCAATAATTAGTTGGGCCAAATTGAGTTTAGATGGTGCGGTGGTGCAGCAGGTAACCTCACACCTCCCGGGTCCCCAGTTTGATCCTGAGCTCAGCTTACAGTCTGTGTGGAGTTTTGCATGTTCTACCCATGTCCACGTAGATATCTTTTCACTTCTCCAGTTTCCTTCCACCTCCCAAAAACATGCTAGAAAGTGGATAGGGGCTTAATTGCTCCTCTGTGTGAGTGAGTGAGTGTGTGCATGGTGCCCTGTGATGGACTGGTGTCCTATCCAGGGTGTATTCCCACTTCGTGCCCAGTGTTCTTGGGAATGGGCTTGGATTTCTTGTGACCCTGAACAGAATAAAGCAGTCCCTGAAGAGAAATGAATGAATGAGTTCATTCATTAGCATAACTATATTGCTATTATTTATAAATACAATTTAAGGAAACTCATAAATGCTATTGTAATCAGTATTTTACACCATGTTACTCTATAATAAACCGTAAGTTGGCCTGGTGGTTAGCGTGTCCACCTTTCGGCTGGGAGATCATGAGTTCTAGAGATACGGCGAGGCACGCTGCAATACAGATGCGAGTAGGGAGTCAAACTCTCGAGGTTACCAGAAGACTAGACCCCTAGCTATGTGAGGGGCAAGAGGCCGAGGGCTATAGAAACAGATTGGCGCCGCCCAACGTGCCTCAAGGGCCTGGTTAGTACTAGGATGGGACACTGCCTGGGAAGACCAGGTCCTGGTACTGGAAGGACTTTGACTCTTTTTAATAGTCATTCAACCTCATACAATTTATTTGTGCGTCATTATCTTTGTTTGTTTGTTTTCCACCTTACGTACCGTATATTACCACTGGACGCAGCATCACATTGCTTTTAATTGCATTTGCTTAGTGGAAATAACTCTGTTGTTTCTGATTATTTATCATTATGTATATACGTTAAGAACGTGTTACGGTATCTCCCATGTCTTTGGATTGGCACCTAGTTGCATAAAGCTCGATTGTTTGTTTTTGCAGAGAGACCATCATCACTGCTCTTCCAGTTTAATTGAATTTAGCCTCTCGGAGCTAAGCTGAACCAAAGCAGAAAGAAAAATCGAGATAACATATGCTGCATGTGTCTGTCGTTGTCTCTATTCACAGTCCTGTTTAACAATTCATTTGTTCGATGCCATAGCTCAAACACTTGGATGCTACAAATGGTGGTTTATGGGCTTCATCAGGAAACTGTTCATCGCTTTCTGACTATGTACACCAAATCCCCAAGCTTTGGCACCCAGTCTTCCTGCTTAGCTGGCCATCCTTCATTTACACCTTCCTAATTTTTTTTCTCCCAAACAGTGTGCATGTTGGGAGGAGCGTGGTACAGTGGGAGACTAATAGCAGGTGTTTGGGTTGCTCACTGGCAGAATTAGCAGAGGAAGAGCAGGAATAGAAAGCAATACATCAGTGAGTTCCAGACAAATCCGCTCTTCTAGCTGCTGCTTACAAGCTTCTTCGTGTTCCTCCTGCTGGCTAATGGGGGCGGTTCGACGAAATGGGTATGCTTAGCCCACCAGTTAGAGCTGTCGGAATTGCCATGTGACCCTCGAGTGGGTAGGCTGGATGTCACCATATGGACCACTTCACTGGCAACTCCTTTGTTGTACCAGTATGCTCCAGTATCTTTAGTCGCCTTTAATTTTGGGAAACAGATTTATGTGCTGCTCTGTAGCTCCTTTTTAAGGCTGAATCCACCGTTTTCATTTTAACAATGTTTGTGAGGAAATGATTCCAGATGAACTGATGGCGTAAATTAGGCCCTTTTAAAATGTGGATACGACGATGATGATGTGTGTACATGATGTTTTGTGATGGAGGGGCATGTCATCCCGGATATATTCTCGCCTTGTACCCAGTGTTCCTGGGATAGTTTGAGATGTACCACACGCCTGACCATGATGGAGTGGTTCCTGAAATTGAATGAATAATTAATGAATAAATGTCTGAATGAACTATGATTTAAAATTTTGGTTCTACCTGCGTTCATTGTAAAGACAGATGGATGCAAGAGTAGGTTTTTATTCAAAGAAACCAAGGCAAACAACCAGGAGCTCTTCTTCGAACCCAAGAACGGGCAAAATGTCAGGCGGTCAGCAAACAGGTATAAACTAGACTGGACTAAATGGGAGATAGGTAAACAGAGCAGGAATCAAACCAACAGGGCAAACAGGTAAATATACACTCACTGGCCACTTTCTTAGGAACACCCATCCACCTGCTGTTTGAAGCAGTTCTCTAATCAGCCAATCCCTTGACAGTATAAAATCAAGCAGATACAAATCAAGAGTTTCAGTTAATGTTCACTTCAAACATCAGAATGGGAAAAATTGTGATCTCAAAGTGTGATTTTTTATTTTTATTTTTATTCTTTCACTGTGGCATGGGTGTTGGTTTGAGCCAGATGGACTGGTTTGAGTATTTCAGAAACTCCTGGGGTTTTCACACACAACAGTCTCTACACAGAATGGCGTGAAAAACAAAAAACACTGAGTGAGCGACAGTTCTGTGGGTGGAAACAAACGCCTTGTTGATAAGAGAGGTCAGAGGAAAATGGCCAGATTGGTTCGAGCTGCCAGGAAGGATATAGCAACTCATAGCAACTCTTTACAACCGTGGTGAGCAGAAAAGCATCTCAGCATGCAACAGCAGAAGACCGCATTGGGTTCCACTCCTGCAGCCAAGAACAGGAATCTGAGAATCAAGAACAAGTTCCTATTAAAGTGGCCGGTGAGTATTGAAACGTGCTGTTTTATTCTTGTTGTCACCCGAGGTTTAATGTTTGTTTATAGAAGTTAGTGAACATTATATGATTATTTAGGCCCTGATAAATAAAAACAGAACTGAAGGATGATGTACTCTTTTTTTTTTTTTTTTTTTTTCCCCATGACCGTAGTTCATCTTAAGGGGATTCATATCACAATGCTGCTGAAGTCCAGAATCTGATTGGTCAGAAGGTGTTGACTGAGTCACCATATAATAATAATAATAATAATAATAAGCTGCCATTATTATTATTATCATCATCATTTTTGCTCATATCCAGCTGCCGAGATTCCGGTGCAATCCTAAATAAAATCAGTGAGCGGGCAGCAGTATTCCTACCTCCAGATGACTTTCTGAGGTAGTCGGCTCAGCGCTCCTGCCAGCTTGTAACTGATGTCATCAGAGAGGTACTTCACCCCTGCGCCGAACGACACCACCACAAACCCGTGCTCGTCCGTGTCATTTACCCAGGCTGCAAATTCCTGAACAAACACACACACACACACACACACACACACACACACACACCCTCAAAAATCCATAAATCTTATTCAAATCTGAAGTACTAAAAGCTCATGGGGTTTTTACATAAATTTGAATTCTGTTTGTGCGTCAGAGAAAGCGAAAGCACAGAAAACCTGAATGTTTAATCATTTGTCGGACATTTCCTTTCCGTCCTCAGTGTGTCGGTGATCTTAGAACTGTACATTGTGCCTGATACAATGACCTTGACATCATGCCAGCATTCAAGCTCCTCTTCACGTCCCACAAAAAGACAAGGGAACAATAGATAAAGCGCTGAACTGACCTTCTAAATGAATTTAACCTTATATGCTTCACTCTATGCATCAAACTAAAATGAAAGGCATTCTCCTATTTTTGGAAGTCAACTTAAATCTTCAAAAATCTTTCAAAATCTTCTAATACTCTCACTTTTGAATAGAGTACCATGATGTGCTTGTGAATGACATTCAGCCTGGAGTTACTCTCGGCTAAGACATGTACACCACAAAAAACGATATCTTAGCAAGTGAAAATATCTGGAAAATACTTGAAACGATCTCACATTCACATTTCTCACATTGTTCTTCTAATAAGAAGAAGAATACAAGACACCAATTCTGAGATTATTAAACCTTGTTCTAGATTGCAACCAATTTATTCTAAGATGTCTTATTAAGTAAAAATATCTGTCCACGCAGCAAGATAATTTCACTCGTGTTAAGCAATTTTCTCCTCAAATTCAATTTTCAAATTTTTGCAGTGTATAATGTGGAGGTCATAAAAACTCTGCACTAGTGTCAGCTAAACTAAGTCAAACTGGTTTAAATTAGCATTGAATTTGAATTCCTTGAAATGAATCTGTCAGGGAAAACATGTATTGGATAACACGCACTATTATCTAATGAGGGTCTGTGTCAGCAGTTTGGCATTTACGGATTAATTAGTGCAATCCATGAGTACCACAATAAAAATAGACAAGTTTGTATTGTTTTCTCAAATATTGGCCCACTGTTCGGATATTAGCAAGGATCTGCTGCAGAACGCAGTTTGTTCATAGCATGTGATTGGACGATTGTTTTAGTATGGTAGCGTATCCTGAGAATCAGAAGGGGTTTTGTGTCAGTTGCGAGTCCAGCTGCACCAGAGTGGCCCGAGTCGGCCTGGCACTGACAATCCGTCCCTTACACTGGTCCCACTGTGCTCCACACACGTTCCACAATGGGTACATTTAACCGTACGACCCATGTCCACACATACACGCACGCACACACTCATCACATACTGGCTCAGAAGGCACACAATGAGCTCCTTTCGGTGATTGGTATTCCAAAATTGCAAGTCTAGGCTAAAGAACCCCCCACTCCTCTTCTGTGCGCTGATTCTCGCAACTGCTCGCATTTATAATGCCAGCCTTTGTGATCCCACAGACCGTGTTTGAAGTAGGAGCTGAAAAAGAAGAAGTTTGCAAATAGGAAAAACATGAATGCATGTAGACTCTGTAGCCGTTAGGGCCAGGCAATATGATAAAAATATCAGTATTGTGATAAATTACATCACAATACACTTTTATAGCAAAGTGATAAATGTATGGGGGAAAACTCTGGCTTTAGATCAGCAAGTTTTTAAACAAAGATCCCCTGATGTGGTCTTATTTATCAATATCAGTTACTCAATATCAGAAGGAAACGGTTGTCACTATTCGGTCATGTTAGCTGTTGGCTCCTACAAATTCAGGTTAATCTCTCCTACTAGCAATTCTTCATCTCAATTCGCACTATACACATTTTTAAATATTTTAAGTATTCAAGCATCTTAAGTCATCGGATTTGTCTGCATTTCAAATGATGTTTATACAGAGTGGTCCAGCCAGTATTTGTTTTTTAAATCATACACCAATATACTCTTAAAGTAAATTATCAAAATGTATTATCTATCACCAGAAGTTTGAAAAAGAAAAACATTAAAATGGCACCTTGTCCAGTTGGTCCTTGGGTGGTGTGATGCAGCTGCCACTTCCTCACAACTGACCCAACAGTGACTGACAGGAAGAATCTATGTTCAGTATTTATCATTTATTTCCCAGATTTGATCATTTCCAGGGTGGCTGAATACTTTTGCTAGCCACTTTACATGAATTTGTCAGAGACTGTAGGTTGGTTGGTTGGTTGACATTTCAGGGGTGAGTCTTCCTCTGATAAGGTTTGACACATTTTGCTTTTGATTTTTCAAAATTACTAAACAGTTACTGTAGAAAGCAACCCATACCCCAAAGTCTGACGTTCTTCACTGACCTCCATAAACGCCATAGAGCACAGATGACAAAACACTTACTAGGACACTAAGAAGACTCTGAATCATAGACCCTATATTTGAGTCACAACATTATACTACCTTTTCACAGTCTCAAATTTATTATTCCAACACTTTGAATTATATTTTACCCACCCTTGAAAGTCGTCCTGAAAGTGAGGAAGGTCCAACTCCAAGGTTTTTTCACCATTATCTTTTGATTACAAAGCCTTTTGAAGCCCCCATTTTGTCCCTTGAGTTAAAACGCTCCACCCTTGTGCACCAGCCAGACCTACAAGCATTATTACAAAAGACTTTGCCAAAAATTGAGAAATTAAGAGCTCTAGTGGCTCCTCATGGTCATACTCTGAAGCAACTATCACAAATGTCCACTTTGGGAGATGCCCATCTGGCAACTAGTTCAGTATGGAAGACTATTAACCTGCTACACCTCAACCATCTGGCAACTAGTCTACTACAAAGGACAGTTAATCTGCCACATTTCAACCATCCAGCAATTAGTCCAATGTGAGGGAATGGTAACCTGCCACAAGGACTTTTAACCTGACAACTCAATAATCCATCACTAATACTTCCCTCACAACCTGACACACCAGTATTCAGTACTCCAGTACCCAACCATCTGGCAACTAGTCCAGTAAGACGAACTGTTTACCTGCCGCACCTCAACCATCTGGCAACTAGTCCAGTAAGAGGGACTGTTTACCTGCCGCACCTGACAACTAGTCTAGTAAGAGGGATCGTTTACCTGCTGTACCTCAATCATCTGGCAACTAGTCCAGTAAGAGGGACCGTTTACATGCCACACCTCAACCATCTGGTAACTAGTCCAGTATGAAGGGATGGTAATTTTCCACAGGTACTTTTAACCTGCCACACCTCAATAATCCGTCACTAATACTTCCTTCACAGCAAATACACAAGTTTTAACCTGACACACCAATACCCAACCATCTGGCAAATAATCCAACATGAGGGACCACTAATGCGCCACTCCTCAACCATCTGGCAACTAGGCCAGTATAAGGGACAGTTAACCAGCCACACATCCATCATTAGGCAAGCAGTTCAGTATGCAACCATCTGGCAACTAGTCCAGTATACGCGCATGGTAATTTTCCACAGGAACTTTTAACCTGCCACACCTCAATAATCTATCACTCATACTTCCCTCACAACAGATACTTCCTCTTTAGTACCACAACAGGTCACACAGATTTTGCCAAACTGGCCCTCACTGTGTCCTTTCTAACAATTTTAATTGTTCCACAGTATGTCCGAGGACTATGGCCTCAACTTTTGAACAACTGCTGCAAAGATTGTGTGTCTCATATTGGTGCTCCTAGCACCTGTGAATGGGATCACAAGCTTTAACTGGTGCACCAAGATAACAACCCAACCTTGGATAAGATTATCTGATTTTAAATGATCCCTCATGATTATCAACAATGATAAAGCTCAACAATGCCCAGTCCTCACTAAACTCAATACACCTTCACTCAGAAACTAAAATATTCACACAGCCTCCAGAGCCTGTGAATATCTACTGTTCCCATCTCACACCAGCAGTTCTCCAACACAGGGAACGAGAAGGCATGTATTGTAGTAGAGACTTGTATCACAAAAGTTCCTGCCCAAGTAAACCTGAATGATCACCTGAGAGACTGAGGCATGGATTTTAAACTTGACTTGACCATTTAGACCATATAATCCTGAGGAACTAGGAAGCTTCATTTTGGTGAGTTTATTGACTTTATACATGTGGACATTTCATGACAACACTTCCAGTAGTGTGTACTGGAGCTGGGATACGGCAGGGAACAAAAATGGGTACAGGTGTTGCATACATACATGCAACACCTGTACCCCTTTTTGTTCCCTGTAGAATCCTAGTTTTACTCTCAAGTTGGCAGGAGATGAAGATTGCAAAGAACTAAATCACAAAAAATGCATTATTCATTTTCTGTATTCATGTCTGGCAGTCTTTACCATGAACTGACCAGGCAAATTGATCTGACCTCTGCTGGTTTGTTATAACCCAATGTGTGAATTAAATTTGTCTTGTTCTTGTGTTCATTCAAAAGGAACCCTGTTAACCTCATTGGAGTTGCATATTTGTTTATATTTTGGGGATATCAAACAAAGAACTGGAAGCAGGAGAGATTAGTCAAGAGTTTCTGTGAGATTGGGCAAGTATGGCTGGAGTATCTGTGGAAGTGAGTGTGGGTTTTAAATATAACCATCCCTACAAATTCTGATACTCCAAGTGGTTCTTCAGGTCCTTTAAGGCCCTGGCAATACATTATTCTACTCACCGCCTTCAAGTGAAACAAGAACTAATGCATCATACAATCTAAATCACAAGGTTTCCCCAGGATAAAGCATTGCCTTATTGTACAAAGATCCTGCTTATTTGCAATAATGCCCCAAGGTAGACACCTTACTGGGTTCACACCCTATTTAGGGCCCCTTACCTGTGGCAGAGGGCTCGGTGGCTTGGTGAGAATACCGCCAACGTAGACGACATGTGGCAACGTGGGCCGAGGGAACTCTAGAGCCAAGTCGGTACACAGCATCCACAGACGACTACCCTGCACCAGCTCATGCATGGAGGCTGGTGGCTGCACAGCGTGCCGCCACATGATGCGGTCATATTTGGGCAGTACAAGCAGGTGCACGCCTATGCGTGAAGCCAAGTATACAACGGTGTTGGTCACACGCTGTACCAGCGTCATGCGGTCCGTTAGCAGGGAGTTGAACTCTGGCACATAAGCGAGCGGTGCTGGTGCGCCCACCTCCGCAGGATACCACAGGCCTGTGCTAAAGACGGCATAGGGCACGCCCAGGATGTGAGCCAGCACAAAGCCACACATTTCATTAGGGTCAACAAGTAACAGGTCAAAGTGCTCCTCCTGCAGCTGTGCCATCACCAAACTACTGCCCACCACACTGTCACAGTTCTGCGCATAGTGCTCCAGGATGTCAAAGAGCTCCAGCGGTGTTGGGCGTCCCGAGAAGATGTTGTGAACCTTGGCCTGCAGGAAGTCATCTGCTGCTGATGAGCTGTTGAATATACCTGGATAGCGTTGCAGGCGGTAGTGCTCCGAAGGTGCCACGTCTCGCCCCTCTGACACCAGCAGCACCGTCTCATGACCTTCAGCGTGCAGTGCCGATGCCAGTGTCTTAAAGATGTACAGGTGGCTCTCAAACATTATTGGCGGGACCACAATGATCTTAGCAGCCCATGAGAGACTCACCCATGGTGACAGGTACCACAGTATTGAGACGAGGAACCCAAAGGAGATTTTCATGACTGTGGGGAGATGGAGGAAATGTTGAGTAATGATTCATTCATCAAGCATCTCCATAGACATAGGAAAAACCTGAACAGGAAAATGCATAATGACTACATAAAAATAATAATAATAATACTTAATATAGAGATAAAAGGCATCATATATTACTAGATAAAAGTACTTTTTTTTTTTTTTTAAAGACAATGCTCACAATAGGGTGGTGTGAAATAGAGGTACTGTTGATTACTTCCATACACCTTCTTAAGTATTTTATTCCTCATATACCACAACATTTTTTTAATAAAAGAATGACATGTCAGACTTTAGTTCAGTTTATAATCAGGTTTAATACTGTGGAATGTCTGTAAAACAAATTAGCTCTTATAGTAGCTATGAACAGCCGTCCCCTCACAAGTCTCTTTTTTTCCTTTCTCTTCAAAAGTAATAAACGCAAAACCCTTTTTTGTGAAGACCCTCCTGTATCAGAAAACAGAGTTACAGCTGTAACTCTGACTGCTACAAAGCGCTGACATTGGAGACAAATTCCAAAAAATGCTAAATAAATGTCTACTTACAGTAAACCTTTTTATTATCTCCGCCAACTTTGTTGGCGTTTTTGCCTCTGTTTGTTTTCAACGTAACTCAAAAAGTAGTGAACGGATTTGGATAAGATTTAGTGGAAAGGTGAGCCATGGGCCAAGGAACAATTGCTTAGATTTTGATGCAAATCCGGATATGTATGTGGCTCCAGGATCCGGATATGTATCCAGATCAAAGATTTATTATTTTTTTGGCCTGTTCCCAACATAACTCAAAAAGTGGTGAACGGCAGAGGTCTCAAAAGTAGCCAGTCGGCGGTGGCAAATCGCCGTCTATAGTATGATTTGCCGCCGTCTATTTTTCACTGAGTAACAAAAAATTGTTTACATATCAGTACAAAACTGAGCAGCGTGCGATGTGAAACTAAGTTTTATTCAACTAAATAATGGGCAAATACTAACACGTCCATAGGAAACAGAGGCAGCCATTATGCTGCCGTGTGCTGTAACTAAGATATAATCTGACTG
>JAOANJ010000022.1:14812268-14823182 GCA_026413345.1 Ariopsis seemanni | reverse complement strand
GTGTGTGTGTGTGTGTGTGTGTGTGTGTGTGTGTGTGTGTGTGTGTGTGTGAGAGAGAGAGAGAGAGAGAGAGAGATATTCTAAACCACTGCAGGTGTACTCTTAAGCCTCTCTTCTAATGAGAAAGTTGTATTTGACTTACACTTCTTTGATTGCAGTGAAATTGTCAAATTTCCTCCAAGTTTATATTCGGAATAAACAAACCTACAAATAAGTGTGGCATGTAAAACGTGATGGAAAACACACACACACACAAATGACAGCATATACTCATTTATACACACAAAGCATGAAAGAGGGGGATGAACAGAATAGCACACATACACAAACACAGGAAGAGATAGAAATAGAAAGAGATAAACAGGTGGAGGATCGATGGAGGATGTCCAGGATGTGCTCTTCATTCTATTTCTAGCCACCAATTAATGTAATTAACTTTAACTAGAGGTCATTACCTCTCTCTCTCTCTCTTTCACACACACACATACACACACACAGAGGTGAGCACAGGCATAAGAATGATTTCTGATACATCTTTTTGACTGACAGCTTTGAATTAATAAACACTATAAAACTATAGACACACTGCCTGGCCAAAAACAAGTCGTGCACTCTAATCTTTGGTTGGACTGCCTTTAGCTTTGATTACAGCATGCATTCGCCATGGCATTGTTTCGATAACTTTATGCAACATCACAGCAGTTATTTCCATTCAGAGTTGCATTAGTTTTCACTAAGATCTTGTGTTGAAGATGGGAGAGTCGAACCACTGCGTAAAGTCTTCTCCAGCATCCCAAAGATACTCAGTGAAGTTAAGGTTGGGACTCTATGGTGGTTAATCAATGTGTGAAAATAATTCCTTATGCTCCCTGAACTACTATTTCACAATCTGAGCTCTAATTTTATACCTGTGCCATCAGGGAAGTAAAAATCCATTGATATGATGATAACCTGGTCATTCAGTACATTCAGGTCATCAGCTGCCTTCATTGTATTGCCCCATAACGTTACTGAGCCTCGATCTGATCAAGTGAAGCAACCCCAGATCATAACACTGCATCCATGGGCTTGTACAGTGGCCACTATGCATGATGGATGCATCACTTCATGTGCTTCCCTTCTCACCCTAAAGCTCCCATCACTCAGGAATAGGGTCAAACTGGCCTCATGACCTTTTCCCACTGGTCCAGAGTCCAATCTTTATGCTCCCTAGCAAGCCTTTTCTTCCAATCAGTCTCACTAACAAGTGCTTTTCTTGTGACTACGCAGCTTTTATTTCAATTCTTATGCTGAGGATATAATATATTTTGAAATGTTGGACTTAAAGCCCATTTCACACTGTACAGTGTATAGCACAACCTTTAAAAAAGTTATTAGCTCCTGTTCTTTAATGAATACATTAACCATTGCCTGACCACGCCACTCTGTTAAAACATAATCACATGCCTGTTTTCTTATGAAATAAACAATGATGAGACATTACATCATACATAGATCATACATGTGTTGTGACATATTTAGGTGGAAGTTTGTATACATACGCAATAAACACAGATGAGGTGATAAGTGAGAATGTATAGAAGCCTCGTTGGCAGTCAGCATTTTTGTGGTGTCTTTGGTGCATCTCGCCTCCGCAGTTGTCACAGCACCGACACAGGCAGAAAAATAAACCCACCAGCGGCATCAGCAGCATGAAAACAACACCCAGCATTGCCAGCACAATGAAGCCGATCTCATAATAAATGGCCTTCAGAGAGAAAAATGTGTGAAAAACATGAGTCATGGTTTATTTCATCACGTGTCTCATTACAAAACGAATTTACATCATTCATTATGTAAGTCCTCAAGTCTCCACGTTAACTGAGTCTCAGTGGTTCAGTGACTAGTTCTTAAGCAATGCAGTTGACACTGTTAAGAGCATCCATGTAATATTGTTAGAAGGGTACAACAATTTACATAAATGGTAAAGAAAAGAATATTGAGATGAAAAATATGTGACAAAGACATATGTGTGTCTTAAAGGTTTAAATAATGTAATCTTGTTTCATTAGTTTAAATTTAAGATTTTTAAACTCAACTGCAGTTCAGAATAAGAACAAAACAGTGCTGTAGTAATGACATTTTAAAGCGATGGTCGATATGGATTTCCAGTTCTTTTATTTCAACGACCAACAAAGCACACGTGCGTACATCAGCAATGTGAAGCCCATGAATACTCAAACGTGAGTACGGAAATAATTTGTTCTACTTTTCTAAAAGTCTATTATTACCTCTGCCAATTTTGTTGGAGGAGGTTGTATTTTCACCTCCATGTGTTTGTTGTTCCCAACATAAAGCAAAAAGTAGTGAACAGATTTGGATGAAATTTGGTGGAAATATGGGCCATGGGTGAAGGAACAATTGATGTGATTTTGATGCAAATCTGCATATGTATGTGGATCCACGATCCAGATATGTATGCAGAACCAGAATTTTTTTCTGTTCCCAATGTTACACAAAAAGTAGTAAAGAAATTTTGATGAAATTTGGTGGAAAGGTGAGCCATGAGCCAAAGAACAATTAATGAGATTTTGATGCAAATCCAGATATGTACATGAATCCAGGATCCAGATATGTATGTGGATCCAGGATTTTTTCTCTGTTCACAATGTAAATCAAAATGTGGTGAATGGATTTTGATGAAATTTGGTGTACAGCTTTAGTATTATCCTCGGTTGAAGTGATTTGATTTTGATGTTGATAATATGTGGCTTGTTGGAGATATACACTCTACTGAGCATGCTTCTAATTTCTTACTGAAAACAGTGGGGCACTAACACATTATATAAAAGGAAATACACAAATAAGTGACAAATTAAAGGGAAAAAAACAGCATCAGGTGTGGTTAGTAAGGTATTGGGCCTCCACAAGCTACCAGAACAACAGAACTGTACTAGAGCAATATATTCCTTCATTTGGTGTTTTAATGATGGTGGTAGAGAGCACTATCCAAACCAAACCAAAGTCAAACCAAAGTCTTTCATAGGTGTTCAACTAGTCTGAGATCTGGTGAGTGTGATGGCCATAGCATATGATTTATATCATTTGCAACCTCGTTAAACCATTCAGTGCATTCTGGTGCCCTGTGGAAAGGGGTGGAGTCACAACAGATCACTCCCAGAATCAATACAGAAATGTTTCATCATTGGAAAAAGGTGCTTTGTATTGATTTTCAGTGCCGCTACAGCATAACACAGCCACTGATTTTCTTTTTTTGTTTAATTTGTCACCCATCTGTAAATGGTGAAAAAACAAATGAAGAAAATGCTAACTGGATATTTAATTAATATTTAAAATAACTGGATATTTAGATATTCATGTTTCTACATCTGTATATGTAGATGAATGAATACAAGATCAAATATCAAGAGAAAATTAAATGTAATGACAGAGAAATGTCAAAACGTTTTTTCCACAGTTAGAATAGGATTGTGATAGCAAGTGAAGTTACGGTATTACCTGTAGTGTTAGGACAATGTTCTCAGGCTGTTGTTCCATGATGTTGCAGAAGTAGCAGTGACAAAATTAAGTTGACAGTGAGATTTACATGGAGTAATAAAGTCTAATAACTAATTTATATATGCATCCACACAAAGACACGCACCTTCTGAAGCTCCTCTGGTGTGAGTCCTTTCATGTTTTGTTGCAAAAGCTTGACAATTAGATCTGTTATAATAAAAAAAAAAAAAGTTGAAAACATGTTGACTCCATGACTGGGCTACCATTGGATATTGCATTTGCAAAAGTGCATGTAAAGTTAAATCCTTGGTATTTTAATAACAATGTGCATGTTTCAGATAAATAAATTAAAACACGAGTAAAACCTCTATAGCTTTTAAAACACATTTTTTGCCTGTCCTAGACCACTATAACTACAATTTACCTTGAAAAAGTATTACTAAAATACTTCCAAATCTTATTTTCATTAATGTGTGAACATCTTATACCTGAAACTTCTCTGTCCATGAATCAATGTTTTTGCCATTCATTCAACCCTGTTGCCTGAAATATTTGGAAAGTCGAGGGTTACATTAGTTAGTCTTCTTATGTGTAAATTTACACAGACTCAGGAGCAGAATATTAAAATTTTTCCAAATTTGCATGACTTTTATGAATTTCACCAAATTGTTTATGTAAATTCTCATACTAATGATTTGTGAATAAATCCATTGTCAGCGAAGAAACCTTATGAATTAGAAGTGCACACAGTAGAGAACATACCTCTGCCAAGCCACATATTATCAACATCAAAATCAAATCACTTGAACCGAGGATAATACTAAAGCTGTACACCAAATTTCATTAAAATCCATTCACTACTTTTTGAGTTACACTGAGAAAGGACAAATAAAAAATCCTGGATCCACATACATATCTGGATTTGCATCAAAACCTAATAAATTGTTCCTATGCCCATGGCTCAACTTTCCACCAAATTTCATCAAAGTCCATCCACTACTTTTTGAGTTATATTGGGAACAGACAAAAAAAAAAAATCCTGTCTCCACATACATATCTGAATCCTGGATCCACATACAGATACAGATTTGCATCAAAATCTAATCAGTTGTTTCCTGGCCCATGGCTCACCTTTCCACCAAATTTCATCGAAATACATTCACTATTTTTTGAGTTACGTTGGGAACAGATGCACAAATGGAGGTGGAAACAAATTTGGTGGAGGTAAAATTAGATTTTCGCGTCGTCCACGATATAGTAAATGGAATTACTATGATATAAACATCATCTAAATCACTCTCCATTTCTCCTGAACAGCAATATTTGGAAGCAAGGAAATACTGTCATCTGTGATATGAGTTACCACTACAAGTTATTTATATATGGTTATCTATATAAGTCTTTTAGAAATAAAATGTCCAGTTGTTGATTGGACATGGCATATGACTATCACAAGGAAATCTCTTATCTATTTAGTCTAGTGAAAACTATTTTATGTTACAGTAGGTTATTACGGTTTTCCAATGAGCTAAGTTGACAGCATATCTAAAATAGCATCATATGAATACCCTTAACAAATAAATGCATAAAGCATCAGTATATTCATTTTTGGCTCATATTTCCTCTTATGGTAACCATCCTGCAGCTTTTGGCTTTCTGCTATCTCTCAGACTGATGCATGCATTAGCCAATCAGCAACAAGCATGTGATGTTCAACAAGTTCAACATGTTCGATAAGGACCTTTCTGTTTTGAGACAATGCTTTTGATTTTTTTTTTCCTGAATTCTGTTTGCATTCTTCGTTTGTTAATGTGCCACACGTCACCTTTAACTGCTCAGTCGTATCCTGCCTCGATTGTAAGCCGCCTCGAATGACAGCATCAGCCAAATGAGATAAATGTAAATGAACTGATTTGATTGTATTATACAAATTTAAGATGGAAAAAAAGGCATTTGTTTTATCAATAACTGTATAAATGGTTCATTAATTTGGAAAATGTCTATCCATAGTTGCTGGTGAGCTACAAAATTAATCTCCATCCCTGCTTGGGATTATTTACTATTTAAAAGGATTTAGCAATGACAATCAATCACTAGATACAATGAAAGTAAAAACAAATGTACACATTTCCGAACTAGAGTGTATTAGTATGTTAGCTTTATGTTGTAGTGTCATCAAAAGAGCTTCCTGTTGTGTCAGCTTGATTCAAACTAATGCTGATTTAAATAATAAATAAGCAAATAAATTAAATAATAATTAGAGGTCATAAAAACTTGTAAAAACCAGCACCTATGGCCGGGGTGTTATGTGTGTGTGTGTTTTGTGTGCACATTTGGGAGGTTAAAATTCGAGTTGTAGTTGTACGCTTAGCCATATTTAGCTCCATAAGACATGATTAAGTCAGAAGTGTGTGGGTGTGTGAATGTGTGTGAGTCACTCTGTATTTAAAACACATGGTCAGTATCATGACCTACATAAGTAGTCACAACACAAATAACAAGCTGCTTATGCACTAATCTGCACCTACTGCATGTCTTATAAACACAGTTACTCTTTTTCATTAGGTGTGTCTGTCTTAGGCGCTGAAGTTGCAAAAATCTGTTTTTATTTTTAATAGAAAAGCAGTAGAATATCAAGCGGGTTGAAAATGTCAGGCAAAAGTAGAGTTAAAAACCAGGCTAGGGTCAGGCAGTCCACAAGCAGACAGGAGTATACGCAACTAGCACAACAATCCAGAGGATGAGAAAAAAAAGAACAGAATATCAAACAGGTTGAAATCGTCAGAAGCAACAAACGGCTCTGCAAAACATTAGGCAAAAGGTTCACTGAATTATACTTTGTGGTTTTATGCGTGCTTTTATAAAAAGTGGGTGGTGAGTGGAATCAGGTGTGTAAAATCAGAAGGCGAGGAGCTGGAGCATGACAACTGCAAGCTGTAGTTCAGAGTTTGTCAGCCATTTTGAAGGATGGGAAGTGGAGTCTGTTGCCGAATCCAGCATAGTTATGAGAGGATGAAGATGAATATCAC
This sequence comes from Ariopsis seemanni, assembly GCA_026413345.1. Taxonomy (NCBI): domain Eukaryota; kingdom Metazoa; phylum Chordata; class Actinopteri; order Siluriformes; family Ariidae; genus Ariopsis; species Ariopsis seemanni. The sequence goes on along the minus strand of JAOANJ010000022.1, from coordinate 14,816,655 downwards.
TGACATCCTAATTTTCTTTATTCTCTTCTCAGGTTTAAATAATTGTCATGGTCTAAATAAAACTACGTACGCAGTATATATGTATGCAGTACAATTTAGGGTAAGAGTCCAGGGTTTAACTCAAGGCCCAAGAGCGTCACCACTGAATAATCTACGTAGATTCTAGTTTATTCCACTAGTTATCAGATTTCCTGAGACTTATTAGTCAATTAACCACCAGAGAGACCTATTTTAATTTAATCGTTATTAAAATGTCTTGTTTTTAATTTCTTTGTTTAAATAAAATGTAAAACTTACTCAGTTCATACCTCTAATCAAATTAGCAAATGGTGGAATTATACCTGTACCTACACAGAGCCATTAACCTCCTTCTGTAACATTAAAAACTTTAAGAATCCTATTTTTGTGATCATAACATAAAATTTGAAAGACAGGTGTGGCATTTGTAGGCTTAACAGTTAGAGTGGTAATGACAAGCCTCCTAGTGCATGCTTTCTCTATGCCTATGAACACTACACAGTACTGTAATTAGATGTCCTGCTTGGTTTATGCTTGGCTTGAACACTAATTATATAGAGGCAGCATGGTGGTGTAGTAGTTAGCACTGTCACCTCACAGCAAGAAGGTTCTGGGTTCAAGCCCAGTGGCTGATGGGGCCTTTCTGTGTGGAGTTTGCATGTTCTCCCTGTGTCTGTGTGAGTTTCCACCGGGTGCTCTGGTTTCCCCCACAGTCCAAAGACATGCATGTTTGGCTAATTGGTGGCTCTAAATTGACCGTGAGTGTGAATGGTTGCTTGTCTCTATGTGTCAGCTCTGCGATGATCTGGTGACTTGTCCAGGGTGTACCCCGCCTCTCTCCCATAGTCAGCTGGGATAGGTTCCAGCTTGCCCGTGATCCTGCACAGGATAAGCGGTTACCAATAATGGATGGATGGACTATTTATATAGCATTACAAGTATGGTTCTATGGTGGTTCTGGTTCAGTTGATTCAGAAAATCAGTTGGATAACTTTTTGCGTACATGGCTTTGCATGCCAAAACCTTCCAACAAAGTCACAAAGTGACATATGACAAAGAACCATTCTCCTAGGAACTTTCTTGCCAAGTTCTCATTTGGTCAGTCAGCACTTGTTCCAAATGACAAAAAAGCCCTGGTACTGGTTCACAGAACCAGATTTACATATGTCATAGCTTTTGAGTTATTTCACCCTTCCCAACACCCAGGGGTGGCTAATTTATGCCAAAAGCTGGACATCTACATATAACCACAACATTCACACCACTGGAGAGGCAATGTTAACCTTATACGGTAGAACCTGTAAAAGATGCATGGTGATGCCCAGGTAGCAGTGGCACATACTTCCTGGAGCAACAAGCCTGGATTGGGCATCTGATCCATCTATAGACCATGGTGATATCGTCCACCACTGAGTGGGCCAGTCTGTGTTTAAACATAGGGGATGTTTGTGTCTCTCCTCCATGATAGATAAAAAACAAGTCTGAGGTACCATATAGGTAACAAATAGTACCACAGAGTGAAAACTAGGCATATAAAGCAATTCTCAACAGACTTGCCTTCAAGAAACATTATAAGGTTAATTGAATTTACAAATTAGGCTATATGACCTTGAGCAAAAAAAATCACAGCTTCAACCAAAAGATCACCCCAACACTCCCATGCAAGGCTATTCTCATGCTCCTTGTGCTGGAGTCACTTCTAGCAAAAAAGGCCGTTTTCAGAGACACTTGTTTCAATTTAACATCTTGCATAGGCAAGAAAGGAGGGGGTCTTAGAGGACTCCAGGACCCAGGGCTCTTGGAGGATGGAGGCACTTCACCCCTTTAAGACCAGTTGTAGCAGGTTTATGAGCCTCCAGATAAATGCCATTCATGGTGTGGTACTGCTCCTCAATGGCTGCCACATACACCTTTAATGTAAAGGGGAACTTGTGAGAGAAAGATATTCTGGGAAGGCAGCAATACATTGGATCTAGCTGATGAGGTGCACACCATCTGTAGAACAGCATCCATCTAAGGATATACAAAGCCCATGTAGTAGGGATAAGATCTGACCAGGGAGGAAGCCCCCAGGGTGTTCCTATCACTAGCAAAAGCAGCATCGAATAACAAAGTCTTGTCCCAACAGGCTGTCCGGCTCCACCAGGGAGAACCACAATCAGCAATGTGCTGACCTGGTATTGGCAAAGAAATCCACCTATGCCTTGCCAAGTTTTTCTCAGATCTGGGACACCACTTCTGGGTGCAGACACCACTCTCCCTCATATATGCTATACTACTGCGCAAATTCCATATGGTTGGTGTGTTCAGATCTCTCACTGGGATGGGCCATATGCCAGCCAGTAAAGGTTTGCTTTCTCTCTCTCTGGGACACCTCTCCCAAAGGGATGCATTTAGTTAGAAAATCCTTGCTTCTCTAGTAAGCTAGAGCCTGTAGACCTCTCACTGAGACAATGACACATCTCTCTTTGTGGGATTTTGGATATATCTAGCGATAGGCTGATAAAAGCCCATAGTAGAGTAGTTACCATGACTAGTTTAGAGGCTGTCCAAGGTGCCTGTGAGTTTCCAGAGGCTGGCCTAGTCATTGCCTAGATTAGAGTTGAGGTTGTGGGTTCGACTACTAGGTCATTACGATTCCAGAGGAATTTCTCTGTAGCCATATGATTCTGTAAACATAGCCTCCTCCTGCTCCTCCACTGAAGAATGGCAAGGGTGACTAAACATATATAATTTAAGGATGAATCTATTAGAAGACATTAAACATATTAGACAAGACTAAATAATTGATTTCAGCATAGCTCAATTAACCACATGATGTATCATGAAAGAATGTTATGTTGAGGGAAAATCAACTCCAGCCTCAGTACTGCATATTAGCGGAAATCCAGCTAACTTAGCTGTGTGTGTGAGAGAGAGAGAGAGAAAATAAGTCAGGAAGGTCCAACTTCACAAAGAGGCATGTCTTTAATCCTCTTTAAAGGGTCTTCCTATTGGGTATTTAAGTGATCCCACTTATTGCATTTGCATTCATGATTCTTTTATTGTCAATCCCAATCTCTTTCTCCCGAATCCCTTTTTAAACCCCCTTTTCTACCTTCCACTTGTTTTTTTTTTCTTTCTTTTCTATGTAATTCTGCCTTACCTGTCTGGACTTTGTGTTTGAAATGAGTTTTGTGTGCAAAATGACTTACAGTGCAAAAGCAACTTTTTAAATGTGTGTTAAACAGCATAAACATCAGAAGATAAGCAACATCAATGGGTTAAATTAGACAGTGCAGGGGAACAGAGAACCTCTCATTTTAGTTATGGTATAGTAGTACTATAATTTGTTGGAAATATCCAGTTATTTCTAGTACCAAAAATATAACCATTATTAACTTGAAATTTATCCTTAGGGAAGCAAAACTAGCAAATGATGGCGAATAAATGAACATCACGTGCATTTGAACACACTAAAAGTTATAACAACTGTAGCATTGACGTGTACAGTCCAGCTATAGTGTGTAACTAGAAGGGCACTTGGTAGAGTGCAGATCTCCACCAAGCCACAGATTTGGATTTGCATCAAAATCTAATTGTTCCTTGGCCCATGGCCCATCTTTCCTCCAAATTTCATCAAAATCTGTTCGCTACTTTTTGAGTTACATTGGGAACAAACTAAAAAATCCTGGATCCGCATACACATCTGGATTTGCATCAAAATCTAATCGAATATTCCTTGGCCCATGGCCCACCTTTCCACCAAATTTCATCAAAATCCGTTCACAAGTTTTTGAGTTATGTTGGGAAAAGACATATAAACAAACAAACAAACAGACAGAGGTGAAAACCTCCTCCAACAAAATTTGAAGGTAGTTATTTGTATATCTTATGCATTTACTTATTTATATTTAAATTGTTAAGGCATTTATTGTGTGATTTATTTATTAATTCAAATTAAACTATGCATTCACTTCATGTCTGTTAATGAAAAGGCAAAGATTAATACAAAAAAACAAACGTGCTTGGTGTAGTGGTTAGCACTGTTGCCTCACAGCAAAAAGCTCCTGGGTTCGAGTCCAGCGGCTGATGAGGGCCTTTCTGTGTGGAGTTTGCATGCTCTCCCCGTGTCCATGTGGGTTTCCTCCGGGTGCTCTGGTTTCCCCCATAGTCCAAAGGCATGCAGGTTTAGGCTAATTGGTGGCTCTAAATTGACTGTAGGTGTGAATGTGAGTGTGAATGGTTGTGTGTCTCTATGTATCAGCACTGTCATGATCTGGTGACTTGTCCAGGTTGTACCCTGCCTTTCACCCATAGTCAGCTGGGATAGGCTCCAGCTTGCCCGTGACCCTGCACAGGATAAGCAGTTACGGATAATGGATGGATG
>JAOANJ010000022.1:14276000-14286970 GCA_026413345.1 Ariopsis seemanni | reverse complement strand
CGAGACCACCTCGCTCAAGCCCGTCTCGGTTGGTTTGGTCCGTATCCAAATGTTGTCGATTGTGTAAAGAAATTGCACCAAAGAAGAAAAGGCACATAGCTTTGATTCAAACTGACTAAACAATGGATATGTGAAAGCATCCTGAGGCTTATGAATTCACCAGCATGATGCAAAACGGACAGACCAGATGCCAATATATGTCCTTTATGTCCTTCACGTCCTTTCCCCTTCAGTAAAATGGCTTCTATGAATGTTACTCAGGTCTGATCTGATCGCATTTACAGCCATGTCTGTGGACTGGCTTTAAAATGGATTAAAAATGAAGCACGACCTAAAGGCTCTGGTGTGGGCCTGTTGTTGTTTTGAAATGTGCAGTGGAAAAATACAGTGTGAGAAAGAGAGAGCGAGAGAGAGAGAGAGAGATAGAGAGAGAGATATGAGGTGGAGGAAGAGGCAAAAGATAGTGAGAGAGAATATAGCTAGCTTATGTAAGAAGAGTGTTATTGCTTGAGGGAAGGCTGACAAACACATTTATATTATACTATAATGCAGTAATTACACTAACCTGGAATGTGTGTGTGAATGGATTTCCTACTGCAGTGAGGCAGTCATCAGATACAAGACAGAATGCTTGATGCCTTGTGAATATGCTTTCGCTCTACAGCCACATCAATAAAGTTAAAAAAGAGAAACTTTAACGAAAGTAAAGGGAGCGAACGAGAGAGAGAGAAAGACGGGGGGATCAGGAGAACAGGAGAGTGAGATCAGTTCAGATGTCAAACATGTCAAAAATGAAATAGATGTGTTTATGAAAGGGGTTTGTTTGGGAATGGAAGAGTTCTGCAATTTTTTTTTAGCACAAGCTTCAGGCTTGAGCTGTGTTACTGAGGAAAAAAAAAAAGAGAAAGACATCCTCCCTCCTGTCAGATGTGTCAAAAATGCTCCCTCTTCTGCTCCCTCCTTCTCTCTCTCTCCAGCATCTATGTGTTTTCAGGGATGACTGAGCGAGCCAGGAGTCTGGAGAATGTGTGTGAGTGTGTGCGTGTACCGGTATGTGTGTGAGCGTGTGCGCACTGCACAGTATTCAGGAACGTGTGTTTTAACAGGCCCAAATCATAAGTTCAGGGACGGCAGGGAGACAAAGATAAATGGTGTTTAAACGGCACGTTGCCACTGTGCCACCACACACACGCACGCATGCACGCTCAAACACTGCATGACAGCAGTTTATTGATGGTGAGCAGGAAGTTACACAGTGCATCGAATTTTCATTCCTTCAAGGGTGAGCTGGACTACACGGACTACTAGAATTATGTTAATACGTATGCTCGTGTGTATATATATATATGTGTGTGTGTGTGTGTGTGTGTGTGTGTATGCAAACAGGGTTTTTAAAGCACGACTTTAGCACACAACAAGCTCTCATGAGGATCTATTCCCACTCAGCAGTGCAATCAATTTCAAAGTGTAAATAGAAAAATGTGAGCTGACTGATATTTTAAAAAAAAAAGAAAAAAGGAAGAAGAAAAAAATGCATTTCACAGCTGGGAAAAGTAGCTGAATAAGGTGTTAAGTGGCTGAGATGGTCTGGGGGAAACACACTCCTGAGGCGCCTGTGAGAGGTCGCCAGGGTGTTTCTATGAGTGTGTAATTGTATGAAAAAGAGGCGGTTTGGGAGAAACTGACAATTCTTGGAAATTTGACTAAACAAGCAATTTTCAAGCAAAGTATTGAGCACTAACTCTGTACGTGCCCTCAAAGTTAACTGCTTTTCACTTTTTCTGAGTCATGTTAAGAATTTTAAGCCTTTAAAGTCCCAAGACCTGCCAATGAATCTAGACAGATCTTAATAATAATAATAATAATAATAATTATTATTATTATTATTATTATTATTATTATTATTATTATTATATCCTAAGCACAGTCCAATGCATTCTACATTGCTGTCTTTTGTTTTGCTTTCTTGTTTGTTTCTTTGTTTGTTTTAAAGTAGGCCTCATCCCAAGCTCCTAATCAATACTCAATGATTTTTTTATGACTCCTGTATTTTCAGTATTTTATTCAGGAAAACAAGAATGCCGACCCACTGGGCTGAGAACTGACTTACTACATTTTTGCTATCAGACAATCTTCGAGTGTCGAGAAAGAGTGCACAATATTTTCTCCATTATCATTTGGATTAACCTTAAAATCCCAGACTAGTATATTCAGTAACTACTACCATTATTTGGTAACTATTATGAATCAATCACTCAGTAGGTACTAGAAATTATTTAGTAGCTACAACCAATTATTCAGTAACTATTAAAGATTATTCAGTAACTACTATGAATTATTTAGTAACTACAAGAAATGATTCAGTAACTACAAGATATTATTCAGTAACCATTAAAGATTCAATAACTACTAGAAATTTAGTAGCTACTATGAATTATTCAGTAACTATTAAAGATTAAGTAACTACAACAAATTTTCTTCATTACTACAATTTTCAATAACTGCTATGAATTATTTAGTAGCTATGAGAAATTATTCAGTAACTACTATGAATAATTTAGTGACTACTATAAATTATTCAGTAACTACTATAAATTATTTAATAACTACAAGTTATTCAATAACTATTAAAGATTAAGTAACTACAAATTTTTTCGGTAACTACTACAATTTTCATTAACTACTATGAATTATTTAGTCACTATTAAAGTCAATAACTACTATAAATTATTTAGTAACTATTAAAGATTCAGTAACTACTATAAATTATTTAATAAGTTATTCAGTAACTATTAAATATTAAGTAACTACAACAATTTATGAACTACAATTTTCAGTAACTACTATTAGAATTAGAATTACTACAGAATTATTTAGTAGCTTTGAGAAATTATTCAGTAACTACTATGAATAATTCAGTAACTACAAATTATTCAGTAACTACAAGCTATTCAGTAACTATTATTCAGTAACTACTAGAAATGATTCAGTAGCTACTATGAATTACTCAGTAACTATTAAAGATTTTTGAGTAACTACTACAAATTATTCAGTAACTATTATTAATTATTCAATAACTACTATACATTATTTAGTAACTACTAGAAATTATTCAGTAACGACTACAAATTTCTCAAAAGCTACTGCGAGTTATGTAGTAACTACTAGAAAATTTTCAGTAACTACTACGGGGAGTTACTACTACTATAGTTAATGATGTATAATACCAGACTTTAATAAGACTGAATCTCTGGAATTACTTCACATATGTAGTGCCAGTCTGTACAGTTAAAAATCTTCTTATAAGAAAACAACTCTTCTTTTGCAGATATTCCTGCACAGTGACATGCCCTGCATCGTAAAATCATTATGTGAGTTTTGGTACCACAGGGAAATAAAACAAAAGAAAACAAAACAAAACAAAAACAGCAAAAAGATGAACCCAGTGACCACCATTTTCAAGACCATTTTCTGTATTTTGACTATTTTCTACATTGTAGAACAATAGTAAAGACACCAAAACTATGAAATAACATCTGGAACATATATGTAATTTTGTGTTAAACAAAAGAAAAAGGTTAAAAACCAACCAACCAAACAAAAAAGGTTTCATATTTTAGATTCTTTAATGTAGCCACTGTTTACCTTGATAACACTACTGGGATTATCTTAACCAGCTTCATGAGGGAGTCACCTGGAATACTTTTCAGTTAACAGGTATGTCTCGTCAAAAGTTAATTACTGGACGAGTTTCTTACCTTCTTAATGTGTTTGAGATCAAACAGTAAATAGTAAATAATACAGTAAATAGCCCTATTCCACAACTGTATTAATCCATATTATGTCAAGAGACCGCTCAACTAAGTAAAGAGAAACGAGATCCATCATTACTTTAAGACATGAAGTAGCTTTTAATTAATAAAAATAAAGAAAAACTATTGAATTATAAGGTGTGTCCAAACTTTTGACTGATCCTGTACATAAAAACAGAATTTACTTACATAGAAGTTGTCATGTCGGCACGCCTGAGCTTAGCTCGTCTGCACTCGTCCATGTGCACGGAACGCGTTGTGCACGCCATAAGGACCATTCATTATTGGAAACACCTGTTACTGATTTGAGCGCAATCAGTGCACACATATAAGGACTCCGGTAACTCTAAGAATTAGCGAAGTATACCGGTACACACAGTACATATTGTCTGTCTATACCAAGCCTTGAGCTTTCACTGTTTAGTTACTCTGGCTCCTAACTTTGTTCCGTTTGTTTTGACTCTGTCTTTTGCCTATTCTCCAATACTCTGTTCATGCCTTGCATGACTATTGCTCCTTTGTTTACCTTAAGATTTGGATCTGTCTGCCTGGATGTTTTTTAAATAAACACTCATCTTGCAATTACCTCTGTTCATCTGCCTCCATCAACATCAATATCTGACAGAATACTTTGCCAAACACAGTGGAAGTAGCAGAAGAGAGCAGGCACGCTGAGCAATGCCACAACAAAATAGAGGGAGAGAGGGAACGGCCCCTAAACATTTTTTTTTTGGGGGGGGGCTGATACCTGTAAGGCTGACACAGTGGCAGATAGGGGGGCCTTCACTTCAGGCTTGAGAGAGAAGTAGCCCTTCGCTCCTCTGCCTGGCTTCAAAGATATTGTCACTCCGCCACCTGGCTTCAGCGAGGACGTCATCACTCAAACCAAGCCCAAGTCCATGCCAATCGCAGAATCTAAGCCAGAGTACACACTTGAGTCCATGCCCATGCTGATGCCCGAGTCTATGTTCATGTTCGAATCCATGCCCATGCTGATGCCAGGGTCCATAAACATGCTCAAGCCCATGTCCACACCTGAGCCCATGCCTGAGTCTATGCCCATGTTCGAATCCATACCCAATGCTGACACCAGGGTCCATGCTCAAGCCTGAGCCCATGCTGATGCCCGAGTCTATGCCCATGTTCGAATCCATGCCCATGCTGACGCCAGGGTCCATGCTCAAGCCTCAGGCCATACCCATGCTGATGCCTGAGTCCATGCCCATGTTTGAATCCATGTCCATGCTCAAGCCTATGCCTGAATCCATGTCCAGTCCGAAGCCCAAGTCTATGCCTGTGCCCATGTCTGGGCTTATGCCCAAGCCCATGCATGAAACTATGCTGGACCCCACACTCAAGCCTGTGTCTATGCCAGAGTCCACATCCATATCTGAGTCTAAGCCTAAGCCCATACCTATGCCTAAACCAAAGCCTCCACCTGTGTCCCTGCTCCCGTTTAAAGCGTGACCGGAACACAAGCCTCTGCCTAAGCCTAGGTGCCGGTGCTACGTCCATCCAGAACCAGAGCGGAGCTCCAAGGGGCCACTTTCTATTACCAGGTCCTTAGCCCCAGGGCCGACCAAGGAGGTTTTTAGCCCCGAGAGAGCTCTTTGGAGGGGGTTAAGTCACGTCGGCATGCACACTCAAGCTTGGCTTGGCACGAGTGGCTATGCTCATCCATGTGTACGGAGCACATTGTGCATGCTGTAAGGACCATTCGTTATTGGAAATACCTGTTGCTGACTTGAGCACAACCAGCGTGCTCATATAGTCTTGGAAAAGTATACACACAGTACATACTGTCTGTCTCTACCAAGCCTTGATATGTTGTTTAGTTACTCTGGCTCCTGAATTTGTTCTGTTTGTTTTGACTCTGCCTTTTGCCTATTCTCTAATACTCTGTGCCTCACTTGACTATTGCTCCTTTGTTTACTCTGAGTTTGCCTTACGATTAGGATCTGTCTGCCTGCATTTTTTTTTTAATATAAAAACTCATCTTGCAATTACCTCTGTTCATCCACCTCCATCAACATCAATATCTGACAGAAGTGGGGGGAAAAAGTATGAATAAAGTGCAGATATGTGGTGCTGTTTGTGCAATACAATGCTCTGGAACATCAAACTTCTATTATGTGAACAGAAAAGCTGCAATTATGAGTCCCTCCCCTAAACCAGGCCAGAATCTGTGGATGCAACAATGAACTGTGTTCAGACAGTAGATGCTTTTGGACCAAAGAAGAACTACCCCCTGGGGGGGCTTCCCTGAGAACTACATAACTTCAAGCGTCTTTTTTTCTGTTTGCATTCACACCACCAGTCGGAATGGCGAAGTGATGTAAACCGGTCGATGGTTGCTATAGCGACATCACTAGTTTGTTGTTTTTATACGTACGAATGTGCATCTTTTCCATCAGTTTTCTTCTTTTGCTGTGAAAACAACTAAACTAGCAAGATTAGGATTTAAACCTGTCCATTTTTGTGTGTCGTGTTTTGCTCGCATGTTTCCATAGAAACAGATCATTCCACTGCACTGTAGAACGAGGGAGACCTGAAAGTGCTACGTTCTCACAGTAACTTTAATTGTACATTATAAAGAGCAAATTCATGGTGGAAAATAGTTAGTGATGCTTAAAATATGTTTACCTAAGATGTTGGTGTGGATTATTATTTTATAATAAAATTGAGTTTTCTTACATGATAGCTTAAAAAAAAAAACAATGGACAAGAACATTCAGTTTAAGATTTTTATATTTCACTGATGCCCCAAAAATGCACTTTATCTCCTCCATCACAAATCAGCTCAATAAAACCTGGACCTCACTTTTTTTTCCTCCCCATTTTTTAACGCTAACAGTAAGACCTAACGTTTTACACAGATTTTTAGAACTGGCAGTCACCGGTGCTTCATAATACAGCCTGTGCTGGCTCATGTGTTCGGCCCGTCATCTGGACCAATCACCGTGCCTTACGCCATTCATACATCCTCTGTGCTGGGAGAGTACCTACCCCGAAATACAACCCCAATTCCAAAAAGGTTGGGACAATGTGTAAAACACAAAAAACAAACAAACAAAACAAAACAAAAAAAAAATCATAATGACGATTTGCAAATCTTGTAAACCCTATATTTCATTGAAAATACTACAAAGACAACATACTACTTTGAGCAAGACAATACCAAAGCACTTTCTGCACATATTAAAACTGCATGGCTCCATAGTAAAAGAGTCTGGGTGCTAAACTGGCCTGCCTGCAGTTCAGACCTCTCTCCTATTTAAAACATTTGATGTGCAAAATATGACAAAGGAGACCCCGAACTGTTGAGCAACTGAAATTGTATATCAGGGAAGAATGAGACAACATTCCTCTTTCAAAACTACAGCAATTGGAGTGTTGTTAAAAGTAGAGGTGATGCAGTACAGTGGTAAACACGCCCCATCCCAACTTTTTTGTAACGTGTTGCTGACATCAAATTCAAAATGAGCATATATTTAAAAAAAAAAATACAATTTCTCCGTTTCAACATCTGATATGTAGTCTTTGTACAATTTTCAATTAAATATCAGGTTTCCATGATTTGCAAATTATCACATTGTTTTTATTTACAGTTTACACAGCGTCCCAACTATTTTGGAATTGGGGTTGTAGATAGAAACTATAGAAATGATGACATTAGAATGAGTGCATTAATCCGAATCTGTGATTTGCAACTGTTGTTACAGGAAATGATCCTCTTCTGACCAATCAGAATCGAGCATTCATTAGTACTATATTTTTAATTAAAAAGAATTAATTAAAAACAGACACGATGGATGCTGTACTCCTGTGGATGGATGATTAGAAATCAAACTAACCTGAGCATATTGATGGAGAATATCACATTCCAGCTACTCCACACTCCAGTTTTCATTCCAACTAAGACCTGAAAGTTGAGCTGAATCGATTCAAGTCGTCAGTCGTTTGAAGACCGAGACCTATCGATCAGAGCAGTGGAATTAGATGTTCTCTTGCTTGGCTGGAATAAATAAGAATTGGACACCGCTGACCTACAACAATCTACTTCAGCCCATAATTACTTAAACCAAGGCCACTATGTTTCCCAGAACTGTAAAGGAAGGAGGAGGCACCAGCAATCACGCTTCACTGAAGGGACACCTGTGCAAGAAATTACCAGTCAGAGGGAACATTTATTATAAACCCTGTCAGCAGAGACACAGCAGCTTAATGGAGAGATGGAGAGAACAGTGTAACAGAGTAAAAGTGAAAGAATGACGCAGTGTGACTAATGTGACCAGAGCTGAACATCTCCAAATGTGTCTTCAGCTCGACCTCAGATCCTCGAGAGAGAGAGAGAGAGAGAGTGGGATTGCTTCTTACTGCGTCGAGCCAAAAACACTTTTCATTGGGATTTATCTTTCAAGCACAGTCACAAATCATAGCAGGCGTCCCTTATAATTATTTTGAGTTCCGCTGTCCGTAAGGCCGATGAGCTGTTGCCATGGTGAGGCGTCTGTCATCCACAATTCAGTTAAATCGTATCTCCTCCATCGGTTCTCCACAGATTTCCGTTCTGATTGTTTTGTTTGAAAGAACTTCTCACTCTGCACAAAATGAGCATGGTCGTTTTTTTGTCAAATTTTTTGCTAACGAGTTACCAATTAGGCGAAATTAACGAATTTTCCAGGCCTCTCACTAGAATTGTATCTCCTTTCTGATTTCTCATCCAATTTCAGTTCTGATCGATGTTTTGGGTCGATCTTCTCTTGAGGAACAAAATTTGGTCATTGGTTTGTTGATTTTCTTGTTGTAAACAATTTGTTTATTTTCAGTTAAATCGTATCTCCTCCTTCAGTTCTCAATGGATTTCAGTTCTGATTGTTTTATTTGAAAGAACTCATGCTTCTGGACAAAACTCGGTCATTGTGTTGCCAATTTTTTGCTAACAACTTAACACATTTTTCTTCTGACTAGAATTGTATCTCCTCTCTCATTTATCATGTGAATTCAGTTCTGATGGATGTTTTGGGTCGATCTTCCCTCGGGGAACAAAATGTAGCCCTTTGTTGATGTTCCTGTTGTAAACAGTTTGTCGTGGCGGTTGGTCCTCTCTCTCTCACATCATCACATTTCAGGTCTGTTTGATGTTTTGGTCGTCAGGGTGTTTTGATGGCAGGACAGATGAGCTCCTACACCCTTGATGTTCTGGTTTGTTTTGTTTTTATGATTTTGTACTATTTTGATGGATATGGAATTATGCAGTGACCAAAAACTGGAAAGCAGTAAACAGAAGCAGCAACAAAACTATTCATAACTTTTAACAGTGTTCCTAATGAAGATTTGGACACTTGGCATCTTCTCAACCAGCTTCATGAGACATTTCACCCACAAGACTTTTCTTAAACTTTTGGAATAAACCGAGTTTCATCTTCTCACTGCTTGTCCTGAAGTTCTACATGAAAATGACTTACAGTTTAATATAAAAACAAACAAACAAACAAGCATACTTTATTTTAAGTAATAAAACTGGATTCAGAAGTAAATCAATACATTAGCATCAATTTCATGGTGTACATTTGTTTTAGATACAAATTTCAACCATTCGGCTTTAATCAAATATCTTTAAGATGATAAATTATATATTCCATGCAGTGTGTTATTTCCAAATTTATTCCCCCTGTGGACTTAGTGGAATCAGGCGCCGATTCTGGGATGTCGAGGAGGTCTGGGCTGCAGTCCAAAGATCTTCAGTGGGATTAACTTCAGTCAGGGCTCTGTGCAGGACACTCGAGTTCTTCACTCCAACCTGAACACACCATGACTTCATGGAGCTCCTGTGGTTTGTGCACAGCTGCGTTGTCATGCTGGAACAGGTTTGCGTTAGGTCTCTAAATAATTTCTCAATCAAGAGATGCCGGAAAGAGTGTTAATGATTGTTTTTAGCTGCTATAACGTAAATAAGAACAGGAACTAATGTGTTTCATGGATGTATAAATAAATTAAAAAGTATGATGTGTCATTCTCTAATGAAAAGAAATTTGTAATCGTTGGCAAATTGCTGTGGCGTAAGAGGAATAAAGCACTTGCAGCAAAATAATCAACTTCAGGATGGTGACAGTAACTTTGCCACTCAGTCACTTGGTATTTGATAATACTTAAAATATTTAAATCATTTATTACGTATCACTGAAGCACAGAGTTCTCTGTTAAGCTCCGAGATTAATTATCACCACAGAGGCTCAGGAAACCGACTGTAGTGTCCGAGATGCGGTCGAGCCGCCGTGATGAAGGTCAGCTGCTCTCTCATGTGATCTGGACTATGACCTCGCCGGTTGCCAGGTCTTGGCTGCGGTGGATTGCTTTTTCCAAAAATATCGAAACAGACCAGGACAGCAGTCAATGAGAGGTTTTGTGTTGCAGTGTTTCCGGACCATGGTGCGGTGCGGCATGGCATGGTGTCGCGTTGTGTGTCTCTGTGTTTCAGAAATGCGGCGTGGTTTATTTGGGGAGTCGCTTTTCTACTTTCTCAGATACCATAAATATTAATAGTCACAGAAACCTCACAGTGAGTGTTTTAACACCACTCTGTTTAGTAGAAACACAGCTGAGGAAAAAAGGCTGACTCAAACAGAGCGCTTGGAACCAGAAGATGGAGGAGTGTAGAAAGGAAGGAGAATGTAGAAAGGAAAAGGTGAGGATGGAGTGAGAGTAATTAAGAGCTTTTTAATGGAGAAGGATTTGAACCGAATGCACACCGAAATCAATTATTAGGAGGTGAAGTGAAGATCTTGAAGATAAACCAGTGCAGTCCAAAGGTGTTCAGTGGGATTGACTTCAGTCAGGGCTCTGTGCAGGACACTCGAGTTCTTCACTCCAACCTTCACACACCATGGAGCTCTTATGGTTTGGGCTCAAGATCATCGTTATGCCGGAACTGGTTTGGGCCTCTTAGTAATTTCTCAGTAAAGGAAATGTGTAAAGCGCCAGCATACAGAGATACTCTATACAACATCTCTTGTGTGCTTCATAACTTTTGAAGAAGAAGAACCACATATAGGTATGATAGTCAGGTGTCCACATACACTATATTGCCAAAAGTATTCGCTCACCTGCCTTGACTCACATATGAGCCTAAGTGACATCCCATTCCTAATCCATAGG
>JAOANJ010000022.1:13334086-13345328 GCA_026413345.1 Ariopsis seemanni | reverse complement strand
GGTGTACCCCGCCTTTCGCCCATAGTCAGCTGGGATAGGCTCCAGCTTGCTTGCGACCCTGTAGAACAGGATAAAGCGGCTAGAGATAATGGATGGATGGATGGATAGTACAGCATGCACTTGTACACCTCCGCTGTGCTCGCAGAAAATAACATCACGCACGATGGAGTTATGGCGGCCTCCATGACAAAACATCGTCCCGACTATTTTCATCACTTTAGTGGTTACATCGTTAAGAACAAATTCAAAGGACAAACATAAAGATCGACTTTTTGCTCAATTTGTTTATTTGCGAGATATTTTCAAACCAAGTGCTCCGTGGCAACTGATGTCTAGAATACATTTGAGCGACGAGCCTACGTGTGTACCCCAGAGGGTTGCTGGTACCTCTGAATGTAGATTGTCATATGGAGTTATCATATTCCTACATTGGCTATGTTTTGTCGCTACTGAACTTTACTACCATCTCCTGGATCGTAAGATGTACGGCACCGTTGAGCGCAAACTTCCACAAAGTGAAACCGAATTCATAGATCCGCCCCTTGACATGTATCCACTCCAGAATTTCAGAGGTTCTTCTGTAGCCCACGCTACACCCTTCCACCAAGTTTCATGGAAGTCAGGTTGGTAGGTGTTATGCAATCCTGAATAAAGACAGACGGACCAACTGTACCGCAAACATCAGCTTCTCGTCAAAGGTAATAACAAGTAGATGATTTGATAGTCATTTGCTGTTTGAATCTTTACAATTGTAAATATATTTTAAAAAAACAGATTTATTTTTTTAAATCCTTCTCACTTTATTTCTATTTTTTGTTTCTAGGCAATAAAAAAGTATCATATAATCCACTTTCTAAACTTTTGTTTTTAATCACAAGACTACTACATTGTTGGCAGTTTGTTATGAAACCAGTTTGTCATGATACATATTGCATGTCACAGAAATGTCTTGAAATATTGTGATATGATATGTTCGTCATTGAAGGTACTAGTTACCTTAGTTACAGCTTAATTATAATCACTTATAATGACGTGGTTGAATAAAAATTTCCGATACACATCAGATGCACTGATAATAATAATAATAATAATAATAATAATAATCTTTATTTCTTAAGATAAACACATATCTTAAGTTACAAACATTAAACAGGTAAAAAATATTCAAATATAGAAAAATTGGGGAAAAATTACAAAAAATGCTCAAAAAATAGCCAATTTCCACTTTATGCTTAAAAAAATAAAGAGTCGATTTATATAAGAATTATTAAATCTGCTGGAATTTGTTTGAGGGTGACGGCTACTGCTGTTCCTTAGGTTATATGTTGTTTCTTTCCTTTTCGGTAAAATTGCGTGTAACAGCTGGGACGGGTCTAAATTCCACTTCTTAAAAATATTAGCATCTGCTTTCTCGAAGAGATTCCGAATATTTACTTTGTCTGAGGCATATTTAACAGTTATTCCACAAAATCGAGTCGTACGTGAGCTGAGAGCTGACGAGGCGCGTAGCACCGAGTCGGCTCGAAGACGTATGACGCGAGTGAGCGGAATAACAGTTTTATTCTAGCCACATTCACTGGATTTTGAGAAACACATTTTTATTTTTTGCAAATTCGATCAATAAAAACTTTATACAAACCATCAGACAATATAATTTCCGCTTAGGATGTAAACAAACCGGCGAAATGACGATGAAAAATGCGATAATAATAATTCTTGAAAAAAAAATGATACGTTCCTACCATTAAATACTTTTATTCCATATTTTGTTGCTTTTTTTTTGTATTTTTTGCGGCTTTCTTTTTCTTCTTGTTCTTTTGGGTTGTTTTTTTGAAGGTTGGCAAACCAACTTAAAGGTGCATTACCGCCACCGACTGGGCTGGAGTGTGGAACAGGAGATACTGGTGGAAAAAAACTATAGTATATATTTTTCGCTATTTCTGTTTCTTTTAAATACTTGATAACGATTTTTGGGGTTTTGTTTTCCTGTAGAGTTTTTATTTCATTCTCGGTTGGTTCAGCAACACGCTCTGCCATTTTGTTTTTCTCTATTCATGGTATATGAGCTGATATCGTAGTAGTACTGTAGAGTAGCCAATCAGAGCGCGCGATTGCTCATATCCAGTGAATGTAGACAGAATAATTCTTTTTGTAACATCTGTATAAAAAAATTCTGAATTTGTATAAGATCTGAATCGGAAGCGGCATAAATTCAGAGTCCATGCAAAAAAAAAAAAAAAAAAAAGAGGTAAAGCTGAAGTATTAAAAAGTCGATCTACGTCTACCTGAGAAACCCTTCCTTTCTGAGTGACCTAATTACATACAGACATTTATTTGACATTGGTGCCGACATTGTTACTGAGAAAATCCTTGTGAGCAGAGAGAAAATCCTGAATTTTACAGCATACGTATGTCGGTGGAAGAGGCGGGTAATTTTTCTCCAAGAAACTGTAAGAAAACTGACCGCGAATTAATAATTAGTTTATTAATTAACTCCTTAATTTTTGAACCGAACAAAATGCCGTGAAAAGAAGCGCTTCCTGAAGCTAATACGCGTCTTTGCGTCCCTTCAGCGAATCAGCTTTTCTGCCGTGCGAATTTTATTCACATTTGGTTTGGGAAAAGGCGTAAATTTCGTTCCGTATTCCTGATGTCGCCGATGTTACTGTCGCAAATTTGTAAATGCTCCACAAAACTGTCGATACCGGCACGTCTTTTTTTAACACACAACAAGGTGAGGTTTTAGTCTTGAATTCATCACCCCTTTAACATCTAAACATGCTGTATAACTCCCCGGACTCAGATGTTGTGTTCCTTAGGTGCTGTCGTAAAAAAAATAATAATAATAAGAGCTGAGTGCGCAATAAGCTGGAGCAGATGTGTGGGAAATCACAGAAGTGGCCTGTGCGCTTTTCTTTTTTTTTTTTTTCCTTCCCCCTCTTCTTCTTGAGAAGGAGAGCATCAGACAGTGCTAGCAGCACTTTTTTCTCTTTCGCTTCCTTCACCAGTTCTATTTTTTTTTAAACGCTCATCAACTTTTCTTGCTTTAGCGCTCTCCATCTTTCTCTCACATGCTGGAGAGTGTGTGGCTGCTTCGAGCCAGCTGGGAGGAGGCAGTAAACGAGGTGTGTGTGTGTGTGCCAGTAAGTGGGTATTGTGTGACTCAGTGTGAAGGTTTGTGTTGTGTGTGAGTGTGTGCCACAAGTGCCCCGTCAGTACTTCACATCCATCCTACACGCAGAGGAGAGAGTATTTATCTGAGACACTATAGGTGTGATGAGGCTGGACACACACACACACACACACACACACACACACACGAACGAAACCTGGCGTATTACTGATGTCGATTTTATATGCATTATTCGAATTTTGGCAAACATCTGGAAAGAAAAACAGTTCCTGAACAGGATTTCAGGAACATTTGTGGAATTTTAATCGATGGATACGGCGTGAGCGCACTGGATGTCACTATATCTCGTTTCTCAACACTGTGTCCGGCCAAAGGTGTGCTCAAGATGGAGGAAAATATATGGAAAAGAAATAGGATGAAGAAGTAAAGTGGAACAGGCTGAAAAGGAGAAAAAGAGAGAGGGAGGGAGGGAGGGAGCGAGCGAGAGTGCAGCTGGCAGCTTGTGTGTGTATGGGGGTTGAGTGCTGTGTGCTCTCTGGTCTTCACAGATGGTGTTGTGAGACAGTCTCTGCTGGCGTTGCCCGCCATGCTGCTCTCCTGTGTGCTATGGGCACTGCGGCACTGCCAACCTACCCACCCGCTCCATCCTCGCTCCCTCTCGCTGTTTCTCTTCTACTGCTGTTTATTCAGTTTGGGTTTGATTTTACACTCAGCACTTTAAGTTGTATACATCCATACATTCAGTTGTTTGCATTCTGGCCTGATTTACATAAGAGCCCTCCAAAAGCTTTTACTTCTCCTAAATGCACGCCTTTGTTTTCAGTTGAAGTGTGTGTACCGTACGTGTGTGTGTGTGCCTGCTGGAGGGGTCTGGAGGAAGCAGCTGCGCATGAGAGCGCGTGCCAGGTCAGGGACACTTGAGCAGAACTGACACCGGGCTATTTCGGACACCCATCTGCGCTGGAGCTACCGTTCCTCCAGGCCTCGCGCGACGGGCAATCTGTTCGCTCTGCTGGCGCCATGCCAATCTCAGTGCCATCCATCTGTGGCAGGGACTGGCGTGCTCTCTCTGCTCCGCCTGCGCTTTCTGCCTCCTGCATTAGCCAGAGCCACTGTAGATTCCACTTATACGGTCGCAGGAACACGTTCTGATCAGTCAATGAAAGATGCTAATGGGTAAATACAGGCTTATTATTATATTCTATGAATGAACAAGTCATGACCGACATATTGTATAGTTATACAAAGTTATAGCTTTGTTATTTTATATAATATATTATATTGACTGGTAATCTGTGTGGGGGAAAAAAAAAACCCAAAACATACCATCTGTGTATGGATAGTTTTGTTATTATATGTGTTAACATGTCACTCTGACTCTAAGACGAGACACAGTTTTATTATTTCGTTTATTATGCTGTGATAAGACTCTGTAACCTCTCCGCATCCATCTGCCTAACTCATAATGATATTTATTATGCATGGGAATTTATTTCGATATGATGCAATAATACCAGCCCAACGTTTATTATTCTCCCATAACGACACATCCATATTCCTGTCATACCACAGCGACTTGCCAATAACGATAATTTTCAAGGTGTGTAACGATAAATTGCGCGACGATACATTGCGATACAAGTTTACAATGATTTGAAGTGATGAAATCAAAAACGAATTGTGATCATTATCATCAGCCTGCGTAATCTTGTAGTTTTTCCTGGCTGTAATCGTGTTGTTTAGACAATGCTGTAAAACAGCGGGCCCGCACATGATTCACTTGATATGGAAGTAGCACAGCTCTAATGTTGCAAAAACACGAAAATGGGAAAGAGCTGTTGTGCGATTGAGTGTACAAATCGATTAAACGGGAAATCGGAGCTCTGTTTTTACAGACTGCTGAAAGAGAAGAAAAATGAAGGGAGTACAAATCTTCATAAAGGTTCAAAAATCAAAGTCCTTCCCACGCCATGCGGCGCCGATCTCCGTAGCCTTCGGTCTCTTACTTATTACGTAGCTAGGGTTACAGGGCGGGGCTAGTCCTCTGGGAACCGCAAGAGTTTGACTCCCCATTCACATTTGTATTGCAGCGTGCCTTGCCAGACGGCAGTAGGTACCATTTTTATGATGGTCTTTGGTATGACCTGACCGTGAGTAGAACTTGCAGTCTCCCGATCGAGAGGCAGGCACGCTAACCACTAGGCCAACTCGCGGTTTCTAATAGAATAGATGAGCCAAAATAGTTGGGGATCTTTTTTAATGGGCCTCGACTTGTTACAAGTATGAACAGGTGGGCCTTACAGTAGAAAAGGTTGAGAACCCCTGGTGTAGAGCAAAAATAGAAAAGATTGGCCTTGCCATTCCAATACATTTGGAGGAGACTGTAGATTTACACTCAGTTTTCAATACGCACAAATAAAAAGACCAAGTGACGGAAAATAAATCTGAAAATGGAAAGCACTCGCTCTGAAGGGGATTTATGCATAGGATTGTCTGGGTATACCAATCAAGTAAATTATAAAAGCTGTTAATGTGTTGTGCTCAAATGCAATTATTGTTAAATACAAGCTTGTAGTTATACTCAAACCTCAAGAAAAGGCTGAGTCTGTGACAATGTTTACTGTGAAAGTTAGCTGTATTAAATTCCATTCATTGCAATATAAACAATCACATTTTAACAATTTAGTTTATAATTTAAAAAAAAAATGATAATCTAGTGTGACCTACCCTTTAATTAGAACAATAAGAAGAACAGAGGAAGGCAGCAGTTACCTTTCCAGTGACCATCTCAATGAGAACACAACCAAGACTCCAGATGTCAGCTGCACGTCCATGACCTTCGCCCTTTGCCCTTGTGATGACCTCAGGAGCCATGTATGCTACAAAGGGCAAGTGAGAAATAGGAGAGAGAGAGAGAGAGAGAAAAAAAAGATGTATAAATAGCAGCAATTATGACTGCAGGTTGTAAACCCTGGACTATACGTGAGCCCAAAAACTACACAGCCACACCTGTGACCACTGGACTCGCTTTCATTCATTTTCTTTTTCCAACACCCAGTTTGCTAGCAATTTTTTTTTCAAAGATCAGGAAGACAATGCATCTGGTGTATCAGCCCAGCTACGATAGCCTTACCTGCAGTACCCAGTGTGCTGTTCACCTCTCCTGGCATAGTATGAGCATTATTTTTTAGCTTGACTGAGCAGCCAAAGTCTCCCAGCTTTATCAGGCCAGAAGATGTGAGGAAAATGTTGGCTCCTGGAATGGCAAATGCATTAGTGTGAAGAAATTTCTCAAGCAATTCCAATCAGTGATATGGTGTAGACATCAGGGAAAACAGACCTTTAATATCACGATGCACAATGCCATGTTCATGGAGGACATTGATAGCGGTAGTGATCTGCTTGCAGTACAATCGGATTACGTGCTCCTGCAGTCCCAGTCTGGAGACCTCCTCCAGGGTCCCTTCATCACAATATTCCATAAAGATATACATTTCTTCCTGAGAGATGGTATTTAAGAAAGAGAGAGAGAGGGAGGGAGGTTGGGAGACCATGAGTGAAGGACTGAATGAGGAAATAATACAGCTTAAGGAAGTGACTGGAAAATGGAGACAAATTTCAAATTCAAACTGCTTTACCCGATGTAGCTCAACTCCAAAGTAACGGACCAGGTTTGGGTGTTTAATTCCTTCAAAGATTTTCAGCTCATCTGCAGTCTCTTTTATCGTCTTGTGGTCATTTGGTTGAAAACGAATCTTTATACAAAAGGCAGACGTTTGTTAAAAACTGGTGGTTATTACACAAGCAACAGTGCTGTAAAGTAAAATTTCAAAGTCAAAATTCATTAGTCAGCAAATCTTTAAAAAGAATAATAAAATTGAAAAATGCTACATTCAACCTCTTCAGACTAGTCATTGGGAGAACCACCTTTTGCTTAAAAAATAGCAAACATCTATTGGAGTAAATTCCTCCCAGCTTTATACACTGCGGTTGGATGACTCCTGTGGACTGCAATTTCCAAATAGTGCCACAGATTCTTGATTTTTCTTTTAAGCAGCCTGAAGCAGGTTGTTTTGCAGTATCTTCATGTAATTTGCACCATCTATACACCCTCCTTCGATTTAATAAGATGCACATTCCCCACTACACAATTCTGTGTTTGTTGAGGAATGGGTAGTGTTAGGTTTGCACTACCCAGTGTTTTGAATTTTGGCTAAAAAGCTCAATTTTATTTTTTCCCCATTTGACCACAAAACCTTATCCCATATTTTAGCTGGGCCACTCTGACATTTTATGGTAAACTCCAGACATGCTTTGATGTGTTTTTTTCCTACAGTAATGGCTTTTTTCCAGCCATCCTCCCATACAGGCAAGTTGTATGCAGAGGTCTTGATATTATTAACTGATGCAACTTCACTCCGGTGTCAGTCACTGGAATCTGCAGATGCTTAAACGTGATTAGTGGTCACTCTGTGACTTCCCTCACAAATTCCCTTCCTGCACCAACACTGAATGTTGGACTGCCTTCTCCAGGCAGTAGGCATGTAACGATATTGTGCAGCAATAATTTGCGAATTTACGACCAAATAAAAAAATGAATCATGATTATCGCGAGAATACATGTGACCTCATCCTTGGTGGAAGTAACACAGCTCTAATGCAAAGCAAAACAGATCTACAACGTGAAAGAGCTGTTGTGTACAAATATATAACTGTACAAATATATAACTGGAGCTCTCTTTTTACAGACTGTCAAACGCTAAAGAAGAGAAGGAAAGGAGGTAGTTTTCTGTTTAATGCTGACTACAACCTTCACAACTGTTCATAAAAGTTTACAAAGAAAGGCCCATTTCTTACTAAAGTTTTTCAATTTTTAATAAAAAATATTTTAGTTAACAGGCTATTATATTTTAATCCAACTTTTACAAATGTGGGTAAATAATTATTGTTAATTATTAAGAAAATTCAAGGTTTTTTTAAACAAAATTAATATTTACGTTAAAGAATAGGAAATAAATGTTGCAATTTTTTGTAACAAAATTTTAAATAAAAATATTGTCGGAAAATCAAATCGTATCATGAATCAAATCAAATCGTGAATGAAGTGAATTGTTACATGCCTACTAGGCAGTACCTAGGTGGTATGATGCAGCTTCCATTGCCTTGCAATTGATCCAACAGTGCTATCCAAACACTTGGATATTATTTTGTAGGCTTTTCCTATTTTGTCCATTTCTGTAACTGTATCTCTAATTTTCATAAAATGCACTGGGATTAAATATTGAAGGACTGCAAACAGCACTAAGTTTTTTTTTTTTGCATTAAACCAGTTTCACTTTAAGTTCATTCATTCTAAGAAAATGACAGAAAAAAAAATAGTGTTCGTTGTAATCCAGACAATTCTGATGACCTATGGGGGTTGAATACTTTTGCAAGGCACTGTATATCACCATACCTCCTTCATAGCCATCAGTTCACCTGTGTCCACATTAATACATGTGTAGACCTTTCCATATTGTCCTTCCCCTGTGTACAGATAATAGAGACATAGTGAAATAGCTTAAATCAAGAAGATGTCCATACTAGAAAGACAAATGGACTTCCATACCTATCTTGTTGCCTCTCTGCCATTTAAAGGTGACCTTGCGCAGACCCACATGCATAATGTTGTCATAGGATTTGGGTGTGCTGCAAACCTGGCCAATGACATTGCGCTGCCTCAGGGCAGCATAGCGCTTCTCCTCAAAGGAGCGAATGGCCCGCTGTACCATATCCATTGGATTCTGACACACAGCAGTGTCTATGTAGAAAACAGGGAGAAGGAGGCAAATGCTAAAAGATAGGATAATTTGGTGTGGAAAATTAATTCAAAAAGATTGCATGGCTGTGCAATTTTGTTCCAGTTTGGAAAGCTAAGTCCGTGAAAGCATATCTGATGTTAAACACCAGAGAATAAAACAGACTGCAGGGCTCGACATTTATGGTAGTCCGACTGTCTGGGACAACCAAATGTTTGGTCTGGACAAATAAAATCCGTATCTGCTTGTCTGATGGGATGAGTTGAATATTTATTGAAAATCACCATTTTTATAGTAATTATTCAAGAGTCACATCAATAAAAGTTCCAACAAAACTTGTTCAATCCCATCAGTGATCCGGTCATGTTAACGTCTACGAAATTCCAGAGAAGCCAAGTACAGCAGGTGCGTGTGTGTATAAATAACCACATCATAATATCTCATTATAGATCATTAGACTCTGAATTCATTGAAATCGGAGAAATGGTGATCAAATACCTCAATAAAATAACTACGTCCACATTAACAATCACAAATATCGTAAAATATTTTGCAGGAATTCTACGACAGTGCTGAACTCACTCACAGTTTGTTTTCATTCACAATGTGATCCTTTCACCCTTATCATGTCCAACTTGTTTTCTTTTGGTTTCATTTAATTGAAAGAAAGTGAAAAAGACGACAATCCTAACTCTTAAAACTGCAGATCAGGTAATGGATTATAACTCCCCACACACACGGACACCATAATGGGGAATTGGACAGTTTTTTGTTTGTCACAGTAAAAGTTTGAGTTTTATTGAAAAATTATAAATCAGTAAAGCATAATGATTATCATAACTATAACAAAGTTTATAAAAAACAGGTAATTACTTTTCTTTCACTGAACTAGTAAATATATAGGAATAAAAAGGTTATGGTCAGGACGAGTGAAAACTCTTACTGCTCGTCTGACTGGACGAGTGGATTAAAACGTTAAATGTCGAGCCCGGACTGTATGAACACTTAAACAATTAATTTCATTATTCAATTGTAAAAACTGGCTTTTTTCATTTTTAAATCTAACCTTTTGACTGGCAAATAAAGTTACGGAGTTCCCAACTACGGCGGGTGGCGGCAGTGGCATCTGCTTTGGGATATGATGGCTCTAAACAGGAAAGACAAAGGAATTGAGTAATGGAACAGCACAATGACTAATTTAAATCAGCAGAAGCATTTGATGTCTAATTTGGTTTGGCGCTGCATAATTGGTAGAAAGACTAGATGCACATATCTTGTTAATTTCTTAAAACAGTAGAAACATTATTCAGGAACATGAAAAAAGTACTGCGTATCTATGGTATTCATTACTATGCACTGAGTGTAGGTTATACACCCTACACTAAATTCTGTTGACTTGTTTATTCTATAAATACATATATGAATCAGTAGTTGTCTCAAATTTATTTGAACACATCTCATCTGTACTGTAGAAGAGCTGTTTTCGACCATTTGCCAAGTAGATTAGGTTATATTTAACTCGATACAAGTCAGTCAATTACTGTAAGAACTGACTGAATTACGGAAGTAAAAACACCAAGTGCTTGGAGATTTGGAGCATGTTAAACAATAACTGCAGGAAACATGTAATTTGTAGCAAAGAAAAGAACAGCCTGTATCACAGCAAATAAATATTTGATGTGCGATACTTTTATACATGGCTGCATGTCTGAGGTACCAGAAAACAATGTTTCAGTTGGTTGCACATCATAATGTGGTCAATAACAAGGAATGAAAAGAATTACAGCTCTTTTTATATGTCGTCCAGAAACACAATGTGTATATGAATGTAGTAAAAGGTAGTAGATACACTCAAATTAAAGCTGAGTGTGCACTCATTGTTATTATTATTGTCATTCTGTTCATTTTTTAATTTTAACACCAGTGTACTAGATAGAGTGACAACTGTCAATGACCAAATAATTATGACCCAGACTATATTACTATGTTGGCATGTTAAATGCACGAGGAACACATTTAATACATTAATGCACATCTGAAATATCAGCTTCATGTAATGATGCATTGTGAAATAATGGAAACCTTTCTGTTGAAACAGTGCCATATGTTAAGTCATTGTGTTACCATGGCAATAACATTCAACAATCCAAAACAAAAATTTTGCATTTTCAATGTTTTCAGGTTGCGCTCAACATTTGTGTGTAGTCCCCCCCAATGATTCATGACAGTAGGCGTATTAAAGCTAGACGGCCTTTTGATTTCATAAAATCGGTGAAATTTAGTTCCCTCTGAAATTTGGTCATTGTGATAT